>NW_010576606.1:125014-154979 GCF_000705375.1 Tinamus guttatus
TCGTGGGTGCAGGACCGCGCGCTGGGCAGTCCTGCGCGCCTGCACGTGCTCCGTGCAAGCAAAGCGCTAAGAGCAGATCAAAGAGCCGTCAAGAGCGGCTGCGTTCCTGCAAAAGCATCACCACGTCCATGGCAGAAAACACATCAAAGGCAGCGTGTGGTCCCTGGGACACGGCAAGTCTCATAGTGCTGCGCTCGCCGATGCCTCCCGCTGGGACACTGCCTGCCTCCTGCTTCCTGGGGCGTCCGGAGCAGGTCCGTGAATTTGGGTCAAACTTCAGCCAGGGTGGGAGGGGAAAAAGGCGCAAGAGCACACAAGAAAAAAAAATACTGGAAAAAAATCACCGATGTTCTTCTTGCCTGACATTTTCAAAAGGGAACCTTTGGCCTTTTGCGTCTGGAAGGACATTTTCATTATAGAATGTGCCCAAAAATAAAGACAGGGAGAAAGGGCCCCCCGAAAAGGGAGGCTGAGGATGCACAAGGTGACAACAGGGAGGCAGATTTATTTTGTCACTGTAAGGGAGCCAGGTTGGGGGGTATTCGGGCAGTGAAAAGTGAAAGCAGCAGCCGCAGCGCCAGGGCTGACGCTCCAGGTTACAGATGGGCTTAGCTTCATCCCTGCCTCATCCCTGGATATGGCAGAGGATAACCCCACGTCAAAGAAAAATGAGCCTAAAAGACACGATATCATAAATGAGGAAGAGAGGAAAGAGGGTGTGCGTCTGTGCTCCATCCGCCCCTGCCGCTAGAGCCGTCAAAGCCGCTGGAAGGGGAGCGCAGAGCCTGGGACGCACTCCCTCCTCCACACTTGAGCAGGGCTCACGCATCCATCTCCTCCTCCTCCTGTGATAGGCCCCGGTGCTGCGGATCCATGCAGATCGATGCAAAATTAATTAGAGTAATCAACTCAGCTGTACCACAGAGATCATACAGGCAGGGTTTTAGGTGACTAATTGGTGGAAGCTGACAGCCAGTGTCCCCGGTGTCTTAGAGGTATTAACACTTTTTTCTCTGTAGATTAATTACCTTTTTCCACCTTTCACTTGATCGGTCCAGTAGTCCGGTGCAGTTTGGGTGGGAGGAAGAGGAGCAGAGAGAGCAAAGCATCCCACCGAGAGCAGGGCACGGATTGGTGGCAGCAGGGAGGAACCCACGTTCACTTTTGGGTCACGGTTCTTGCAACAGGAGCCCAGTTAGGAGAGGGATGCGCATCCCTGCCCGCCCGGTTGGTTTCCCATGCCATGTGCATCCCAGCAAAGGTGCCTCTCACATGTTGGTCCAGCACAAGACCACCACTTCTCTCCTGTTCTATGGATCTGACGTCCTGCTTGGGCAAGCATCTGGAGTCACATCTCTGGGCTTGATACCACGGGGTGATCACTTGGCAAAACATAATGTGCCTTGCCATAAGTCTTGGGCTATTTAAGAGATCCAAGAGAAGGTTAAAAGACAGGTTTGTTCTGTAAATATCAACATAGGAAGAGAGTTTCTGACTGCAAATGACTCTCTGTAATAAAGACTTAATGAGGCCCTTGTGTTGCTTGGATCCAAGCTAGAAATAGAGTGAATGCTTTTAATAGCAAGGGTAATTAATCATCACCACTTGTTCTGGGTCTGCAGATGGGTTCTCCATCACTTGGACTCTGAGTCACAACTAGGCACCTTCCTACTGAACATGTCCTGGCTCAGACCTGGCTCGAGAGAGGTATGAATTTGCAACGGTCCTTTGCAATGGTCCTCCTGGCCTTCACACCCAGGAATCTGGGAGTTCATGGGGAATCTTCCCCGGGCTTCAACAGATCATGGGTCAAACTACACAGGAAAAGCCAAAGGTCTGTCATGAGGCATGGGAAAGGAATCAATGCTGGGGAAGGAAAGCCTTCCTCTTCCATCCAGCTACCTATTTGTGTTCTCCTCTAGGAGGGCTTATATCTCATGCACACTTATTTCTAGGACTATGACAAGCTCTTTAGCAGCATCACTGCAAAGGACAGGAAGGGTCAGGACTGAGAACCCAACAAGCTGAGCCTTTAAATACTCTGGGTCGGACCGGTCTCCTGAATCGCATGGAAAGAGGGGACTTCCAGAGCAGCAGACCCAGTTAGCAATGGCTTTCCTTCCCCAGCTGCATGTTGGGCTTCGGTGGCTCAAAGGGAAGGCGTTAGACCTAGATTCCTCACCTGGATCACATCAATGGCCAGCAGAGAAGGATGGCCCCCTCCAGAGAGCCATTTGTCCCTCCTGACAGCCGGTGTCCAATAGTCAGGATGAATTGTCCTCATGAGGGGGCCGTGTCTCCCCAGCCAGCTTGACCACCTCGCTTTCATCTCTCAGGTGATGGGAGATAGATCCTACCACAATTGATCAAGGTCTCAATCTCAGAAGCAGGTCTTATTGGCAGAGAAAACCGAGAGGAAATCAGGAGGAACAAGTCAGGGAAGCAGAAGTGTTCCAGTTCAGTCAATCCACCTGGACACAATGCACCAAAATGTTTTGCAAGGGTGGCATCTACTCATCTCTCCCCTTCTTTTCATGCCTTTTCAGGTGGTTTTGGGTAAATTATACAGTCACAGCAGGTTCAAAATCTCCAGCACAGTGTACCCACCTACTTCTTCCCCATTGCTCATGCAACATGGGAATTATGGCTCTTCCTGTGTGGCAGATGCACCCACTTTGGGATGGAAGGGGAGCCCGACACTCTTTGCACCCTGTTTCGAGGCCGTCCTCAAAACACAAGGGCTCGAGAGCACCCAGGAGACAAGGTCAGCAGCGTGCGGACGCGTGCGCGAGCGAGGTGACCCTGCGCCGGCCTCCCGTGCAGCCCCGGGGATGAAGGAGGGGGATTATCCGCTACTCAGCTCCGAACGGTGAAGCCAGCACTTTAGAGCGCTTTCATCCCTGAAAGCTTCGGCGCTGAAGAAAGGAGAATGGAGCGATGCCCCAACAGCACCGTAAGTGCTTTCTTTTTTTAACAAAGCATCAGAGAGCCGGCAGGACGAGCGTGGGGGTTGAGCAGCAAACCCTGCAACAGCACAAGGTGCGACCCCTCCCACGGCGCTTTATCGGGATTTGCCAAACCTTAAAAATAAATCTTCCCCGGTTTCCTTTTATAGGGGCTTTCAAGCTGTATCCCCCAGGTCCTCATGGAGGGTAATGAACGCGCAGTGTGCGTCTTGGAGCCACTTGAATTATTCATCGGGAATAATATTTGTTGCCCTTTTCTGCTGTTGGGGGATCGATGCCTATTTATGTTCGAGGGTCCCTGGTTTTGGGGGGCCGGTGGCTGCTTGAAAGGTGCCGTTTGTAAAGGTCGGGGCATTTGCAGCCCTCTCCCAGAGCCTGGATGTCATCACGGCCGGTGCATCGGCACCCGCTTTGCTCGCTGTTGGCCAAAGCCAAGCATGGCCTGGAGGTGGGAACAGCCCATGGTGCTGGAGCAGTGCTGAGGGATAAATGACTTTGGACCCAGCACAGCAATATTTGAACATGTGGCCGAGCAACCCGCACACTTGTGCAGAGCCGTTTCTATGTGCATGTGCCCAGGAGCTGCCAGGACCACACAGTTTGTTCAGAAAGGTCTCCTCACATCCTAGGTCACTTACTCGAGCAATCCAGTTTTGTAGGAAAGCTGCTCTGAAGGAAATTAAAGCAGAGCAAATCTGCTGGGGAAGTTCTGCACCTGGTGCAGCTACTCCAGAGCTTTAGGGTGAGTCCAACAAAATGCTCATGGGAAGATCTGGATCCTGCTTGCAACTCTGTTGCTGGCTCCAAGGTCTTGGGTGGGGTGTCCTCGATCCTGACTTTCCAGGCAGAGCTCCTGGTCTGGATGCCAGAGCAGCTGAGATGCAGCCTCTGGCATCACTGGCTAGGGAATCCGCACCAGGACATAAGCCAGAGGGTTGGATGAGGAGCAGATCCCACTTCTGCCTGGCAGGCCCATAATGCGGGTGCTTAATGCTGCAATGGATCCCATGTATCCCCTGCCATGCCCAGCCCTGGGCCACCTCGAGCTTCCCGGAGGAGGGAGACAACGAGGGGGAACCTTCCCTTTCCAGCCCAAGCAAGAGCGAATGAAGATATTTCTTTGCATGAATCCTGAGTGAGATCTTAATTAGAAAATGAACCTGTGGCACAAATGCAAACAAGGTCTCCACTCAGTCAGGGTGAGCGGACTGGGAATTTCCAGTTTTGGCATCTGCTGCCTGTGTGTTTCCAAAAAAAAAAAAAAAAAACCCTGAACCTGCTGAGCTCGGAGTTTGCTGCTCCTGAGAAGAGTTTTTCCAAAGCACAGGGGATAGTTTTGCCCTTCAGAGTTGACATTGCCTGGGTCTGATTCTCCTGTTCACCTGGCTCATATAGGAATGAAGGTCAAAGTATCACTGGGTACAAATTAGCAGCTCTTCATTAACTCTTAGGGCAAATTTACTTCAGTCAGCTGTCCAGACATACATTAATTAGGATTTCTTTTTTTTTGTCTATTGCAGCTTTAGTCCAGTTCCATACTGGGTTGAGCAATCTGGGGGTCATTCTGCCTTTCCGTTCTTCCTCTGATCTAGGATGGGCCACAAGGCAGCAGCTCTTTGCTAAAGAAAACAGTTTTATGTACAAATTTCCATGTGGGCCTACAAAAAAGCTTTGGGAAAAGATCTTCTATCAGACCCTTTTGGCATGGGAAGAGATTTTGCAGGAGCAGTGGGATCTTGCAAAGTACATGGTTACAGATAGCTTGGAGTCAGTATGCCCTGGCTTTAAATGAAAGAGAAGATATGGAAGGGGACTTGCCAATGGCCAAGATGCACCAAAGATGGAATTTTCAGCTCAGCTTTGTCTTCAGACTGAAACTGCAACCTCTGCAGCTGAGGTTGGGACCTCCAGGTCCTTCACCACAAACATCTCGGAGATCTTCCTGCTCTGCTCTCTGTCCCCAGAGCCCTTGCAGCTCCCGCCGCCCTGCAGTGGTGGAGGCCAAGGCAGGGCCAAATTGGGGGTCTCATCTTCTCCTTCTACTGTTTCTTCATCCCTGCAAAGCAACGTTGGGCAGGGGGCCCTTCACTTGCCAGGGTGGCCCTGAGTCCTGCTGCAGTGCCCGGGGCTGAGCAGTGGGAAGCAGAAGAGCCCTAATGCTGCTCCGACAGCGAGGCCGTCGCTAAGTGCTCCATGCGGATACTTCCCCCCCTCCTTCTTTTGTTTATTATTGGAACTTACAAGAAGCTAAAGACCTCCCCAATTATCCAGGAGCCACTTAAGAGCAATTGAGCACCTGTCACCGACTGAATAGGCTGCATCGCCCTAATGACGGCAGCGGGGAAAAGACGCGGGTCAGCAGAGAGCGGGGAGCTGCAATGTACAGCCTTGCCGTGCCAGCTCCGAGGTCCGAGAAGGGCTGGAAAACCACAGGAAGAGGCAGAAGGAGGAAAGGAGACAGGCAAAGTACCCCTGGGTCTCCCCAGCAAGGCCGGGCTGAGTGGGAGAGTTGGTGGCTGACACTGAGCTGGACAGGTCATGAGCTGCTGATATGAAAATGAAAGAAAACAAAAATCCAAGGAAATATCCATGGACCATCAGCCATGAATAAAATAAAAAATATTCTTTTATTTATCCACGCATTTTCTTCTTAAAACCAGCTCTCACTAAGCAGCTGCCTGCAGGGGAGACTCCCCTTGCAGGGGGATTTCTTACATGGCTGAAGCTCCCAGTGACTGAGCCTGAGCCTGTGGGATGTGCAGATGTCTGGGATGGGCGACGGGAAGGTGGCCGAGCCTCTGGCTTGGGAGCCCGAGGGCGGTCTTCACCCTATGGGGCAATTTAAGACAACTTTGGCTATGGGAAGTGTGCAAATGACGCTTTTCGATGCCCTTTTTTGATTAGGTTTATTAGGACTTCCACTTAAAACAGTAAAAAAAAAAAACACCTTTTATATGTGTCATCTATATAATATATCAGTTCTATAGATACAGTGTGAAAAGGCAAACTAACCCATGACACTAAAATACTACGTGAGGTACAGGCGTCATTAACTGGCAGGGCTGCAAACCAAACATCACGAAAATCGTGCAGGAGGAGATGACATTCAGTTCAGTGAAACAAAGCCTGGTGCCAGCAAAATAAAATGAAACAAAATAAAGTAAATATAGAAATTAGCCTGTTCCCACCAGATGCAACTGCCCTGCAGCACAAAATGGGAACTGCCTTCCTGGGAAGGGGAGGCATTTCTGCTGAGCCTCACAAGAGGAGGAGAACACAGAGATATCCAGGTGGATGCACAGAACTCAGCATCTCCTGCACACCGAGCTCCAGCCTTTGCACCAGCCCCTTGCAGGACAAGTTAATGCAGGACATGTGTCCCCTATGTGTGGTTCTTGCTGGCTCCTGGCATCCCCCTTTCCTGCGGTCCCAGCCCGTGATGCCCTCTAGGGCAACGGCCAGGTGAGGGAATAAATTCCCCATTTCTCAACCCTGAGGGAAGCTGGGGCTAAACTAAACTCCTCAGGGAGTGAGAGCAAGTGGTGTCACCTCCCTGTGAGATGTGGGGCCCCTAAAAGCCATCGAGCTCGCTGTGCCAGCCACCTCCATCCTGGCACTGGGGCCGAAACTGTGGCAAAGGAGGGGACAGGAAGAAGACGCGGGGGAGAAGGTGCCAACCTGGAAGGGCTCATCAATAGGAACATAAAATTAAAATAATTTGCATCAATTCTGCTGAGTGGTCGTTAAGCCTAATCGTTATTGACCGGCAGCCGTGATGACGAAGGCTCCCGTGGTGCCTGGCGAGGCAGTTTGGGGTCCCCCCTCCCCGGATCGGGACATGTCCCCTCCCTGTGCTGGGAACGGGCTTTGGGGACAACGCGCGGGAGCTGGCGACGGCCACCGTCCCTCGGCACAGACAGGGCCAAGCAGTGGATGGGGACAATTCTGTCCCTGTCCCTTTGGGCAGGGTGGCTGTGACGCCTCTCCTGCACTCAGGATAAGGGGATAGAGCCAGTCCAGAGCTGCTCTGCAGGATGCGGGAGGGGAGGAAAGGATGGAGAGAGGAGAAACGAAGAAAATGGAGACGGGAAGAAAAGCAAGGGCAGATGGTGGGAGTGGGAAGGGCTGCTGAGATGGCTCTGGAGAGACCCCTCAGACGCTGCCAGTGCTATTTACTCGGCGCGAGGCTGGGTAATTTTCTCCCCTCCTTCCTCCGGCCTTTGTTTCTGCCGCCAGCACGGACCCCGAGCAGCAAAGGAGCCTGATCAATAGGAACACGGTGTTTGCATGGATCATACATGCGAAGAGCACGTTCCCGAATCGATGCCGAGGTCTCACAGAAGGAGAGGAAGGGAGAGGAAAAAAAAAAAAAAGAAAGAAAGAAAGAAAGAAAAAGGGGCGCACCCCAGCAGGATGCGCATCGACACAGGATGCACCGTTTCCATGGCAATGGGCTGCTCTCCCGCCACCCCGGTCCTGCGCCGGCAGCAGGGCAGGGTCCCGGTGCCGGGCAGCCCCACACGGCACCCGGGATGCAGCGGGGTACAATCCCCCTGGGCGGTGCTTCCCGTGAGGTCCCTGATGTGGCGCCGGTGTCACGTAGCTGCAGCCGAGCTCCCTGGCAAGGTGGTTCTGACCGTCCCTATGGGCTCCCTCCCCAGCCTCCCTTCGCGCTGGGAGGCAGCGGAGGAAACGGGCAGCCCGTTTTCCCTCCTTCCAGCAGGTAAAGCCTGAGATCTCAGCTCCGAGCTCCCTCCTGCCGGGCGCCTGCGCGGTGCAGGATCCCAGCGTGGCGGCTCCAGCTCCCACTCCTCCACCTGCCTCCTTCCCAGAGGAATTCATTAACAACATCTCTAAAGTGCTCCAGAATTGGAAAAAACACTTAGGAACTGCAGGCAGGAATCCTTAATGGAATCAGCCTGGAAAACCTTCGTTTCTGTACCGTCCCACACAAGGGAAGATACCCTGGGTCACTGATCCTATGAAATCCCCCCAAAATCATCCTGAAGGGGCTTGTAAAGGGGGGTTTTGCCCACCCTTCACGCTGGGCTCCACATGCAGCTCGTGGCTGCCTTTGCAGCACAGCCAGCCCATACTTCTCCACCAATAAAGTTATCTAAGAGTAACCATTAAGCCCTCATGAGCACCACAGCCCACGCGAGCCAGGGGAGACGTGAGACACACAGTGCTGCAAATGTCCTTGCACAGAACAGCCGCCCTTGGCAAGGACAAGCCGTCCGGTAAGGGTTGGGAATGTCCCGGAGCGAGCAGACGGTTCCAGTTCTCCTCTGGATTCAGACCTTTTCTTGGGAAGCATCAATAGATTTGCGGTGGGAAATTGTCTCTGCACAATGTTGGAAGCCAGCTGGAAGCATTCGGGATGGAGTATGGATCACAGCTTTAATCCTGGGGGAAAATTCCCAGGAGAGACTTCCCAAGGAAGAGGAAGTCACCCTCCATGAGGGCAGATGTTCCTGACACAGGTGTCGGTCCCCATGGAACGGCCAGCTCTCGAGCAGCGTTTGCTTCCAAGCATCCCGGGCAAGGCTTGTGCTGGCAGCAGCTTGGCCCCTGCTTGTGTTTCAAACATTTCTTTTTAATCAGCAAGGAAGTAAATTAAAAAAGTTGGCTGTGCAGGAATTAGGCCTTTTGGCTGATAGTTTGGGAAACATCTGTCTCCATTGCCTGTAAATTAGTCTTCCACAGGAGAGTAATCAGATGGTTAATGCAGCCGCAAATGAAATCACCCATCATTAACTATTCAAAACAAGAGGTCCGTAAAGGATCGGTCCAATAAATCCACTCCGGAGTCAGGGCAGGTTGGGAGCCGGAGAGAGCTGAGCCGCTTCCAGTCAGCTCTTCCAGGCCATGAGTTGGCCAAGGTGCTGGAGGGGATTGGGGCCACTTGGGAGCTTCATGAAGAGTCAGACTTCAAGGATAAGGTTTTGGGTGGTGGAAGGGGAATCCTCTCTCCAGCGTCCCAGTTCCTGGAGGAAAAAAAAAAGGGGGGAAAGAAGAAAACCAAATGGAAAAGTAAGCCCCAGCTCAAGCCTGCCTCCTGGGAAAAGCAGCTGCAATGTGAGCAGGAGTCCGTCTTGGAATGCTGCCCTTAGCCACAGAGACACCCCTGGGTGCCTCTGCTCCCTCCAGTCTAAATTCATTGTATCGGGACTATATACATATGAAAAAAGGGTATTTGGTTCTTGTGTTGACACCACTGCATACACAGAACAAACACGGATATTTACCCCTTGGAAAGAGGTCAGCACGGAGGTTACGGATCACTGAAGCCCCCGGAATGCTGGGCGTCTGTGTGGGCAGCCTCTTTCCGCAGGGCTCCGTTTTGCCCTTACGGAGTCATCCCTTAAAGATGACTTTAATGTTGGGGAAAGGGGAAGAGACAGAGGGCTGGGGGGAGGCGGCGTGCTGGAGGAGCGAGTTCTTTGTTGCCTGCAGCTTGTTAAATCCATACATTGAAGAGCAGAATAAATAAAAAATCAAATCTCTCCTTCTGCAAAGCATTTCTGTGGGGAGCTGCTTCCCTGAATCTTCCAGCCCCGGCCTCTGTCAATAAATCAATAGCTGATGCAGGTCGGCTGCAATCGGCTGCAGGAGAGCAAGCGTGTGATGGATGGACAGGAGAGAGGCGCATCTAAGAGATAGGGCAGAGGTGATGCTCACCTTGAGCTCGCTTGTTTGTCTCTGAAAGACAAGGGAGCGCCGAGGCCTGAGCTCGCAGCGGGTACCGCGACGCAACCGCTGCCTCCCAACGCGCTCTTGTCCTGCAGAGCCAAAACGAGGGGAGCAGAGGGACTAAATGATGCCCCAGAAGGCTGGACTAGGAGGGCTCTCCCTGAGCCTCTTGCTTAGATGACCTCTGGGAGACCTGGGAGGGAAACTGGCTCTTCTCACGCTGTGGGATGGCCAATTTCCTTGTTTTCAAGCCCGGCAAATGTCTGTTCAACAGTACGGAGGGGACAGCCATGCCTGCAGATGGAGCATCAGAACTGAGTCTGGGGACCAAACCCAGCTCTCCAACACATCCAGCACCAAGGTGGTCCTGGTGCTCCCACAGGGTCCATCTGGCAGGATGAGAACCCGGGTGTGGGACATGCAGCAGCAGGGACAGTCCCACCACTTCCCCGTAGCCCAGAGAAGCAGATGTTTGATGGAGAAGGAGAGTTTCCATGGGAGCTTCACTCAGTACCCTTATGCCTCAAGCAACCTCTGGATGACACCCATGAATGTTGTTGGAGAGTGGTGAGCACTCAGCACTCCGTATGCCTTCCCCCCCAAAATAGTCCCTATTTTTCCTTCTATTACCCTCTTCCTGCCCCACAGTTTCCCTCTTCCCTGCCCTGGACTCCAGATGGGCTCTGGGGCCCTTGGCCCATCCCTCTCCTGAGATCCTTAGGGGAAGTGTGGGAGAAATAAGGCAGTATTTCCCCTGGTCAACCACTTGCCCTTATCCTGAGCTTAATGACTTATTTATCTAAGGCTTCACTGAACACTCCATTCAACCACCCTTGAGGGCTTATTCCAGCCCCCTCCAACTACACTTATCCTCTGCAGCCCAGAGGCAGCAAGTTCCTACACACCAAGGGAAGGATATTTCCTTCAGCTTGCCCTGAGTCTTCCTATTCCTATCAGAGAATTGGAGATTTGCCTCATTCTTATGTCAGGAAAGAAAGAAAATAACCATTTCATTTCTTCTTCAGACTTTTCCTGAGCTTTAGGGCTCACTGCATCCCTGCAGTGGCCCCATATGGGGTGTTGGTCCAGCCCTTAGCACCTCTCCTTGCTTTGCTCGCAAGGAGGGGACAGAGACGTGGGCGGTATCGAGTATGGGCGCTCTATGGATTGACGCAGTGCTATAATGATGTGTTCTAATTTCTCCTCTGTTCCTCTCTTAATCATTCCTAACATCCGATTTGCCTTTTTGACTGCAGCTGAACATTGAGCTGACATTTTCAGAGAGCTATCCACATTAACTCCAAGAGCTCTTCTCTGAGCAGTAATAGCTAATTTGGAGCCCATCGTGGTATATATGTAGTTAAGGCTGTTCGCCTCATGTGCATGACTTTGCATTTATTAGCACTGTATTTTATCTGCCCTGTTATTGCCCCTTCTCTTCATGTCATAAGTTACTTCAGCCAACTTTCCCAGTCGTTGCTCATTTTGACTATTCTGAATGATTCTGCCTCCCCATTGAGCCTTATCATTTTGTTAGGTTTTTCCCTTTTCCAGAGTATTTCCAAAGTATTCATCAGATGATGGCCCAACACTGATCCCTGTGGAGCTTGCATGGACACCCCCCTCAAGGAGGTCCCACTGGGGCTGAAGAAATGCCAGTCAGGCACGGCCTGGCCATGTTTCTCCAGGAGAAAACCCAGGACAGTGATGAGGAAGGGGTCTAACTTTGGTGAACATGGGACCAAGCAGCGAAAGATCCTGCCAGATAACCAGGAGCATTGACAAAGGTCCCTCACTCCAAAGATCTGCCCAAGTAGATGTTGCTTTCAGGTCCCCACTGCTGACATTCCTCTTGTCCTCCCTCATGTCAGGACTGAGGTCCATCTGTTTGGTTCATGTCTTGGGAGCAATTCTGAGGACCTGCAGAGCAAGGTTTTCTCCTAAGATATCTGCAAGACCCTTGATGTTGGTGTACGGGTATGGTGTATTTGGTTTGGGTTAGGCAGAGCATCCTGGGGAGTGAGGCTCAAATCCAAGCTCTCCTTTTGCAGGGAATTCAGAGTCGGAAACTGCCCCATGTGCCCTTCGACAGGGGAAAAAAAGCAGGAGACTAAAGAAAAAAAAAGAACTCTACAAAACTCTATTTGGTTATTTCTCCCTGGTTACATTCAAAGGATATTGGAAAATAGTAGCCCAAAATAAACTGGGCTGCCAGGGAGGGCTGGCAGGAGAGCGCGGTGCCCACTGCTATGGTAACTGCAATCACTCCCTGCCCTGCTGTGGGAGGCAGAGCTGCCAATTTGTCCTCATTTCTGAGAAGATTGGTTCAGCCCCAGCCCAAGACATGCACCGAGAGCCTCGCTCCTTGGGTGGGCAGACTGGTATCGGCCCCACGGGTGGCACAGCGAGCCCTGGGCACCAGTGGCAGAGACAGGGACAGCTAGAGCAAGAGAAATCTGGGACTATGAGCGCTTTCCACCCTTGGATTTGGCCAGAGATTCAGCTGGGTGGAAAGGAGTAGTTTGGGGTTTAGTCCTGGACCTCAGGCATGCCCAGGCTCATCAAGACGGAGATTGTAGCATCCCTAAAAATAGACCTGCCCAGTGCAGACAGGAATGCTGTTATGGCATAAAGGAGGCTTGGAGGATGCAGGCAGGAGAGATGTTTGAAGGGTCTGAAAGCAAACCTAACACCAGATCAAAAAGCCTGTCAGCAGGCTGTAAGAACACAGCAGACTTCTCCAGCTCACTTCAAGCACCTTGAGGATTTTTCTGGTTGCAATTGAAGCATTTCAGCCTGATGTGGCTCGGTCTGTCCAGCTGCCCTTCCTCAGCCTCATGGGTTTGGGAGCCCTTTGGGCAGAGAGGCTTCCTTTTGGGGAGGATTGGGGGAGAATGGAGGGGTTAACGTAACAACTTAACACTGTGAGTTTTCCTAGGATGCCCCCAATTCCCTTTATTTGTGGTGATCTGAGATACACCTACAAGCAACATCAGCAGTTGGAGACTCTGATGGCTTTTTTTTTCCATCCTCTCAATCATTTTTGAGGACAGAATTTCAACAAGGTTTAAGCTCTGTCCTAGGCTCTGCAAAGAAACTATGATTTTGGATGCAATCAACTTCCATCAGATCCCTTGAAATGGGTAAACATCCCCTTTCTGCTGAGAACTAGGGTCCCTACTGGAGCAGGGAACCCTTGGAAGGGTGGCCCAGGGTAAACACCAAGCAGAATTTTCAGCTTTCTGATTTTTCTGTAAGTTAGAACACTTCAAAACTTCCTGTGACATGAAACCAGAGATACAATTAGACTAAAATCAAGCAACTTATTAACTTAGCCAGAAGTATTATAGGCATATCAAACTGGGAAATTGAATGTCGGTTGAAACATCCTGTGTTGACAGGTCAAAGTATTTAATTTCAGCTTATAAGCAGTATTTCTTTCTACAGCTTTCTCCCTATGCTTAGTTTAGCTGAAATCAGTATTGCTTCTGGTATTTTTGGATGAAGGAGTGATCCCTGTAGACTCTCCTGAGAATTTCTACACTTTTTTTGATTTTTGATTTTATTTATTTTTTAATACCCACCTTTTGCAGCCAGACTCCTCTGTCCCAGCCCTGCTCTGGCTATTTAAAGCACGTGGTCTTGGGTACCAGGCCTGTTTACTCAACAGATTTACTCTATGAGGTCATTAAACTAGGTCCAGCTTCAGCTAAGAGCCAGAATGGAGACCCACCTGCTCCCCACTTAAAGACTAATTTAGAGGCAACCAATTTATCAGAAACTTGACAGTGGGTGGCCTAGGGGAAGGGAGTAAGTTTGTGCCTTAGAGCCAGGATTTGAGTCTTCTGGCTCTTAGGCCAGAACTTTCTTCCACCTGCCCCAAAATAGCGCATGTGGTCACCAAAGACCGGTGGAGCTGGTGAGTCCCTGGGCCTCATAGGGGGAGGCTGGTGTCTCTCCATGCTCTGCTCTGGTCCCCCATCCATCCCAAGGGTCTCTGGGACCCAGTGTTTTCCTGGAGCTATGGGTGCTAAGTCCTGGCGGAGCTGTTCATGGACTGTGCAGGCTCCACTGCAGTATGGGCTTTTTTTATAGGGCACACGACTCATCTGACTCCAACTGCTCAATGCAAGAGGGGTTCCCAGCTCTTCTTGTAGCCCTCCATGGGAGGCAATTTCCCTGTCCTCCTCCAAGATCCTCCAAACACCCCCACCGCTGTCACCTCCTCCTGCTTGGCAGCAACAGAAACATCAAATCCCGGCATCCCTGGTCCAGCCCGGCTCCATGCAGCATCTCCTGCCCCCCTCCCCGCTCCGTGGGCTTTGTCAAAGCACATTTCCCAATTAGAGGATAAAAATATTCCATTCCTGACTCCGCGCGCTATTGATTTTGCCTGTAGCTGTGGAGGGGTGAGGGCGGGCGCGCGCGGGGTAGGGAGAGGTGAAGGGCTGTAGGCACCAAGCGCAGCTGCCTCCCTGCTTCCTGCCCCTTTATTATTATTGTTATTATTCATCACGATGAAAAGCACCTAGCAGGACTGGTTAGCTCAGCTGACCACCGATAGAGAACAGGGGATCGATACTTAATTGACACAGGCCGGGCAGGCAGAGCAGGGATTGGAGGTGGGAGGAAGGCTCTGGCGAGGAGGGAGGGGAAGAGAAGGAACAAAAGATGCTGGCAGGGAGGAGAGGCAGAGAGAGGGTGGGAGGAGCGGAGAGATGCTGAAGGATGGGGCAGAGAGAGAAGGGTGGCAGAGGAGGCAGGGGACAAGTTCCACTCAGTCCACGTGTCCCTGGAGTGCAAGCCAGCATCCCTGCAGTGTGGACAGGTCCTTGTGGATGCTGGTGCCTGCCCAAGACCTGTGCCACAGATGCCACGACGCCTTGCACTGACACCAAGTGGTTGGGTCTCCTTGGATCATGCCTCCAGTGCTGCAAGGACTGGAAAGGCACCTACGTGGACAGAGGGAGTAGGTCATGGACTGTGTTGGGGATCTCCTTGGTGTCAGATGGGCTGCCCCAGAGCCCAGGCGGCTCTCCTGAGGGCTCATCTCACCACGGAGGCAGAACACGCATGAGGAAGCAGTTGAGATGCCTCCTCACAAGAGGAGCTTTCACCTAAATCCTCCGTTAAGTCTCAGGTTTGGCCTCCATAGCTCTTGTGCGTGTGCATTTGCCCTCAGCAGCAAAAGCAAAATGTCCCACGGCAGCATTGCTGCATCTTTGCTTGCCTGCTGTGGCCAGGAGTATGAAAGCTAATGAATGTTACTCTGCAAGCACAAACATGCCAGCAAGACACAAATGGCATGAGGGAAGTAATCTCAACATGAGTTAATTAATCTCCTGGCCGTGGGTTTTCTATTCCACCACGTTGTGATGAAACTCAACTTCCTTTTGTGGGTGGGAGCCATCTGTCCCTGAGGAACGTGGCCTTCTCAGAGTGGTGGCATTTTTTAGACACTCAGGGAGTAGATAGGTCCTAACCTCCCTGAGCTGCACTTTTCCCACCTCTAGGTGAAGCATCCCAGAGATGCTTCAAGAATGAGTAAGTTCAAGCAAGTCTGATCTTATTAGGATTTAATTTTTTTCCATGTTGATCTTCTGGTTCCTCATCCTGCCCACAGTTATCCACAGCTGGGTGCTCACATGAGCCTGCAATGTGCTGATTTGGGGGAAGAAGTTCCAGCTTGGTTGGAGTGTGTACTGGGAGCTGGGCAAGATGCCAGGCCTGGCAGAAAGACTCACTTAGCTCTTGAGAGGTCCCAGTGGAGCAGTCCATATGGGCTTGACCACCAGTTTAATAGGGAAAATATAGACAAATTGGAGAAGTCTGGAGGGAAGGAACAAGAGTAAATGTTTGGAAGTAAGGAAAAGCAGAAGAAAATGAATTCTTATGCTCCATAAGAGAAAAGACATCAGTAGCAAGGCTGGTAGAACAGGACACTGGCTGGTTTCTTCTCCATCTCTGCTGAAGAACAGCCAGGAGGAAACTGCTGATGGTTGAGGATAGGCCTCCAGTCAGCTTCCCTATGAGTGTTTTGATGGCCCATGGTGGTACCAAAGATAATTTTTATATGGGAACAAGAGCGATATTCCTACAGCACTCTAATAGACAGTGACTATGATACGGAGGTCTGGAATAGTGGAACTTTGACCAAAAGGTGCAAAATGTGCTGAACTTCTGCAGGACGTGGCAGCTCCAGGAGATTGCGCAAGATCAGCTCAGGGCCTGGAGCACCTTGCTGGGCCAGGAAGGGAAGAGTCCAAAGATACCTGGGACCTTAATGCCCTTCAGCCACCGACAGCACAGGCAGCTCTTCACTCCAACCCAAGCGGGCTCACAGCTTCTAGAGAAAGAGCCTGCAGGACTCTTTGCCAGAGCAAAGGGCTCTTTGCCCCAGCTGGTGGAAGAGGTATAACATTTTCCAAGTTAGAACACCACTTTTCTCTTTGATTTTGCCCTGGACCCTTCCAGCTATCCTGGCCATCGCCCTTGAAAGGACGTGTATGCTCAGAAAGTCTTCAAGCCTTTTCCTTCTGCCAACCTCTCTAACTGCTCGCATAAGCAACTTGACCACCCCATGGGAGACTAGCTGGCCTTGGGCAGAGCCCAGCGAAGCCCTTGGCTGTTTCCCAACCCTTGCAAAGCAGAAGGATCTTCCAGACACAACCTTGCTCCGTAGGGGCTCAACCAGTGGAGAACCTATCAACCCAGAGACAAGCATCTCTTCCCATCCACACAACCGACTGCCTATAGACGGGAAAGGTAGATATATTTAGCTTCCCTTGGCACCAGCCAAAAAGAGCTTTGGAGGGAGGGACAGGATGGTGGGAAAAGAGCCCTTTGATTTTATTTATTCTTTTTATGGACTCTTAAAGGTACCCACTGGCATTTGAGCCTTGGTAAGGCATGGGGCCTAACAGGCCTCGGAGAAAGGAACCCCAGCCAAGGGCCAGGCCTGTCACTCTTGATCTATAACATGTCAGCCTTAAAAGGATCCTCTCCGTCTCCTTAAACAATATATTACCGCTGTCCATCGTTCCCATTAATGCATAAAAAATCATTAGGCATTTCTATGGAGACCCATTGCCATAAACACAGACTTCCAAATGCACTCCGGCATTAAGCGGCCAAAGTAAACTGAAGGCGATTTCTGCGGTAATACCCTCTCATCACGCGTCCCCATCGCATCCCTCCCCCGTCCCCCGCTGTCTCTTTCCCCTCGATCAATTTTATGGTGCTTGCCTGGGGTTCATTAATGTTTCCGGAATCTCTCTCTGCCCTGTTTAAAAATTCTTAATTAAGCAAGGTTTTTTTGTTTACACTTGAACTAATTACACTTTTAAACCCGACAATAAAACATCAGCTCTGGGCCATTAGGGCCTGCCGCGGCCGGGCAATTCAGGAACTGCCACGCTTTGCAAGGAGATAGGAAGGCCGGAGATGCAGCCGTTCTGCCTAGCTTCAGTCAAGAGGACGCCAGGATCTTCATCTGGTACGTGGAGATGAGGGACAAGGGTTCGAGCAGCCAGATGTCCCCTTTAGCTCTTCCTTGTTTCCTCCGGATGCGCCTCCCCCAGATAAGGGCTGGTAGAGCGGGTAGATGGAGGGAGTTGGCTTCTCCCAAAACATTTGTTCATTTGTCACGCTTGGTTTCTCCATGCAACCACCCCCATCTCTCCAGATAAATGGTGACATGGCGGGGACGAAGGGTTGCACAAGATGGAGGCACCGAAGACCTGGAGAAAGGCCCATGTGGAGGACCTAGGCCTGGTCGTATGAGTGCTTGGGTTGTTTCCAGCAGGCCAGGCTTGAAATATTTGTCTGTATTGAAGGCAATGCCCTCCCAGGTGGCCAGGGAACACAAGGGATGGAGCAAAATCTCCCGGGATATGTCTGCCTCCATTGGCAAGGGAGTACGCCATGACCTAGTGGCTGGAGAACCACCTGTCAGGAGCTTGTGCTCAGCTTCTGGCCCTTGCAGGAAGTTTCTTCTTCTCCTTTGTCTGCCTCTGGCTTATAGTGCTCATCCCTGGGCAGACGAGTTGCTGCTGTGGTGTCTTTGGGGTGTTGGTACAGGTGAAGAACCTTTAGCAAGAGGTGGCGGGTTTCCATACCAACCCAAAACTGGTATTTCCAACTCTCTTTCTATCCGACCTTGAAGTAGTCTCTATGATACCAGGAAAGCACACAGAGCATGGTGAGGATGGGAGTGGGTTGCTGAGAGCCTTTGGGCAATATCTGCAGTATGGAGCGAAGAGGGCAGAATGGAGACAGGGTTCTCATACCTGCACCTTGACAGCTCTTGGGGGACTCAAGGTTCTGCAAGAGTCTCCTGATGCTGGATGAAAAAGGGATGTGTGTCCTGCACTCCCTGCCCACCAGGCAGACTCTCTCAGGCTATCAAGAGCCCCACCAGAAAGGAAATGGGGGGAATCTATGCCCTCATGGCCCAATCCTTGCTTAACTTGTCTCTAGAAAACCTCACTAGATGGGAAGACCACAGTTCTAAAGCTCCTTCTGGAAGAGTCACTGGGCACCTTCCCCCAGGAAGGCTTGGGCTGAGACTTCCTAAACTCTGCACCCAACCCCTTGTCTCATTCACCCTTCCTGTGTCAGGAGGAGCTCAGGGTCACTCCAGGGATCATGGCATTTAGGTGGATGGGACACTCTCTCTTGTCCTCTGACATGTGGTTCTCACCAGCTAGAGGGACTTTGCAAGGCAATAGACACCTTGAGTATGACCAAAGCCTCCCATCCTGACCCAATGTCTTCCCCTAGACTGCTCTTTCTCCAAAGCCTGTCCAACTCAAATCTTCCTTTTGGAAGTGCCATTCCCTAGCAGTTATGAGTTGGAAGCTTCATGGGGACAGCTGGACACGGAGCAGGAGGGGAGCAGGAACCCAGCAAGGCAAAGGAAGAGCACAAGGTGGGGAAAGCAACCTGCCTTGCCCACGTTCTCCTGCACATGCAGCAAAGCACTCCTGTCCCCTACTCCTTCCCTTCTTTGTAGCCTTTTCCTGTTCAATCCAAGCATCCAAGCCACCTCCAAAACCTTCCTTCCCTCTTTCCTCTTGAGGCATGTGGGCGGCATTGACAACCTTGCCCTGGCCAGCCACACAGCGGTGCTGTGTTTGCAGGCAGAAGTGCTTTGCACAAACTGAGGCTATCCTCACATGTACGAATCTCCCAAATGGGGCCAAAGAGGTCAAAGGCATTGCAGAGATCCCAGTGGAGATCCTCCCCAGGTGATCTGCTTAATAAATCCTCTCCCATGATGAGAGACAGGTTGTCAAAGCCCCTTTTTCCAGCGAGAGTATTTTTTTAAAAAAAAATCCTTATAGATACTCTTGGGGGGAGCTTTTCAATTTTTAATCTAAAGAAAAGCAGCTTCTCAAAGATCTTTCGGAGTCTAATTCTTGAAAAAAATAGAGCATTTGTTAGGAAGGAAGGGAGGGAGGGCTGAAATTATCTGCTTACATATGCTGATCTTTCCTCCCCTCTTTCCTATTTGAAAACAAAACCTTTCAATTTTGGAGAAAATCTGAAGCAAAAACTTCAGCTTTCTTCTCCACTGTCCCCTCTGTCCATAGGAGGTCTCAGTATGGCTGTGACTCGGGTACCAGCCTGAGGCAGCAGCAAGATGATTGCCATGTCACCTGCCAAACCCTCTCACTGATGGGCTGGCTTGTTCCCCAGACAGCCCTGCTTATGCCCCTGGCTCCTCCTGGCTGAGCCCTGGCAGATTCATTTCATGCAATAGCTGGCAATGCAGCTGCTGCTCTTCTCCGGGGCTGAAGCAGGCAGAATCCCAACTCCGGTCTCTGCAGAGCCACGGGCAGGAGGGGACACTGTGGTCCCATTTCTCCCTGGCACAGGGAGGAGGATGGTGAGGGAGAAGAGGAAGGATTCTTCGTGCCAGCTCTGGAGGGGAGCAGCTTTACTGGACACCCAGGGGATCCTCAGGATTCATCCTCAGATTTCCAAGAGGACTGCTGAAGGAACAACCAAGAGGCATCAACACCACCCATGCCTAAATAGGGCCCCAAGTGCCCTAAATTTAAACCTCTCACCCCACCTCCACCTGCTTGCTCAGCATCTCGTTTGCTTCCCAAATCTTCCTGTTACAGTCCTCATCCGAGGCTCTCAAGCTGAGACCAGCCAACTCATCACACGTGGGGGCTAGGAAAATATACAACAGGCATTGGGACTGAGGAGACTCCTTGGAAACTCTGTCTGACTCCTGCTTCAGAGGAGAAGGATGGAGATATGGAGAGAGTAGGAGGCTCCTCTGACAAGCAACTTTTGGAGCTTTCTGCATTGCATTTTTTTTCATTTCCTTTGCAGCAAGCCTGGGTCACCTGCAGAGCCCGGGATCGGGGGTGCAAACCCTTCACATGCTGGAAAAGGGGCCATGGTGCTGTCATCCAGCAGCTGGGAAGGGGACAAGGTCAGATGCCCTCTGGGCATGGAGGAGCTGATGTCCCTTTGCAGGTCCTGCCGGGCGCTCGCAGCTGGAGGGGAAGGCTCCTCGCTTCCACGCAAGCCCATCATCTTCTCCTCCCACCCCCTTCCACTTATTTATTTTTTTTTCCAATTCTTCTCATAAATGTCTTTCCACATCAAGGCCTGGAGGAAAACTGCAGCTACTGGAAATGCAGGGCAAGGTTGGCTCTTCGGGGACGTGGCGAGACGGCAGCGAAGGGACCGGGGGAGCCGCTTCCCGGCAGCCGCCCCGCGAGCCGAGCGGGGAAGAGATGCTCGGCAGGGCCCACTTGCCCCGGGCTAGCGGGGAGGGGGCAATAAGAGGGGGGGACATGACACGTGGGGACAGACATCTGGGGATGGCTGGGGGTGAATTTGTGCTCGTTGCTCTGCCCCGACGTGCTGGCTTCTCCCCCGGCCACCTGAGAGCAGCGATTACTGACCCCTAAGCAGCACCCCCCCGGGCTGAGATGCCTTCCCCTCCCCTTTGCTGTCTGCATCCCACCTTTTTCCCCTTCTCGTTTCCAGTTTAATGGTCTGGCTGCGGCCGGACTGCAGCCGCCTCCTCCCGTGTTCTGGCCTTGTTTCAATTTTATGAGCTTTTTCTTGCTATAAATATGGTTTTGAGAGCCCATTTATCAGGTCCTGCAGCTCCAGAGTCAGCCTGCCGAGCTGCCCATGACAGGTCAAAATTGACTTGTATGATATTAGAATTGCTATTGATCCCTTTGGCACCTCACGCCGCTCCCAGCTCCGTGACCCAGTGTCAAACTGGCTGCATCCCCCCCACTTCGGTTACCCCCCACTTCCTCCCTTCTTCTCATCCCACCATCCTTGAGCAGCGGCTCTGGAGGGTGATGGAGCCCCGGAGGTGCCTCTTTGGGGACCCTTGTCCGGTCCTCCAGCATCTCCCAGGCTCCGTTAGCCCCCAGCAAAGGGTGGCGGATGGAGACCCCACACAAAGCAGGTACTCCACACACGGCACTGCAGGATCCCAGAGGAGAATCCTTCCTCCAAGCTGAGCCCATCGGATGCACCACCACCCTCCTGCATGGGCCATGTCCAGCCCAGGAAAGCAATGGGGAGAAAATAACTGTAAATTGGGAGAAAAGGGAGGATCCATGGAGAAGATGCACAAAGCTGGGACAGGGGCAGCGGGGATGGATGCTCCTGCTCCATGCAGATGGGCAAGATCCAAGGTGAACCTTCCCTCTGACCCTGGGGAGTGACTTTCCAGGGACTTTCTACCGCTGTCCGCCACCTGCTCAAGGACTTCAGCGCTAGGATGGGTGCTGTGAACCCAGACCATGGAATCTACTGTGCCTCAGTTTTCCTGCTGCCAGGTGCCTCCTTAGTGCTTTTCCTGCAGATTTCCGTACTGGGACTGAAGAGCAAAGCGCAAGCACTGCCGGAGGTTGGTTTTCCCGGAGTAGCAAAACACTCCCAGCAATTCAAGCTGGTGGTTTCTTCCATCTCCATTTCCTGGGGGATCCAGGCTTTGACCCAGCTGCCTCCTGCGGGTGTTATAGATCCCCCAGCATGAAGTGCCAGGCCGAGCTCTTCCCGAGGACACTTTGGGCTGGAGGGTGTTGGCAGAGCTCCCTCTTCATGCCATCAAACACAGACCAAAACTGCAGGGACTGCCCTTAAAACAGCTTCCCAAACGACAGGGATTGTCATTCGCAGGCTGCTCCACCAATCTACCCAATCGTGATCCTCTGCTTTTCCTCTTTTCTAGGACCAGGGACTAGTCTTTCTACACTATGGATGGACTGGCTGTTTCTTTGGAGTGTTGAGGAAATACCTGGACCAGGGTGGCTGTACATATGGTCATGCATGATCACATGTGGTCATTTCATAGTCATACATGGTCATGTGTGACTGTGGAGGGTCATACAGGGTGACATGCAACGTTGCATGCTCATCCATGGTGGTGCTTAGTCATGCCTGGTGAGACACGGTCTCGTATGACAGTGATTTATAGCCACGAGTGGGGATGAGTAGCCATGCATTGCCATAAGGGATCATAAATAGTTATGGGTGGCTGTGTACAGCCATACACGGTGGTTAGGGGCTGCATGTTGTCATCCATGATCATATGTGGTCATGTGCATGGTCCTACATTGTCCCACCTGGTGGTGAATGCTCAGCCATGGTCATAGTGCATGGCCACACGTGAGCACACAGAGCTGGCGGGTGGGTGGCACTGTGACATCCAGAGCCACCTCTCTGCACCCACAGCGGGGCCGTCCAAGGAGACACCACTGAAAGTAACGTTATGGATGAACAACAGTGAGACCCAGCCTTCCGTGGAGTTTATTTGGAGCCAGTGCTGACAATTGATCAAGGGGAAACTCTGCATCCTCCGGAGCGACCTGGGATTAATTTATGTTTGTCTGAAGGACGCTAATTAAGCCTGTTTAAGAGAAAGTTAACTTTAATGCTGTGATCTAGTTGATATTAAGAAGCTGCCAAAGAGAGCTGGAGGCAGCCGGCTTTGAGTCCTCGTCACAGCATGCACTAAAGGTGGCAAGTTGAGGTGCTGCACTTGGGGCAGGGGATGGCTCAGGGAGCAGAAACTGTCCCCAGGTGTCCTGGGTGGCAGCAGAGCCACCTTCACCCCTGCTAAAAGCTGGAGACGGGCTCAGTGCAGAGCATCCCCTGAGCATCCCACCTGCTTTGAGACTCCAAGGATCCAGGAGGTGCTGCAAACCCCGCCCAATCCGAGCTCTCCGGGGCCCCCTTTTTTTTTTTTCAGTTATTGGCAATTTTCAATCCCACCCTCCCCCTCCAAAATAAGTAAATAAATAAAGTAATTTGATTTGAGATGAAAACTGGTTCAAAATCATTAGGAAATCGAAAGTCAGCAAAACCCAATTGCTCCCAGTCACGCAGAACATGAGGGGCTCATTTCTACCTTCCAAGTGTGGCTGAAACATTTTAAGGTCAAACTGAAAGAATTTTTTCCAGGCAAAGTTGCTCCAGGCACAGAGGCCAAACTCTTTTGTGTGGAAACGGTCAAATTTTAGGAGTCTCACAGAGGTTCGTGGGGTGTTGAGGACCATTGGGTCTGTGTCTCTCCTCTGTTCCAGCCTGGAATCCGCGTGATCCCAGATCTCACCCACGTCTCATCCAAGGTTCGTGTTCCTGGGGGGGGAAAAAAAATCCCACAGCCACTTCTGTGTGACCCTTCCAACTCCACATCACCCCCCAGCCGCCCTGGGGGCTCCTGCTAAGAGCAGAGGGGAGATGACAGGAAACAGCATCTTCCCTGCAAGACCCGGAGGAGGGTCCCAGCCTCTTCCCCCCTGCCCACACATCTACAGACCCGTTAAACAGCCTCCGGCAAAAGGAGGAGCAGCGACGCCGGAGCCGGGAGCATTCCCGGTGCAGCCGCATCCCCCAGAGCAGAGCGACATCCATCGAGTCAACAAAAAATCTCCTGGCAGCTCCATCTCTTTTTTTTTTTTTTTTTTCCCCTTAAAGCAAACATCTTCATTACAGCTCGGAGTTGTTTAAATAAATGAATTAATATTGACAAACCATCAACGAGGCTAATAAATGATTAGTTAAAGGCATACATACATCACATTACGGTTAGCATTAGCTGAGGCTTAATTACTTGTGGAGAGGATCCCATTAGAGGAGGTGCTCGTCGCCTTCGCCCTGCACAGCTCGCCACTATCGGGGACGGCTCTGTCCCCTCCTGGTCACGATGCCATGTCCGGGGTGAGGAACGTGGGGGCCTGGGGCTCTCCCTGCCCTGGGGAAGCCACCAAGAGCTACTGAGTGACAATATAGGTGCAAAAAAGACCCTGGGTGAGGATGGACTCATGGTGGGTGCCTGGTGGGTGCAAGGAAGGCTCCTTGCAAGACAAGTTTAACGCCAACATTTTGGCTCAGAAAACTGGGCCAAGGCTCTGGTGAGCTCTGTGTCACCTTCCCCTCTCCGCAGATGCTCCCAAGTGGCTTCCTCGTTGCAGAGGAGCATGAATTTTCCTACCGCTTCTGGAGTTTTTTGAGTATTTTTGCCATCCTAGCAGTGTCCCCTGGCCCTGGGGACAGCGCAGAGGGAGCCAGACCGTGTCCACATAGGAGCGGTTCCGAACAAGCCCCATGCAGATGCACTCTGCTGAGCAAAGGGCCCTCGGTGTGATGAGAGAGTCCGGTCTCAGCACAGACTCGCCTCTCCCAGCAGCGGAAACTCCAAGTCTCAGGTTGGGCAACTTGGTGAAACACCCAAATCCATGCGGGACTGTGAAAAGAGACACTGACAAATCAAATAGACAATAAATAATAACAACAATATCATAAAATTTTCAAATTTATTGAAAACTGGTCCACTCCTGGAGTATTGGCTTTTTCTATTATTTACACTGCTGCTGATTTTCTCTAAATATTTAATGCCCCATGGATTTTTTTTGCCGAAGTACAAATCCAAACCATTTCTAAATTTGAAATCTATGGCACAACACAGCCTTGCTAGAGCCTGAGCTGCTGCCTCCCTCCCAAGGAGACATTCCCAGAGTCAGGATGGAACCGATGTGCCCCCAGGGGTGAACAGGGAGACCCCTTCCCAGTGGTGACACCTGGGGACATCCTCTGGGACATCGGAAAGGACAGAGGAAAATCCACTTCTTCCCAAAGGAATTTAGTCCCGGAAAACATTTTTCCAGGTGCTCAGAAGATTCCCAATGAGCATTCGGGACACATCTATCCCAAACTCAGGTTTCTTCCCCTGCACTGATGCCTGTGGAGCAGCCTGCTGGGGGCACCCATGGGTGCCTTCCACCTTCTGCCTCTTTGCGCTTGGCTCACGCAGCGCCTCACACCCCCGGGACACCCCAAAATGCTCCCCCAGGACCTGGCACCTGCTCGAGACCCTCTATTCAGTCATGCCATGGGGAGGGCAAGACACAAACAGCCCAAAAGGAGAAAAATTCAGATGAAAGCCGGCTCGTGTCCATATGCATCGCAGCTTCGAGAGGTTTGTTAGGACTAAAGAGCCCCTTTTATCCCTTCGCAAGGTGCCGTAATGTGTCCCCGGGTGCCTTTCATCTCCGCCTGCCTGATTGCTCCTCGAGGCTCTAATGAGCAGCACGGGAACGCGGCGCTGCCGCGGAGGGGGTGCGAGAGAGACCCCATCGCCGAGGGCTCAAAGCACTTTCTGTGTCGCAGATAATGAGGAGAGCGGGAGCGCACAGGGGATGCAGGGAGCTGGGCAGCGCGAGGAGGGAGATGTGGATGGGAGAGGAGGAGGGGGCTCTGCTGCGGGCGGGCAAGGACTCATCCCACTCTGGGAGAGGGGGGAGACGGTGCCAGGCTCCATCCCAGCTCTCTGGAGCGCTCCCCACAGCCTGGGCCGGCCTCCCTTCCCCACCGCGGCTCCGTACGGAGGCAACCGTGCTCAGGTCTCCCATCCAGCTGCTGACCTGCTCCCTTCTGCTTAGCTTCAGTGTCCAACAGCACTGTCTGAAGTGACTCATTGCTTGGGTGACAGAGCCAGTTCTCTGCCCCAGGTATGTCACGGCCACCCAGCCACGCGCGACACCCCCAGGACCAACAGGGTTTTAAAGCCAAACAAGGACCGAGCTCCCCCTTTTGCTCCTGCCACCCCAGCTGCATCTTGTCTGCGCACTGCGGAATGGAGGGGAACGGATCCACAGATCTGGGAGGGAAGACGGACACAGCCACAGCGATCCCAGCTCCTTCGGGAGAGGTCAGAGCTGCCTGGGGGTTGCCAGGGCCATCTCCATTGGGATGCACAATGTGCAGGGCTGGTACAATCCCAATTCAGTGAGGATTGAGGGGGATGCGTCTCCCCTGAGCCAAAAATCCACATGGCTCTCAGATAGGAGACGGACACTTAAGAGGTGCTCCCAATTACCGCCCACTTCCCCCAACTCTATCTCCCTCCTCCTCCTCACTCCCTTCCCACAGATGATCCATTCCCATTTATCCCAGCAAGGTCAGCTCAATGGCAGACAGGGCTCCTAATCAGCCGCTGTCGCTATCTTGGGGTATAAGGGGCTGCTGAGAGGTGGCCACCTGCCAATACAGAGCATGACAAACACAGCCTCGTTGGGGCTTCACTCTCCTAACTTGGGCCCATTTATTTTCCTTAATGCCCTGCTCTACCACGGAAGGTTCCCTCAATGAGGCCAAAAAAAAGGAGGGTTTTGGGAGCCTCCTGGGGCCTCACCAGACCTGTGGCCGCTCCAGAGACCCCCCACACCAACACTTGAACCTCCCAGGAGCAGCAAAACGCAGGATTTGAAACCACGAATCAGCATTTGGGGTTCTAAGGGACTTGCCCAAGGTCAACGGAGCAGACCCAGGCTGGGAGTGGAGACCGGGATGCGGCGCGCGGCCGCCAATCCTGTCCGGCTGCTCGGAGCACCCCGATGTTTGCAGCTGCGATGCAGAGCTTTAAAGCAACCCTAGCAGCTCCCTGAACGCATGAAAGCTCAAAACGCACAGTAAAAACCTTCAAGGGTTTCTTGCAGCTCCAGGACCTGAGGTTCCAGCTGCAAAGCCCCAGGCTGCACATCTCACAAGAGCGTTGGAGCCCCAGGAACCCCAAACTCAGGGCAAGACCCCAGTTACAGAGGGTGAAGAGAGGCGGCTCCGAAGCAGCAGCGTCGCAGGCGATTCGGGTCCGTCTTCCCCACCACGCGCATGCTCAGAGTGCCTGGGCGAGCGATCGATATGAATTTATGTTACATTGGGCAGAAAAAGGAAAAAAGAAGCCTGCCTACATGCAGAGCCGGACTCACGCCATGTGTGCCCAAACCCCAGCGCTTCGCTGCAGGTTTGCGGGCGCTATCGGCCCCGCGCGCGCTGCAGGGACCCACGTGCCGCCTGGGCATGGCCCCCACGCGCTTCTTGGTGCACAAAACCCATCGCATGGGCTGGGAAGGGGGCTCCTTTGCAAGCCCGAGCTCAGCTGAGATGAGTCCAGAAATAAAAAGAGCAAACTAACTTGGTCAGGTGGGAAGCACGAAGGGGCCCCGGGTGTTCGGGGCCGAGTTCACCACCCCGTCCCCACCACTGCCGTCCCGCGGGAGCCCGTATTCCCGAGGAGCCGTCGGGAGCTCATGGGTGCATCGGGGTTGTGGAGTCCCTCCTCCTTCCCAAACTTTTCTGCTTTTCCAAGTGAGACGGAGAAATTGCCAGCAGTTGGATTTGGGACAGGAAAAGGGCCTAGCTGCAGGATTTTGATGATTTTTTGACCAATTCCGTGAGTTTTTCCAACTGACTGATATTGCTCTTTGAACAAGGGAACTCAGCAGCCTTCATCCTTCGCCCCAAAAGAGGGTTGAGACATCACCCACCACGACCCAGAGCGCCCGAGCCGTCTGCCCTGCATCGCGGTGCCTCCCTAGACCCAGGCTCAGCCTCACACGTGCACCGAGCTCGGCCTGGCCTCAGCTCGGCACCGCAGACCCTCCACAACCCAAGCCCTCAGCGGGGAGCTGGTTTACAAGAAGGAGAGCGCCGGCTTCCCAAACAAGCCTCCCAGTCCACAACACATTTCCAGCCATACATAATCTAATATACGTTACCATAGCGCCAATCAATAACTCAGTAGGCCAGCTCCGAAATTATTCTCTTAAAGGGCCAGCGCGCAGCTCCCTCCCTGCCACCCCCTGGCCTCACATCCTGGTGGGACTCAGTGACGGGAGCCGCTTCACAGCGGGTCCCAAACGTTCACGGTGCCAAGTCGCCCACAGGGGCCGTCCTTGCTGGGTGCCACACTCAGGGGAAGCCAAGGACACGGTGGAATCCAAGGATGTTCCGTCACCAGCCCCTGTGTCCCCCGTACCCACTGGCCCAGGACATCGGACACCCCAGCACCCTGCACTGCCCCTAACCAAACCCTGGCAAATATGGATCTGCAGCAGGGAAAAAAAAATAGATCTGCGAACGCCTCCGGAAAGCCCCGGAGCACCGCAGCGCTCAGGCTTTTGGAAGGCTCCCGGCCACCTTCCCGGGGGATTTCATTCAGAAACACTTGCAACATTTTGATTTTTTTCCCCCCAGAACAGTTTCTTTTTTTCTTTGGTTATTTCCAATCTCACTCCCAAAATATCATCACAACCATCTTTTCCTCCTGCTTCCCAACCAAAGGTAGAAATCTCCCCAAATCCCATGAATTGCAGTGGCCACCCTACAGCTTCCCAGGCTGGAGCCAACATGGGCAGATGTTCCTCTCGTCATGGGAATGTGCCCAGCCCCATCCCGGGAATTTGCAGCCACATGCCCAAGGCACGTGCCAATCTCTTCCTGCCAACACAGCTTTAAAACGCCCCAGTTATCCCTGGCACAAGCTGTTTGCTGCATTCCCGGCTCCAGCCTCAGCCTGGGACCTCCAAGCAGCAGCTCCTGTGGACACGGCAACAGGGTCAGCGCTTACCTGGAGTCAAAGCAGCTGGAGCTGGGGAAGGCTGGAAGGTGATTAACCTAATTACCCCATCAGCAGTGCCACCTGTGAGGAGGGAGGACCCCAGGGGCAGCCCAACCCTGGAGGAAGGAACCACAAAAAGGTTCTTTTCCCTTTCCCTCCCAGAAATGCATCATTAAATGGGTTCTGGTCCCAAGAAAGGGGAACGAGAGGGCTTTGCTGGGGCAAATTGCACCTTGTGAGAGCCCCAGATTTCCAAGTGGGTTCATTTTTGCTGCAAATAAATGAGATGCTGGCTGAAGAAAAAGCTGCTATTAAGTGCTCACCTGTTTGCAGACAAGGATCTCTCCCCACCCAGGGTTATTTTATGTGCATTTCCACAAAATTGGGGCTGTAGAACCCAACTGAGGCGGTGTCCCCAACAGGACCACCACATGGCTGTCACATTGTCACAGCAAACCTCTTTGCTCCATAGTTTGAGCACATTGCGTGAATAAACATCTTCCCAAACTGCAGGCAGCTTTGGTACCTGTTGGTGGGAAATGCTCATTCTCAACGCACGTTAACACTGAAACCTAATGATGCCAGTTACCCTCCTTCACACTTCAGTTCCAGAAGGATGAAGAGCAAATATCCTGCAGGGCCCCAATGAGGCTCAGCAGCCGCTGTAAATTTTCTCATCCTGTGCAGAGTGGGAGAGATTTCTGAGCCGGCCGCGCACTCGGCAGGTGCCTCTGTTTAACTTGACTCAAGAGCACTAGGGATCGGCCACCTGCACCTGGGGCAGGCGGCCAAGACGCACGGAAGGGAAATGCCTCCGCTCGCTGTGAAAGCTCTGGGCCCGGCTGCTTCTTGGCGCTGCCGGAAATGGGTGATAACGCAGCAGTTTTGGTGCGGCTTTTTGAGACTTCTCTTTTTTTTTTTTTCCTTCCTCTCCTGACTTTGCCACCAAACCGCCTGCGCTCGCTTAGTGCTGCTTGCGGCAAGCTCTGCTTTGCACCTGGCTTCCTTTATTAGTGAAAGCCCTGTTGGAAGAAAAGGCAAAAGAATTTGATTGAAAGCTCTTTTTTCTCTCCTCTTACGTCCTTCCCCCTAAAATGTCTTGATGAAAATCCAGAATGAAAAATAAAACAAAACAAAAACAAAAACAAAAAAAAAGAGAGAGAGAGAGAGAGAGAAAAGCCACCCTGGAAGCTTTCACTTTGCTGCAAGAAAATCTCTTGCTTTTAAACCCAGGACAGCCAATTCTTGCAAAAGTGGCACCCTAAGGTGCTGACGATGCTTGGCTGGGAACCTCCACAGCAAAATGGGGGGTCCCGAATTGCTCGGCCTAAGGGTGACCAAAAGCTGCCGATGGGCGCCACGTGAGGCTGCCACTCCAGTGTCCCTGGGTGCCCGCGTCCCCCCACCCCGCCGG
>NW_010576617.1:4934-17718 GCF_000705375.1 Tinamus guttatus
GCCAGGCGCCGCGGGCCGCTCCGGGCGCTGCTCCCTGCGTGGGCCACGTGGCGAGGGTTTCCCTCGGGAACGCGCCGCCAGCGCGGCTGTCCTCTCGGCAGCAGTCTCGGCAGAGAGCACCGTGCCCAGTGCGTCTGGGCCACAGAAGGCATCTTCAGGAAGGCTAACTGCGGTGTCAGCCAGCGCGAGCTAGTGCTACACATCCACAGCGTTCTCTCCACGTCCTGGCTCGCAAGGGCACAGCGCTGGGCACGGGCACTCTCTCCAACCATCCGGCATGTCCATGCGTGGTGGGTTCTGAGCCCTGCAGCACCAGCTGGCCCATGTGGAGGCAACGGCCATGGCCATGGCAAAGGCCGCGCTGTGCAAAGGGCTCATGTTGCAGAGGAAGAGACTGCATCCTCATCCCTAGGGCTTCCCACTGAGCACTTGGATCTGTGTTTCTTTTGCTTTTCATTCCTAAATTAATCCCCTGCCTCCAAAGTGTTTGTTTTATCACTCTTTAGTTGTTCCAAAAATACATAAAACTGAGGAGTAAGCAGGCAGACACACTGTTACAATCCAAAACAAATAAGCTTCCTGGCTCTAAGACCCTGTGTTGCCTTGTGTGCAGATAGCCTATGTTGGGGGCGGGGGGGGGGAAGCATTTTTTCTATTATGCCTTCTGAATGGAAGACCCCAATCTCGGATACTTATTCCTGAGGGGACAGGAAAAAATTGTTCAAGGAAACGATAGTATCTGTGCTGCAATCTTTAACTATCGTGTAAATTGCTCTTCAGTGCAATTATGCGCTGGGAGCCATGAGGAGCATTCAGACATGAGGAGGAGGCTCAGGGAAGTTATGATTAGGAGGGAATGGGAACCTCTAATGGGAAACAGAGCAGTGGTAAAACACAACACCTAGCAAGTGATCCATTCGCCAAGTCACCATTCACTTCTGATCTTGTAATAGTTTAGTGCATATATGAATTCCTTTGCCATGTTTTAAATTAGTTTGCTGTGTTTTCTTGCTGGCTCAAGAGAAAAATAAGCCAGACTTTCTCAGCTGGCTTGAAGCATGCTTTTTTTCCACATCACACAAAAATGATACACTGAATATAGACAGAAGCAGATGAAGAGAAGAACTAACTGGAAAACAAGGCGAAAGAGCTAGAGTTTCTGTATTTAGGGATGTTAGTTTAAATGTATTAATTTAAGCTGTCATGCTATATTAGCTTCAAGAGCGTTTTTTTTTTTTTTAATTAACTTTCCAGCAGCAGAAATAACACCAGATTGTAAGTGGAGAATGTGGAGAATGTTGCTCAAAAATGAGACTATTTTTTGGATGGAGGGTAGCATAGCATAAAACATTTTCTAAGGAAGGAGACAAAATAAACAAGAAACAATGTTGTTAGGTAGGAGATATATAATAAACCTGGGAAGCTTTGTTTCACGGACATATGTTTGTGTAGGTACTGGTAAACCTCTCTAGCTGTACTTTAACTGGTCACTACCTGTAGGCAGAGCTGAGATCCATTCTGATCAAGGATTTGACTGGCGCACACTGAAAATCTCTCACTGCAGAGAGACTCCTTTTTTTTTCTCTCTCTCTCTTTCTTGAAAAAAAAAAAAAAGAAAAAAGAAAAAAAAAAGAAACAAGGGAGGGACATAAATGGATGCTCAGCTGGAGATATGCCAGGGTATAATGTTAATGCAGAGGCCTAATTTCTCAGGGTTCAAGGTAGCCTTTGTTTCTTAATTCCCTGTCAGATGGTGATTGGAGTACTTTCCTGCTTTACAAGAGAGCTATATTCATTGATTATGAGGAACATTCTGCCATTATATGGTGGAAAATAAAAATCTTGCTCATTCTAATTGCAAGCTTCTCACTTCATTAAATATATTACACTTCCTTGCATAGATGGGATGGATTTTCTAAGCGTTTTGTACCATTTATTAGGCCTGCCTACTACCTTCTTTGTCTTACATTTCCTAGAAATTCAATAATCCCTTGACTTCCTTCACCCCTCCTCCTCATTTTTTAAAAATGAGGGAACATAGATGCTATCAGATAGCTAAGTGAGCAACCAAGTGTACAAGTATACTGTATACAAGTATATTGAATACGAGTACTTCAGTAGACTTGAAACTTGGTATCAAAGTACAAAGAAACCTGTAGGCTATTTTTTTTCTCACGTACTGATTTTGAGCAATTAGAACCGATGGCAATAATAAAGAAATATGTAAAAGTCATGGTCTGTTCACAGAAGACTCACAAACAGAAATAAAGGCTAAATGCGAGTAACAATTGTTCACAATTAACAGTTTGATCAGTTTTAATTACATTACAGCATGCCAAATAAATACCAATGGATCTTGCTTGAACTAATAATTTGCCTTAATGTCCTTATTATTCATTTAATCAAAGCTCACTGATATCTATGTAGAACAACTTGGCAAAATTCTGTCATTTGCAGTCCTGCTATTACTGCTCTGCCTCACCACGGTGCAGTATAATCAACCATGCGTGAGGTTATAGAATAAAATATAATCACCACCCTCTAGCGCAGGGGATATAATCTTTATATCGGGAGCTAAATTTTGGTGTCGCTTTGTCTTTTGCATGTAATTCTACTTTTCAGTTGACTCTCTGTACAGTTAAGTGTCAGCAAAAATCCTCTATCGAATATGGGTTGGTGGCATTATGTTCTACTATACTGTTACCTTCAGTTGCCTATAGAATTGTTACTGTGCCATTTTAACCTGCTTAGCTACTTGGTTGACTATAAGTAAGGCACCTGTGTCATATTTTAAACCACAATTTTAAGAGCTATTGGATTTTTTTTCTTTTTTCTTTCTTTTTTTTTTTTTTTTATTTTTTTTTTTTTGTTAAGAGGAAGGAAAATGTAAAACTTACAAAGCAATCTTCTGGTACCCTCGCAGTCTGAATGCTGAGGTCTGAATGAAAAACAGCTAAATTTTTACAGCTGCTCTTTGCTGGTATAGGCCTGCCGATCCAGTGGGGCCTTTGCTATCGGTTTATCCATGTTTCATGGCATAGGTGGCCTGTGTTTCCAAAAGCAGTTTGATTCGAGGACTGAATGCTGGAAACCACATGCTGGAAATACTCAATAGCTTAATGATCATTACATCTTGAAATACCAGAGGACCAGTAAAATAGATTTACTTATAAAATGACATTGTAGCTTTTTTTTCCCCCCGATCCTCAATATCTTTTTGCGTCTCTCTTCATTCGAGAGTGCCCAATCTTGTCCTCTGTCCTCTACTTCCTCTGCAGCATCATTTTACCTTATCTCCCTTCTATTTTCATCATACCAACTTTAATTCTCCTTTAACCTCATCCTTTTTTTTTGTCTCTTTTCTGTTTCTATTTCTTTTATTTCTTTTTCCCTTGAATGTCCTTCCTCACCTAACCTCAATTCAGCCTTTTCATTTTGTCATTTTTTTTCTTTTTTTTCATGTCTCATTTCTTTCATAGGCCTGTACCTCTATATTTTTTATTCTCTGAATGGAATGAGGAATTCTTTGTGTTTCTTCTTGTCAGAACGCCATGAAGAAAAGGCAGCAGGTTGAGCTGGCCAGTCAGCTGGAAATGCAGGGGATACACCTAAAACAGAGGAATAACTTTCTTTTATTCTCCCCTGTAACTGCATTAGAAGTGAAATTCCTAGCTGAGGGGATGGGGTGAGTAGCTTGAAAAGCAGAAGCATGAGCACATGAAAAAGGAATCACGTCTATTTCAAGTCATGAAATACAGCTGCCTGAATGCCATGACTGATCCTTTTTGCATGCAATTTTATGTATCTTCATTTACTTCTCTGATCATGTAGAGGCTTCACAGAAGAGTTTTCTGTTGTGTGTGGCATTTCCCAATTGCCAAGGAAAAAAACCCACCTGTGTTGTAAACCAGTATTGTTATAGTAGACACACTATTGCCTGGAGCAGTGTAGGTGACTGAATGTTTTATTTTAGCAGTTGTTTCCTAAAGAAATGCCCCAGAGTGCTACTTTTAGTAGTACTAATATGCAAACAGTAGAGATCGAAGAAGACTTGTGCGGCTGGGGGCTTGCAGGAGTCTGTCTGGAGGAAAAATACTGTTATCACCAAGTAAAACACTGGACAATAAAGCACATGTGTTAGAGGATTGAATTAAAGTTAAATGCTGTTTATATATGAATTCACAGACAAACGTGCATGCCTGAGTTTTGCCCGCTGAACATACTCTCATTTAATTATATGAGAATATCCAAGAGCATAAGGCTAAGGGTATATTTAAGTATTAGTCTGTCTGGGCCTTCACTTCCTATATGGTAATGTGATATTCTGTCATCTCTTGACTGCAAATATAACCACATTATGTCGACTTGAGCTTTGGGCAGTGTATGCTGTCCATGCAAAGGACAATTCAACCTAAATTTGAAAGATTCAGCTGTGGAAATACAGAGATTGTTTCTACTTCAGTTGTAAAATGTAGACGGGATGCGTGCAGATATGCAGCAAAAAGGCATTGACAATATGTTGGAAAGTACTGAAAAAATGAAAACATGAAGGTTTTATTAAACTCCTTAAAATACTGTGGTATATGAAGTAGTAGATAAGTGGTTTTGTCTAAAAGAGGATGAGAAACCGGCAAGTCTTTGGCAAAACTGTGGAGAGAAGCCTGATGACCAAGTCTTGCAGAGAGATTGGGATATCCTCACTGAAACTAACTCATTGCTAATCTATGTAAAGAAGTGGTGTGGATTTTCGACTGCCATTTTTATATGAAAATCAAGCTTACTTGTTTCCTATATGCACGCTTGCTATTAAACAAATTCTGTGATAAGTTTGCTTGTTTGTTGGTTCATTTTCGTCTGTTTTTGATTTCTGTTCTTTTGAAAAATAAAAGTGGCCTCTGCAGTAATCAGCAACTGAATGAATGTAAATAATTTACTGGGGCTGAGATTAAGAGACAGTCTAACCCTCTGGCTGTGACTGCTTCACAAGATGTGGGGCAGGTAACAGTGAAAGCGCTAAAGCTCTGCTGAACACTTCCCTGCCTCCTTTCAGTTAATCTACATCTAGGCAGATCACAGTGAAAGAACTTTTGAAGTCTTTCCATTCAAATATATATATATATTTTCCTCTTTGCAAATGATGATAACAGATCTAGCGCCCTGGAGAAGTTATATAACGCACATGTGTATAGTATAGTAGTCTGAGCTGAGAGCCAGTGCAGTGCTTCACAGGAGTGTTGTTGATGGGCGGATTTATGGCAAAATAAGAGTAATACTTAGAGAGACGACACTGGTCTGAAGGCTGAGGGTCAGGAAGGGAGGCAGGAACAGGCTGAGGTTCAGGGAAGCAAGATGGAATAGTCCACTGAGACATGAGTAATGCTCAGTACTCCCAAGCCCTGTGCTAGGAAGGATGCAAAAGAGCCCCCAGAGAAGATCTACTTCAGCAGTCATTGGCAGCTTTAGTAGCTGGGCAAGGGAGGGTTCTGCAGTAGGTACCACCCAGACACGAGCTGTGCTCATGGACAAGTGTTTTTCATATGCTTTTAAGAGGTCGTGTACAGGAAAGCACCGGAAACTCTCGATTATTATGTTTACATGGGTGAGTCAGCGTAGGGTTCTCTACCCTTCTTAGCTGAAATCATCTTAGCTCATCTTGATTGGTAAGCATACTTTTCCTGCACCACAGCAAGATGTGACTTAGATATGAAGATACATATATAGAGAGATATTTAAAGTGGCAAGAGAGAAAATTAGACACTACTACCAAGAAATCCATGTTGAGCCATATATTTCATTTTAACTAGCTAAGGCCTGTTTCATTTATAATGACCACTTAAAGTAGTAACATTTATTATATGTTACTCATGTACATATCTGAGTATGTGCAGAACTTTGGATGCTGTGAGTCACCCCATCCAGTATAGTTTTTTAGGTTATTTGTATGCTTAAGATTTATCACATGCAGACAGATTCTTAGTTTCTATGATGAAGCATTAAATGAAGATAAATATTACAGAGCTGCACGTATATCTAATAATATGCAAGTAAACAAAAATATACATCATACTTATTTACTTGTCACAGGTTCAGCTGCTGCCTTTGCTGCACAGTTTCGTGCTTGTAACAAGAGAGGTGAAAATACCCTTTCCTTTCACTAGTCCCATTCCAAAAGGTAGAGATTAATAACCACAAATAACATATTTATTGTATTTTGGTTTGGCATCAGTGCTATTGCTATCTAGTGGTTAGTAGTCACTTAGTTCCGTAGGTGTTTTCATAATGATTACAGAGGGTAATTTCCCTACTCTTTTTCCATGTTGGTGTATTTTCTCCATTGAGGTGTTCAATTTGGCAGCAAAATGACAGCAAATTAGGGTATTTTTCATTCACCATTCTTTCCAGATAGAAGTGTGGCATGTCTGGAACAGAGATGCAGTGTGTGACTCCTGTGAATATGTGAGAATGGAGCTGTAATTAATTCCCAAAGTACCCTGTCTTTCTACCAAAACAGTTGTAAGGTTCCTCTTCAGTCACTGATTGGGACCTTCTTTCCACTTACACTTTTGTGTGCAGGTTCAGAGTGTCCTTGAGGGCACTTTCTCCCTTGAGTGTGTGCTCCGTCACTGCACTCCAGGCCTTGACCTGGCCCCTGCCCTGTGTGTCTTGCTCAGCAGATCCTTCCTGAACAGCAGTGCTGCTCGCTCCGTAGAGAGCAGGCAGCACAGAGCAGTGGCTGAGGGTTTTTGCCAGCTGGGTCATCAGCTGAGGCACAAAGACAAGGGTTTAGCTATTCCATCTCCTGTCAGCTCCCAAGACACTGTTGCCCTACAGAATGTCATGGCTGATGGGATCAATGACAGTTTTCATCATTACACTGCTGATCTATATATGTATTACTTCTTTTCACTATAGATGTTGGTTAATTTCTATAATTTTACTTCTGTTTGGGAGGATCACCTAAAATACCACTGCATATCTTCTGCATTTGTTAGCAATAGATAGTGTCAGACTGCCTAAATTGAAGCATTAATCCCTCAAACTCTGTAAATAATCTATGGGGAGCTCATTACGTATACTTTTCTAAATCCTCTGAGCATAACACGGAATAAAGGGTTGACTCTAGACAGAAGATTTGGCAACTGAAAAGCTGTGCTTAATGCTGACAATGTGTTCTTTTAAAAGATGGCTGCAAGATTTAAAGAAAATGTACATTTATCCATAACTAACATCTCAGAAACCCTAATTCTATTTTTTTTCTAGATCTTTCTTTAAATTAATTGGGCTCCAGAACTAGATGGTGAGAAAGGTGATTTCATAAAAAAAATGAGAGAGTCCCAAACAATCAATATTTTGGGTCAATATTTTGGGAACCGTCTAGGAATCTGGAAGATAGTGAATCTTTTCCTAGTGTTCTTTGCATGAGGGAAGAAGCTTTCATCCAGAGGTTCTTCATCTCAGCATATATGATTTACCTATGACAGCTTAGAGATGACAGTGAAATTTGAAAAGGTGGTGAGTGTGGTGAAAATTTGGACCAAGTACAGAGCAAGCAAATCTGGATATATTCTATTACTGCCAATTTTCAAGAAATTTAAAAAAAAAGAAAAAAAGAAAAAAAAAGAGAGACAGAGAAAGGGAGAGAATACACACTTTAGTGCTAAATGTCAGAATCCTTGGTTTCAGAAAGTAGCTATGTCGTGAAGAGAGCTCCAAAACATACAAATAAAACTAAGCAAACCAATAAAAGACACAGAAACACTTGTACCAGACTCGCAATCATGTCAGGAAGGCAACAAGATGTATCTTCTTGTTATTTCCCCTTGTTATTTCTGTCCCTGAGTAAAATTCATCAGAGATTCATCAAAAGATGTAATCACAATCTTTCCCTGTCTGTCGATCCTGAGTTGCGTCTCATTTCTAGAAGGCAATGTGGTGTAAAATGTCAAACTAAGAATCTGGAATCTTACTTTCTATTTTATTCACAGCTGCCACTGTGTAATTTGAAAAAAAAAAAGTCATTAGCTCTTTCTGTTCAATGTTCCCTATCCATAAGATAGGAATAATTGTATTAACTTTTCTTTGGAAATCTTTATGTGAAAACCTATCAATCAAAAATGCCTTAGTCTGACTTGTGGTTGATATCCTAGAATCCCTGATCTATATCCTCATTTTGATAAAAGTCAGGAAAAAATGTTGTAGCCTATAAGTATTTCTAATTATTTTCTGTCACTGTGTATTTATCTTTTTCATTTACTCTTTTCTACTTTTCTTCTATACTCTCCACCTTAGAATAGAATACTGAAGAAATTTAAATTCTATAAATGTCTTTTTGAGGTACTCAGTTTATAGTTCAGGCAATATCACCTAGTGTGTCATTTCATTTAGAGGAACAAAATGTTCCTGATTAATTCAGAAAGGATGCAGTATGGGGTTTGTTTACTTCATTGATTATTTTAATTGTCTAATTACTAGGTTCCATCTCAACAATTTCAAAAGTGTCTAACCACTTTGGTCACAGAGATAGCTTTTAAATAATAACCCATTTTCAAATGTTCTGCACAGCAAACTTGACAGGATAAAATTTTGTGGGCCTCAAAGCACAAACTCACCCATTTCCATGCTGCTGCTACTCTGTGCCTGTGGTTTGTGTTTGTGATGGAGATGCTGAGATCTCTGCACACAGCTTCCAGAAGACATATGTTTTCTTCCTAACAAACTTATTGCTTGCAGAGTTCAACTATTGGTCGCTTTGAGGTGCTTTGGCAATCACTTGCTGTACTAGATGCAACACACAGGAGTTCCTCCTTCACAGGAGACAACTGACTTAAGGAAGGGCAGAGTTGTATACAGTGTATATATGTTTCCTATAGAACATTTGCCTTGAAGATCAGAGAGTTTTCCATCAAGAATACACATCTCAGACATGTATTAAATCTTAGCAGCCATAAAAAGTCTTTCCAAATTGCAGTGTGGCACATGACATGGCATAGATACCAGCAAAGTCTTTTCTTTCTTTTTCTTTTTTTCCCTTCTAAATGAAACTACTTCAAAGAAGTCTTCTCAAGTCCTTTAGTCTTTTTTTTTAGCTTTTCAATTGGCTGCAATTCTGCTTCTGTCTTCCAGAAAAAAAATCCAGGATGTTTGAAATTTGCATGATTTGACCTAAGAGCAATTCTGATTTTAGAATTAGTAATATATTTCAAAACTCCTGATTTTAATTCCAATGTTGCTATAGATTATATCTGTTAAGCACATTGGAGATCTATTTATAAGGCATGGCAGTGGTTGGAGCAAATTTAGTAGTTTTTGAATAATATCAGACTCAAAGAGTAGTCTTGATCCAACAAAGGATGTATGGATGTAGTTATTTTCAAACACACAGGTTGATCCTGGTAGGTCAAGGTGGTATTTGAGAGTCATATCTCAAATGCAATGTATCTAAGTGCTTTATTAAATGACTGCTGAGAAATCAAATCCTGGAGAAGCCTACCAGTAGATTGCATGTAGCAATAAGAATTTTTCCCATGCTACTTATCTGCTGGATTGAAGAAATGATCATCTAATAATCTTTGGGCTTCTCTATTTAATACACCAGAAAATAGTGCCAGTTACATATAATGTAAGTTATGACCAGTTGTGGTGACTTCTGGCTTTCTTTTTAAGAGGCCTTTTTTGTACAATACAATTTTACATATTACACATGGGATCCATCAAAATGTCTACATTAAGAAACAATGTTCATTTGAAAAAGCCAAGTGTTCAAAGTTATGAAATGCATGAACTGCAGCTGCCCATGCAGTCTTTTGGCACTGTGAATGTGTATTATGATAGAATGCTTATTAATTTCACCGTACCTGTTTTTTCCATGCACCCCTTCCCAGATTCATTCAATGTGGTGTGGTATGTTTGCAGAATGCAACATCTGTTCAGTATTTTTGTCCTCATTACTTAACTAGTAGTTACATCTGAACATAATGAATTAAGAATTACTCCTTTCCTTGTGATCCTTTCTAGAGCATTCATCACAATAGTGCCCAAGTGAATCATAAACATTAATGATTATATCCCTGCTATGAGGTGAAATGCATTTTGTTACCTTCATTTAATGTCCTTGGAAGTGGAACAAAATCCATCTCTGGAGGCCATGCAAGGAATCAATAGCATTGCTAGAACTGTTTAGGTTAAGTTAATTGTTTTGGACTTAGAGGAGAATTCACTATCTCTGCCTCTCTTAAGCTATCACTTTATCACATCTATGTTTTCGATTTTCCATTCCTCACACTATAAGAATTCTGAGCAGCTGTGAGAACCATTAAGCATTAGGCTACTGATATACACTATAGTCTTTTAAATGTTTCAAACATTAAATTCTTAAATCGTTGTTTCTTCAATTCTTGCCGCCCATGGACAAAGACTGTATCTACAGGTTGTAGTGTACTGCATATATTTAAGCCTTACGTCTCTTTAGTGATGCCCACAGAATCCCAGTGAAGAAACACCTCACTGCAGTAGAAATACTCCACGTTACAAGGGGAAATTACAGCCATCATAGTTGCTTATATTTCACATTGTATTTCTGCATACAGGAGACAACCAAGGAAGAATGCTCTATACTACAAAATTTGCAATTTAAACAATTGTGCCCATGGACAATTCAAGCAGTATTATACAATGTACAGCGCATATAATGATAGTGATATATAATGACAATATACTGTGTAAAACAGATCATCTATTGATCCATTTTATTTTGTTTTGTGTTTGGCAAATGATGGATATAATGGATAAAGTATGAAAGAGAATTCTAAAGCAAAAATGTTCCCAAAGATTTTAGCAGCATATTATCTGAAGAGGGATTGTACAATAGGCACAGAACCATTAAAAATCATTTGCACACAGCGTGACTTGCTGATAGGTTGCTGTTCCACCACAGCTCTGCTTATTTGCACTGAAACAAATCCATTCTATAGCTAATGAATAAGCCATGTGATTGTTTTTTTTTTTTCTTCTTCTCTTTCCTTCTAGGAATTGCTAGCAAGACTAGGATTGTCTTCTCTTTTGGATGACAGATCTTGCTTCACATGCTCTTACACACTTGACAAATGGTTTCTTGAGTTTTAAGGTTGCTGTGAAATGTAATGAGCAGACTGTGCGGATATGAAACTTCACACCAGAGGGTTCAATTTCTTTATGTAGTCATTCATTTATTCTCTGCAAGCTTTTGCCTGTGCACCGTGTTTCTCTACTTTGTCAGCCTTAAATTAAAACAAGGCTGCAGGGACTTATTTCTATTTAATAATAATCTGAGTAAAATGAGCCTTGTTAGGTATAGTAAGTCTACAAAAGTGTTATGTTTATGGGTAAAATCATTTATATTGATCAGGGCTCTTGTTCTGATAACCTTTTATTTCTCCTTATATAAATTCACAAGACCAGGTTAGATTATTTTCGTTCACAATATCCCAGTTCTCTCCTGTCATCTGACATCTTACTATGACCTAACCTATAGAAGAGTGAAACAACGTTAACATACCTAATTACCATATTGTTACAGTGCACAGTCATTTCATTACCCGCTTATCAAAGTTTACGTGCAGAATTCTGATTGTAACGTTGTAATCAGGAGCAGGTGAAGAGAGGCATAATACTGCTAATTAAATATTTTTCAAGTTAGAGCTGCCAGACAGTGATAATATTTCAAATTCTAAGACAGAGGAGAGTAAATGTGTGCCTAATCCTTCTGAAATATATGGAATTCAAATATATTTTCATTCAAACTACAGTTATACACATCCCATTTCTGTGGAAAAAAAAATCTCTTTTAATGCAAATTACAATCATAATATTAATGACACTCTGGTTGTGTTTATGAGTCTGTGATTCTATCTCCCATCTCTCCCATTCTCCTGAATATAATTTGACCATTTTTCATTTTCTAAACTATTCTGAGATACTTTGAATCCCCAGTTCAGGTTCTTTTTCCTCCTCATTGGCAATGTACATGGAAGAGTATTCCAGTCTACATAAAAGGTCACAAGATCTCCGGTTAGGAGGAAGGTTCAGCTTTTGTGATCAGCAATAGCAAAACCAATTCGTTACTGCATTAGTTCAGTCCAGACTGAACTCTGCTGCTCAGGACAGAGGTCTAGTGTGGGCAGTATAGGATAGATAGCAGTGTTGGCTGGTGTTAGCAGTGTTTAAAGTCATTTTACTAGATAACACTATGCAACCAAACCCCCTTGGCAGAGGTAGAGAAGGCAGAGAATTTTACTTCATGTATGCTGTTTGTGTAGCTGATGTGGTGAGATCAGTGGGAGGCAAAGCGATGGTCTCATCATGCCAGCAGTTGGGTGGGAGATAAATGTGCTACGTGGGCTTAAGATGGCTAAGGAAGGCATGAAATCAGATGGCAAATGCCGATGGGTCAAAGCTGTGTCAGATGGTGCAGGTTGTAGGGTTTTTCTCCCCAAGGAGCAGCCTTAAAGTGGGATTACGGGGAAGGTGGAGACAGGATGGAGAGCTGGGCAGAGAGGAACCTCATGAGGTTCAACAAGGACAAGGGCAGGGTCCTGCACCTGGGGAGAAATAACCCCAGGCACCAGTACAGATTAAGTGTTGAGCTGGTGGAAAGCAGCTCCGCAGAGAGGGATCTGGGAGCCCTGGTTGACAGCAAGTTAACCATGAGTCAGCAATGTGCCCTCATGGCCAAGAAGCCCAATGGGATCCCGCCCTGCATCAGGAGGGGTGTTGCCAGAGCGATGAGGGAGGTGATCCTGCCCCTCTA
>NW_010576633.1:0-11420 GCF_000705375.1 Tinamus guttatus
AGTCAGCTCAGTCGCAAGGGTCTCTGTGAGCCCCTTCATTGCTTCCTAGCAGGCCCTTCCCCTCCAGGAACCAAAAAAAAAAAAAAAAAAAAAAAAAAAAAAAAAAAAAAAAACAAAAAGAAAGAAAGAAAGAAAGAAAGGAAAACTACAACTACCTGGAGACTACACAGTCTTCAAAAGTAGCTTTGGGCTCATATATGCCTCAGGCCCAAGACTGGGATATTTCACATTAATTACAGTAGAAGAAATGTTTTCGCAGAGGTATCCCTGTTATCTGCTTGTGGATTGAGGAAGCTGTAAAAAGCTGCGTAACAAATCAAGCATATCTGCATGTGTGGGTGAAGGAAGAGCAGCGTGGGCATGTGTTTGGTATTGACTTACCGAGGGCCACATTGGCCTACTGAGCTACGCCCCTTTGGCTTCTGTGCCTATAAATTCCGATGGCCTCTCCTGCTAGGAGTTCCGTCAAGATGGGTCCCACTATGGTCCTCCCTTGGATGGTAATGATGTTTCTTGGAATACAGGTAGAAACAGGTAAAGAGTCTCGTTTCTGATCAGCTTCACAGATATATCTCACATTCAGGATAATACTGAGTTTTAAAAGAGGATTAAACTTGCCATGCATAGGTTAGCTCTGTTGAAATCTGTTGATCTATTCTATGAGCTGAGCAAATCAATGATCATGTCTTTTATTTAAATGATTTATTTAGTTGCATTGAGATTGTTATTCTCACCCTTTTTTTCGTTACAAAGGCTAGTAAAGTAAGCTCAAAATAAATATACTGTAAAAGCCAGCAATAAGATTTTTCCAAGTCTTTGTATTGTGGTAGTGAAGCATTTTCTTCACGAAATGCACATTTATTTTAGTGTGTCAGGTGCTCTTTGAATCACACAGATTATATTTGATTAGTTAATTCTATTGAATAACATGGTGGTGGTGTTTGATGACAGAACGCTCAAGATAAAAGCAAGTGTGAAACATGTTTCTGTGCCTATTATTATCGTAATTATTAGAATACAACAGAATTACTCTAATTTTATATGATTCTAATTTCCTATCGTCTAATTTTTATTACAAACCTAAATTGAATTGGCTGCTGAGGCAGTGAACTGCACAGATGCTTTTATTCCCTTGGAGATCAACAAAATATCCGTGGGTTTGATGGAAGGCAGGATGCTTCTCATGAAAACTTGAAATAAGCTTCCTGCATCCAAAAAGACTCTTCCCTCCCTCTTTAGGTGAAGTTTCCCTGTGTCTGCAGAGTGCCATGATAGTATTATGAGAAAGAAAGCATTTATTTTTAACTGACTGCTATTGTCTTCTCTTTGCTGGAGGGCAGAACAGAAAAAAGATCAAAAGAGATTGTGATAGTTGCTCTCTCCCTTCCTTTCTCTTTCAGCTGTGAAGTTCTGTTGTTGAGTTAACTTGGACTAATAAATTGGGAGAAAAACAACACTTCCCCTTTCTTTGCTCCCACACATGCTCTCACACACAACAGAAGGAAATGGCAATTTAGTGCTGTTTCCAAATTTGGATTTTATAATGCTCTTACTATCAGCTCCCTCCATAAATATTTCACATGAGGTTGAATATTGGAAATTGAGCTGCAGTATTGATATTGCGCTGGAAGATACTCAGTTGCTGTTTAAACCTTTTATTGCTATCAAATCCATTTATATTGAATACCTTGCATATGTGAGAGGCAATTTGGGAAGGGTCAGACTGAATTAGAATTCCATCTTGCTGAATAAATGATGCATCTCCCCCATAGCATCTTCCTTTACGTCTCGAAATCACTTTTAATGGACAAACATGTCATACATTACATCAGTCAGTGATGGAATATTCCCAATGGCCAGGTTGCCCACAGAATGGGCTTTCTATGTCCAGAGGTAGCTGGACCTAATCCAGAGATATCTATCTGTCAATGTCACCAGGAAGTGCCATGCACTTAAACTTTTCTATCCATTCACTATGATAACTCATGCAATGTTTTTGCAAGTATCAAGTTTCAAACTTTTTTTTTTCTTTTTTGCATGTGATGATGTCTGCAGTTTGGCCATCTACAACTTATAGTCACACGGATCATCCAACAACACGTAATTTGAAAAATATATAAAAATGCACATTGTTTGAGTTGATCTTGACAAATACTCTCTCCTGGCTTAGGGTTACATTTCAAAACTTGGCTAATCTAGTTGTACCCGATATACCCAAATTACTAACACAGTAAGGTGTTTAGTTTCATTCAGACTGGGCTCCTAGATGCTGAAATGTAGAATCTGTAGAATCTAAATGGCAGCATAAGCATGCACTTAAAATCTACCATAAAAATTCACATGCACTCCTCTCCAAGAAAAAAAATAATAATTGCAATGAAATAAATCCATACCTCATCTAAAAGCTTAAAAGTAATACTTCTGTGTAACTGAGGTAGTGTACATGCAGCAGTTTTTGAGCATCTGAAACCACAAATTAAAATTATCCATGATTTGGACAGAGAGAAATTTTAACTGTTTTGCAACCAGTGTTTTCCTGGGATCTGTACTCAGAATAGAGGCAACTGCCCCTGTGAAATGATCCCTTCATTTTGATTGTAACCTCAGTGCTATTGCGTTCCTGCAGTTTAACTTCTCGGTGGAGATGGTCACCTTTGGAGCAGAAGCCTTTGTCAGTGAAATTCACCATTAAGAATTCCACTATATAAAATGTGTTTATGCTTTAATAAGTATTAGGAATTGTCTAAGTGTGTACTTAGGATACTAGGGGAGCTGTCAGCACTCTGTGGGCAGGATGGTGGTGGTGGTGTTCTGTCCTTTCTCCAGGATGTAAATGACCCCGTAAAGCCCCATATCAGGGAGGATGAAACCTCCAAGTGAGCATAAGGGAAGCAGGAGGAAGGATATTAACCCTTTGGGCATACCAGACCCCTGACCTGTGCTGATGCCACCAGGATCCCTTCTGCTGTGCAGGAACCTTCCTGGCACAGAAATCTCCTGATTTACCTGGCTCTTTTACCTGACTCTTAGATCAGTGTCTGCAGGAACCTGGTGATGTGCACACTGAGCAAGACAACTCTCCTGGGAAACTGCTCGACACTTTGCCAATGACTGACAATTGAGTTTGCAAAGTACCTGTTTTGAGGGACTCCAAGGAGTAAAGCTGATGTTACTCTAGACACGGTTCTGCAATCCGTTGTCTCCTTGCGTGCATGGTGGCAGCCTCTGACTTCTTAGGTTTTTGTCGTCTCATTTTACATGCAAGGCCTAATGAGAGTACGACAGGTCGCTTTATATTTTTACACTCCTACCTTCTGCTGGGAAATCATCCACATGAGATTAAGATACCTTGACAGAGGAGAAACCTCTAAAGCAGACAGAAACCTCCTGGCTTTCCTCTCTTTCTTTCTGTTTCTGGGTTGTGCTTATGCTTTAAAAATGTATTTTCACCATGTGTGAATATTTTCTCTAGATTGGACAAGCACCTGGTAAGACTGGCTCTTTAGGGTTTTCTAATCTCATTAGAACCTGACCAAAGTCAGTGTTTGGGCAGTGTTTTCCTGTGGTTAGAGATTTGGAGGTGGCCTGTGCTGTGGTGTCTACTGGTCTTCCACGTGAGCAAGGGTTGGAGGGTTGCGCGCTGTCCCATGACTCTCTGTCCAGCCAAGTTGCCACTGTGATCTTTGGTGTTAGGTTTGAGTGACCCTGGAGCTCCTCCAGGGAAGCTGTGACTCCCACTAGGGATTTCCTCCTAGGGAGGAGGCTCCTCATCCCCTTCATCGCCAGGTAGAGCAGCCAGGTACCTGAGCCTGGCAAGGCTCTGAGGTGCAGCCTCCAGGGAGGAGGCTCTCGCTCGGGAGAACATCTTTGTGAGGGAGCGTGGCCGTGCCTCTTTGCCGGGCTCCTGCTGTCCTCCAAGGAGCTGTGCTGGGGTGGGTGTCAGGGGGTCTCTGCCGGTTCTCACTTTTGGTCCGCTCCGTAGGTGCTTCCTCTTGTGGTGGCTTCCTCTCGGCTTCGTACGGCTCCTTTGAAAGCCCCAACTATCCCAACCCCTACCCCAACAACGCACACTGCGTGTGGCTAATCCAGCTGCAGGAGGCGAACTACAGAGTGAGCCTGTCCTTTGTGGACGTGGAGTAAGTGAGGCCGGGGCCGTGCGGGCCCCGCGCGGGGATGGGCTCCTGGTTCTGAGCTCTGGGCTCTGGGCATGGCAGGGGCCGTCTCCAGCGCCAGGCCGACACCCGCGTGCCCTGGAGCTCGGCCGGCTCTGCCTGGAGCCTGGCGCTGCTCCACGGGCTTCTCTCCCGTTCTCAGCTCTCCTGGAAACGGCAAAGTCCTCGAGCCAAGTTCTGTTTCTGCTCTGCAGGCTGGAAGGCAGCACCTGCAGTTTCGACGCCATTGAGGTGTACGATGGCAGGCTCTCCGGGGCCCCTCTCCTAGGGAAAGTTTGCAGTAACGACCAGCGCGTGTTTGTGTCATCTGGAAATGAGCTGACTGTCCTGTTTCGCAGTGACAGCAGTGTCACCCGCAGAGGCTTTCTGGCCTCCTACTATTCGATTTCTGGCTACAGCAGCACTCCAGGTGAGAGCAGAGTGGTGTTCGAGTGTTTCGCAGGAGGGAAATGCAAAACTGCTGCCTGCCAGTGTGTCTGGCTCTTGCTTCCAGCTTCTTGTCTGTGCTCAAAGACCAGAGCTTTGTAACAGGGAGGTGTCCAGAACGTCTCTGAAGTGCAAGGAGCAGGAACATGCTCGGGAGGGCCTTTTTGTGGGGAAGCATGGCAGCACCTGCATGCCAGGCTCAGGCTGTTGTCCAAAGACCTGTGCTGAGGTGCATGGTGATGGTGAGAGGAACAGTATTTTGGTGGAACTGCCCTTCCAAAGTGCCCATTGCCTCCCCTTTCTCCCGGAGGACGTGCCAGTGACCTTGGTGGTGTCCGTCTGGAGCTATGCGAAGGTGGCTCTCTTGGACTGCTCCTTGGATCTTTGCTAATGAGCAGAGCTTGAACTACAGGATTTTGTCACCCCTTGACTTTGCAAAGTCCCTGTTCTGAGGGACCCTGAACCCTGCACATAGCAGGGCCTTCGTTATGCCACTTGGCTGCTTTTTACTGACTGGCTTCAAGCACTTTTGTCTCCTGCCTGACTCTTCTTTCTCCTCAGCCTCCTCCACAGAAGGACTCCCATCCACTTCCCTTTCTGCTGGCTCTTGTCTTGGTAACAGGCTAGAGTGTCCTCAGTCTCACCTTGGAAATCTCTTTCCTCGTGTTTCTCGGCTATGCTGAAGTTTTTAAAACTGGAATATCACAAAGTACAAACGGGATTTCACTGACTGTATCTGATTTTCTGTAGGTTGGGTTGCCTGACTCTTCTTTCTCCTCAGCCTCCTCTGCCTAAGAACTCTCATCCTTTCCTGGTAGGACCAGTCCTGGTAACAGGCTAGAGAGTCCTCATTTTTGCCTTGGAGATCTCTTTCCTTATGTTTCTGGGCTGTTTTCATGTTTTCAAAACTTGAATATCAAAAAGTAAAAGTGGGATTTCATCGGCTGTATCTAATTTTCTCTAGATCGGACAAATAAACCTTCACTATCAATGACTAATACCACAGCTGGTAACACTGACTTCTTAGGTTTTTGTCGTCTCATTTTACATGCAAGGCCTAATGAGAGTATGACAGGTCGCTTTATATTTTTACGCTCCTACCTTCAGCTGGGAAATCATGCACATGAGATTATGATACCTTGACAGAGGAGAAACCTGCTAAAGCAGACAGGAACCTCATGGGTACAAAGTTGATCATCTTGGTCTATGGATTTCATTTTTCCTTTTCTGGAATACAGCTTATTGTATATTCATTTGATCACTGATGGGTTTTTTTTTTCCAAGCTTAACAACACCCACGTAAAGATTATTGAAATGTATTAGAACACTGCTCTTTGCTCTCAATGGCCTGCTTTATGTTTCCGGGCTGTGTTCAGTTTGGGGATTTCACATTGTAAAAATTGGATTTCACTGGATATATCTATTTTTTTTTCTAGGTTGGACAGGTACACCTCACCTCTTAACAACAACTGATACTTCAGCTGGTAAATCTGACTTATTTGACTTTTGTTATCTTGTTTCGCATGCAAGGCCTACCGAGAATATGAATGGTCTCTTTCTCTTTACATTTCTACCAGCTGCTGGGAAATCATGCATATGGGATTATAATATGTTGAGAGGGGAGTAACCTGCTGAGGTCTGCTAATGCAGAAAGAGACCTCTTGACTCCAGGCTGTCTCTGCCACACATTGCCACACTTTGGGGCTGGGGGAATTACCTGGGAAGTTTCACATTATTTTGGCTGGCTCGTCTGCCATGCACTGTGTCACTCATATTGGTTTTTCTCTCCTTTTTTCTTTTCCTCTGGAAGAAGCAACCACTTCACCTCTACCAACAACAACTACAGAGCCCACCACCTGTGAGTATGACTTAGAGTCTCTTTCTTTTGAAAGGTGGCAGAAAACATAGTTCGATCCTCTGGCCACCCTGCCTGCTGTGGCGAGATCATTTGTATGGACTGCTTCTATTGAGAAGTATTGACACGAGGCTATTGAGAATCTAAATTGTGTGATGGAGAGCAGCTCCTCCTGGGAGATTACAGAGAGCTTCTCATGGAAGCAGGTTATTTGTGGTTCATTCTGTGGGTTGCGGGAATGTCTAAACTATCAAAAAATCTTTGACATTCCTGACCCATTCTGCTTGTTTGCTGCTTTCTGCAAATGAGCTGCTTCTCAGCTGTTGGGGATTTCTGTTGGCAACTGGGCTTTGAGAGAAGATTAAAGTCGGGAAAGGTTTCCTGGGTTCCAACTTGCCCAGAAACACTTCCTCCCTCTCTGCATTGGTTAAGGAAGCTCAGAAAGAGCAAACCCAGCATAGCAGCAGTGTCTGACCTTTCTGTTGGGAGTGGGGGCCTGTGCAAGAGCTTTGTAATTTGCTCCTGGAGGGCTTGTGCTGGTGCAGTGGTTTCCTTCACTGCATGTATCTATATTTTTTTTTCTAGATTGGACAAGTACAGCTGAAGACTTAACAACAACTGACACCACAACTGGTAAGACTGGCTTATTAGGCTTTTGTTACCTCATTTCACATGCAAGACCCACCAAGAATATTAATGGTCTCTTTACGCTTGTCCCTGCTTCTGGGAAATCATGCACATGAGATTGTGATACTCTGAGAGGGAAGAAACCTGCTAGGGTCTGCTAATGCAGAAAGAGACCTCTTGACTCCAGGCTGTCTCTGCCACACATTGCCACTCTTTGGGGCTGGGGGAATTACCTGGGAAGTTTCACATTATTTTGGCTGGCTCGTCTGCCATGCACTGTGTCACTCATATCGGTTTTTCTCTCCTTTTTAGATTACAGAGAGCTTCTCATGGAAGCAGGTTATTTGTGGTTCATTCTGTGGGTTGCGGGAATGTCTAAACTATCAAAAAATCTTTGACATTCCTGACCCATTCTGCTTGTTTGCTGCTTTCTGCAAATGAGCTGCTTCTCAGCTGTTGGGGATTTCTGTTGGCAACTGGGCTTTGAGAGAAGGAGAGAGTTGGGAAAGGTTTCCTGGGTTCCAACTCGCCCAGAAACACTTCCTCCCTCTCTGCTTGGGCTAAGGAAGCTCAGAAGGAGCCCACCCAGCATAGCAGTGGTGTCTGAGCTTTCTGTTGGGAGTGGGGGCCTGTGCAAGAGCTTTGTAATTTGCTCCTGGAGGGCTTGTGCTGGTGCAGTGGTTTCCTTCACTGCATGTATCTATATTTTTTTCTAGATTGGACATGGAAACCTGAAGTCTTAACAACAATTGGCATCACAGCTGGTAAGACTGGCTTATTAGGTTTTTGTTACCTCATTTCACATGCAAGACCCACCAAGAATATTAATGGTCTCTTTACGCTTGTCCCCGCTTCTGGGAAATCATGCATATAAGATTGTGATACTCTGAGAGGGGAGAAACCTGCTGGGGTCTGCTAATGCAGAAAGAGACCAGACTCCAGGAAAGACTCCAGGCTGTCTCTGCCACACATTGCCACTCTTTAGGGCTAGGGGAATTACCTGGGAAGTTTCACATTATTTTGGCTGCCTCGTCTGCCATGCACTGTGTCACTCATATTGGCTTTTCTCTCCTTTTTTCTTTTCTTCTGGAAGAAACAACCACTTCACCTCCACCAACAACAACTACAGAACACACCACCTGTGAGTATGACTCAGAATCTCTTTTGAAAGGTGGCAGAATACATAGTTCGATCCTTTGGCCACCCTGCCTGCTGTGGCGAGATCATTTGTATGGACTGCTTCTATTGAGAAGTATTGACACGAGGCTATTGAGAATCTAAATTGTGTGAAGAACAGCAGCTCCCCCCATGAGCTTACAGAGAGCTTCTCATGGAAGCAGGTTATTTGTGGTTCTTTCTGTGGGTTCCAGGAATGTCTAAACTATCAAAAAATCTTTGACATTCCTGACACATTCTGCTTGTTTGCTAATTTCTGTAAATGAGCTGCTTCTCAGCCGTTGGAAACACCTGTTGGCAACTAGGCTTTGAGAGAAGGAGAGAGTTGGGAAAGGTTTCCTGGGTTCCAACTTGCACAGAAACACTTCCTTCCTCTCTGCCTGGGCTAAGGAACCTCGGAAGGAGCCCACCCAGCATAGCAGTGATGGCTGAGCTTTCTGTTGGGAGTGGGGGGCCTGTGCAAGAGCTTTGTAATTTGCTCCTGGAGGGCTTGTGCTGGTGCAGTGGTTTCCTTCACTGCATGTATCTATATTTTTTTTCTAGATTGGACAAGTACACCTGAAGTCTTAACAACAACTGACACCACAACTGGTAAGACTGGCTTATTAGGCTTTTGTTACCTCATTTCACATGCAAGACCCACCAAGAATATTAATGGTCTCTTTACGCTTGTCCCTGCTTCTGGGAAATCATGCACATGAGACTGTGATACTCTGAGAGGGAAGAAAGCTGCTAGGGTCTGCTAATGCAGAAAGAGACCAGACTCTAGGAAAGACTCCAGGCTGTCTCTGCCACACATTGCCACTCTTTGGGGCTGGGGGAATTACCTGGGAAGTTTAACATTATTTTGGCTGGCTCATCTGCCATGCACTGTGTCACTCATATTGGTTTTTCTCTCCTTTTTCCTTTTCTTCTGGAAGAAGCAACCACTTCACCTCTACCAACAACAACTACAGAGCCCACCACCTGTGAGTATGACTTAGAATCTCTTTCTTTTGAAAGGTGGCAGAAAACATAGTTCGATCCTTTGGCCATCCTGCCTGCTGTGGTGAGATCATTTGTATGGACTGCTTCTATTGAGAAGTATTGACACGAGGCTATTGAGAATCTAAATTGTGTGATGGAGAGCAGCTCCTCCTGTGAGATTACGGAGAGCTTCTCATGGAAGAAGGTTATTTGTGGTTCTCTCTGTGGAGCCCAGGAATTCCTAAGGTGTCATGAAATCTTTGATATTCCTGATCCATTCTGCTTGTTTGTTTGTTTCTGCAAACGAGCTGCTTCTCAGTTGTGGGGAATACCTGTTGGCAACCTGTCTTTGAGAGCAGGAGAGAGCTCGGGAAAGGATTGCCAGATTCCCCCTTGCTCAGAAACCCTTTCTCCCTCTCTGTTTGGGTCAAGGAGGCTCAGAAGGAGCCCACCCAGCATAGCAGTGGTGCCTCCGCTTACTGTTGGGTGCTGGGGCATGTACAAGAGCTTGGTACTTTGCTCCCGGGGGAATGGTGCTGCTGCTGTTGTTTCATGGATGTTCGTGTGTGTGTTTGTTTCTCCACAGTTCAGATCATCGTTGATGGTGAGTCTGGCTGCTGCAGCGTCCTCCCCCATGCTCCGTGATGTGCCCGGGGGCTGCTGCCCCCACATCTCCCTGTGCATCCTCTGGGGAGCCCCAGGCGGGACGGCAGCTGGAGTTGTGCTGGAGCCTTTTCCCACAGGGATGGTGGGGTCTGTCATGCCTGGGCACGATGTGGGAGCCCACGCTGTGCCGTGTCTGTACAGTACAGCAGGGTGCCACAGCTGAGAGCAAAGGTCCCCTTGCCAGCAACGTCCTGCTCGCTGTGGGTCTCCTGGGGTGCATGTGACCCTGTTGTCCTCTAGAGAACCCCTGGCCTCTCTGTGCTCTTGCACAGCAGGAAGCAAATGTGTCTGTGTGCAAGTAGACCTTGCTTTGCCTAACAAAGCTTTTTCTCGTTTTCTCTCTTTACAAGAGTTCTTCCTGCGACTGACAGATGGGCCAAACCACTGTGCTGGCAATGTAGAAATCTACTATTTTGGAGGCTGGTTCAAAGTGTGCGGTTACCTGTGGGACATGCGAGATGCTCAAGTGGTGTGCAGGCAGCTGGGCTGTGGCCAGCCTCTAGGTGTGACGGGCTACTTCCCTTCCAATGGCTGGTCCTCGTACGCGATGTCCGCAGTGGACTGCCAGGGCTCTGAGGAGTATTTGTGGGATTGTCCCTATGAGAACGACTATTCGTGTTCTGTGCGAGACGCTTCTGTCATTTGCTCAGGTAGGCTTTTACCTCCCGCTGGTGTCTCCCAGAAGTAAAGCTGATGTTACTCTAGACACAGCAATCCCTTGTTTCTCTGCCTGCATGGTGGCAGCTTGTTCTGGGTCTCTGTCCCTGAAGCAAGGGCCTCATGCTGCAGGAGTGATCCGCATCAGGGCAGTTCTAATGTCTTCCCTTTGGGTGAGAGGGGACGCAAAGGCCACCTCACAGGTGGAGCAGGGTTGGACGAGCAGGCTCAGGTCCTGCGCAGGCTGCTCTCTGTAGGCTCCCCGGTGCCTCTCGAGGAGGCTCACCGGGAGCACGGGTGCCCCAAAGCAGAGTGCACTTTGGTCTGCCCGGCCCTCTCGCGCACTTGTGGTCTTGGGCGCAGCACGGTGGGGTGGGCAACAGCGTGGCACAGTGCGAACTGAGGGGCCAGAGTGCCTAATGGCCTGTGCTTCTCTCCTTCCAGACTCGGGGCTGACAGCGCCTCCACCAACAGGTAAATAAAAGCTGTGGTTGAGATGCGTGTTCTTTCCAGACAACAATTTCTCACATATTCTGTCTTAGCAGAAGGGAGGGACCTAAAGACCCATGTTTCTCTTTAAGTCACTGGCTGATTTCACGGAATCCTGTGATGACATTGATTTCTATATGAATCCCTTTGGGTAAAAATGTGCTGATTTACCTGGGCATTGAAACAGTGTCGGCAGAAATCAGGTGGTGTTCTCGTTGAGCAAGTGCTAGACTCTTCTTTCTCCTCAGCCTCCAACTCCTAACGATCACATTTTCTTCCTTACCTGCTACATCCTGTATGGGTGACGGCTAGAGTGACCTTTGTCAGGCCTTAGGGATCTCTTTCCTTCTGTTTCTGGCTTGTGCTTATGCTTTAAAAATGTATTT
>NW_010576634.1:0-25086 GCF_000705375.1 Tinamus guttatus
AAAAAAAAAAAAAAAAGAGAGATCCTCAGAAAAAAAAACACAAAAAATGTCCCCTTCCAAAGAGTGTAAAAATGCCAGTGAAGAAGAACCCAAGACATCACAAGCACTCAAAACCCAGGGTTACTCGTCCTACCTGTTATACACAGGAGAACACAGAGCACTTGTGCACACACAAACTGGTGCTTTAAAAATGGGAGGGTGAGAGAATGAAATCCATGAGAGAACAAGTGAGTGAAATCAATTCTGTTTAGCATGAGTATTGCCTTACAGCTCTGTGAAGCCTCCTATTAAGTCTCCTGCTATTTTCTTACAGAAACTTTGACTAATTTGAACGATTTTATTTTCAAACAAAATCTAAAGTTAAATCATTTATATCAGTTAATAATACATAAGGTCCAAAATCTTACTGAAATTATTTACCAGCAAATTCTCTTTCCGCCCATTCCCTTATTAGGAAATGATCAAGTAATCAGGCTTAGATCACAAATAAAAAAAATCTTTGAATCTAAATGCCAAGCAAACTTGGCCATTTGCAAAGCAAACTTACAGAAACAGTTTTCCAACAGTTTTCTAAACTGTTATTATAAAATTATACATCTCTTTTTAGTCCCTTTAGCATCCAATTACATTGGCAAGCTTCAGTCTTTTGAATTTAAATCAATCAAATACTTTCCTGAAATTCTAAGTGCTAATTCCTGGACATACTGAGGAGTTGATTTTATTAACATATATCAAATCAAGCCAAATGAACTACTGTGACTGCAGCACACTTTACAGCTGAGAAAAATCCATCTCCCAGAAAAAGAAAAAAATGGTCAGCATTAATTGTTGTTATCTCTGAGAAATCTACTTGCTCACAAGCTGATCCAATGTTAGTTACAGGGTGTATGAAGAACAGGAGGCAGAGCAAGAACTGAGCAAGGAATGAGCCTGAAACACATCAGAGACTGAAACGATGCTGGAAAGAGCAGGGAACGGACACGTACTCTGGGCTCTGCTGTGACAGGGAAAGAAATCTCTTAATGGTACCCAAACACCATGCAGAATTTACTGAGAAAAAAGAAGTTCCTGAGCGGATAGAAACCAATTCTAGAATGAAGGACCCAACTTTCACGGCCACAGCCAGCAAAAATGGATTTGTTTATAAATCCTTTTTATTTCCATTCTGTCTTACCAAGTTGCTTTCAGTTTTCTGATTTAAAGAGTTAATTATTACTGTTTATATTCTAATAAATGTTGGCCTTTGAATGTAAGAGCCCTTTGGGAAGCAACTGTAATGAAAAAGACCAGACATTCATACAACAGCTCTGATGGACTTAAGGTCTCCTCACAACCAGATAGATTGTGAGGAGCCTTCCCAGGGCTGCACCGGAGCTTCCAGGTAATTTTTGCTGCTGAACAAATCTAGTGCTACAGAAGTTTGCTTGGTAGAAGAAAGAATCCAAAGAGTTTTCTCCATCTGTGTTCCCCAAACTCCTTGCTTACGTTACTGATGCAGCCAAAATAGCCATTTATCTAAGTCAAATCTGTTACTATTGTTTCATTTTCTCCGTTCCCCCCAACAACAACAACAAATTAAAATAAATTTAATTCTAAATAAAACTTCTGTAGAACCAAATACAGCTTGAACTCAATAAATGAATAGATTTTCCACATGTTTTTCTGGGTCCTATTAAACTGGAAAGCTATGCATGTGTAAGCACTACCAGTCAGAATTTAGTTTATAAGAAATGGAACAAGACAAAAGGAATGAAAATTTGATCTTCTTTCTCAGGTACCACAAAGAAATTGCTAAATATTTAATGACTAAGTGGTAAATATCAACTATTTTCATCATTAAGAAAATCCCACTTACAGTACAAATTACTTCTCAAGTGTTTTGCATGTAAAGCATGAACTGAAATGCTTTGTCAATACGAATGAATCTCAGACAAGACTTACTTATTTGTAGTATATAAATGCTTTGTCAAATGCTTAGAATGAATCTAGGACAAGACTTACTTATTTGTAGTATATACATTGAACCATTTAGAATTATTCTAAGATTTTAAAAATTAATCATTTACTAAATTTAATTATAGGTTAATTTTAAAAATAAAAATTTAATTTATCATTGATGAACCCTACAAGAAAAAGGAAAGGTCTTCAAACTACGCATGTACTTACAATTTCTATATATTGGTTGGGTTTGAAGCAAATATTTTAGGGTTAAAAGTTACTTCTGTCATGGAAGTTAATTCTGAATGGACCTTTAAAAGTGTGTTTAACTTAAACTAGGAATAAAGCACTGCCATGCATACCTCATAATTTTAGGGTTATTGCTTGGCAATAAAAATAACTGCTGTAAGTTAACAGTTGTCCTGAGTATCTTAATGGTGTATTTTCATTCCTTAATAGATTTTGGTAAAAATGTTCCTGTAACTGTAGCGCCCAAAGAATATGGGGGAGCAAGGATTGCAGGAGAGACTGCATCTCTTATCAGACAAGCTTTCAGGCAGACAAGGCCTCTTTCAGGTTTGCTACTTCTGTTCTATAATTTAAAAAGGCCTTATCTGACAAAAATTTATCTTCTTTCCTCAGTTCTCAGTTGGTGATCTAACAAAAGATATCCATTGCTTCTAAACCTTGTGTCTTTTAAAGGTAATCTTAACTCATTAAGTTTATAATGCCTGTTGTTTCAAGACATGTAACTTTTTTTTCCTTATACTACTATATCTTTGCCTATTTCTAATGGAACTTGAGCACCAAAGTCCCACAGGCATTTCTGAAATTTTTAGGCTACCTTAAAACAGAATTTAAACCTGACAGGAAAAACTCAAAAGATAAAAATATACAAAACTTGTTACATAAAGGGAAATAGACTATTAATGCAAAAGCATTCTGTAATCTCGCTTATATTGAGACGAGGAAGAAATCACATCCACCATTTTTTCCTTAGAGAATCCCAGAGAAAATCTGTCATCAACATTCTCAAAAATGAGTGAGTCTTGGAACACCCTGGAGATGTGGGCTCTTAAATCATTAATGAGAAAGAAATCTTCTGAGGGGAGTCTCAACTGCACAGATTGGAATTCAATGCAAGGACTTACATCTTCCAATATGGACAGCACTATATTGTGGCATCACGTTATACTATAGTTCCTACTTACTCCACGTTCCTCATTTTTCTTCTATCTTCTATCTTTTCATTGTTTTCCCACTGCTCATTTGATCAGTTTTCTTAAAGGCAGTACTAGCCCTATGATGTTCTTGTTAGAAAAGAAAAACACATTGGAGATACAAACCATAGTGGAGAATGAACTAAGACATTAAGCATTCACACCTATATTTCTTTTCTACGGCATCCTATTCTGATATTTAAATAGACCTCATGCAGGTTGAGGCCAAAACTGTGTAAGCAGATGGTTTTGCATGTGCTGTAGAATCAATGCCGAGGACTATAAGAAAGATGCACTGAGAAGTTTCCAACTGATTGTTTCCTAGCAGAAGTGCCATTTTTTGCTTATTACTGATCATAAAAAAAAGGAAACCTATCCCAAAATAATTCTCATCTCCATATCATTCCACGTAGAAATCACAGCAGTTGAATTACTCGTGAAATTTGCTTATCTGCTTCCAAGCGTAAACTTTCAAAGACCTGAACACATTCTGTGGTCAGATTGAGCAAAGCTAAACTTACTCGCTCATAACTCAGAAAGAGTTCACTTGTTCATATATGCAAATACCATACAAAGCTCCTATGTTGTTCCAATATCTTTCTTTAGTTTTTAGGCCTCTCTGACTGGACTCAGCATGTTCTACAACTGAGCACCACAGGGCTTAAGAAACTTACTGCAATGGACCTCATCGCTCCAGTCATCGCAGTCGTTGTAGCCGTTGCACTGCAGCTTCCCCGGGATGCAGATGCCACTCGCGCACAGGAAGCTCTCCTCTCCTCCACACAGTGCTGGCAAAGAGGAGAAAAAAATAAACAAGCAAACATATGCTAGGCTGTTCAGAGAGAAAGTAAATAAAAGGAAACGAAAGATAATTTGTACAATGAGTCTTAATTGATAGATTTTTTGATCTGATTGTTGATTTAAGCAACAAACCCAAAATCAATCAAACTCAAGCACATTCCCACTGGCATTTTTAGCTAGCTTTGGTTATTTAACAATTAAGTGTCTAAGTTCAGTTTGTCAGTAAGGTTCAATATACCACTACGGTAAAGAGGAAGCACCTCTACAGGGCAACTCTTAAACACTGACCTTAGGATGTGATTAAACATGCTTTTTCTTTCCATTATATAGATATTTTGGATTAAATACCGAACTAAAGTAACAACAGATTAATTCTTGCAACCTATGTTTATAAGAAATGGAACACAGGAATGAACCTATGTGTTCAACCACAAGATCATAAGGTTGAGATTGAACAGTCATAATACAGACATTTCCTAACAGGGAAGTTTCCCCAAACATTCTTGTAACTCCCAAAACATTAAGAAAAGCTACATTATTGCTATTCTATATATGGGAAATAGAGAGAAAAAAAATAGGGCTTTGGAAGTCCCACTGGGGATGCCATGATAATCAGAGAGCGAGAACTCAAAATCATCTACAACCCAAGCACTTCGAGAGGGTTAAAATAGGGAGATACAGATCACTATTAAACTTGTTTTCATCTTAGCACAAGAAATAGAGGCCAAAATTCCAACCTCTGCTTTTAAAAACTTTTGGTTGAGACAATCCTTATGAAACATACAGATACCATTAGATAGCAACATAAAGCAAAGATGTCAAGAAAAAAATAGATGGGCTTGCAAGGCAAAGATAAAAATATTCTGTTCAATATTTTTTTAAAGCTACAAATAACAATAATGATAATTGGCAAAACTAAGCAAATGGAAAGTTTCACCTTCAGTAAAAAAATCAGTCCCCCAAAATTCCTTGATTTTAACCACACATATTTTAAATGAGAAATAGCTTTTAAGAAGGTAGGGAAAAAATGGCATTTTTTCAAAGTAAAAATTATTGAAAATAATAGCGTGTGACAACAGTAAATTCAAACAATGAAATCTCATGAAAGGTCACCATTCTCTCAATAAAAATTACTTTTGTAATTCAGGTTTGTATTTAACTGCCAAGAACAATAAAGACGGTAGCCTTCAATCTTACAATTTTACACGTGCCTAGAAGAATGAAAATATAAAAGTAAAACAAAATGGAAAGAAAAGTGAGGCTGATGAAATCTGGATACATGCTGATGAAATCTGGAAGCATGCAGATATGATTTCAGGATATAAAAGATGAAAGGAAAAAATGAATGAGGAAAATGAGCTAATAAATACCAACTCTCCATACTATTGCATCATTTGAAATCTTTTTTATGTGGTTGCTTCTGTTTCGCAAAAATTCTAGAATTCATTATTCATTGATGTTTATTTTTATCATAAAACAAAATTTAATGGAAATTTTTTCTTAAAATTTCATATATATGCCTCTAGTCTAGATTTTAAAGTGCTTTACAATGGAAGATAGCTAGTGTTATGCCCTTTGTAAAATAAAAAATACACGAAAAGCCAAAGCATAGGTGTTTGAAGTGATTTATCCACTGACAAACAAGGAAATTAGACGCACAATTCAAAGTGGTTTATAGAAGCCTCTTGCCGAAAATCTAAACCCAGCTCAAAAAAAAAAAATTAGATTATATCACTGCTCTGTCATAGTTTTCTTGCTTATTTGTTATCACTAAAGCATTCCTAGTGAGCCTGATTCTCCTTTGAAGTTCATGGAAGTGGTTCTTAAAATCAAATGTTTTTGTGTTGGGATAACAGGCAATTTCAAATGGCACGCATTTTTAAACATTGCTTAGGAGAAGACAGACTTTTAGATTCTTAGAAAAAACTCTTATGCATCCTTTCAAATGACATTGTGACCTAAACTATATTTTCAGGGAAGCACAATGTTACAGAGATCTGCAAATGCTTTTCGTCTCTTTCAGTTACATTTGATTTCTTTCCTTACTTTAAAAAGAAAACAAATAAATGAAATAAATTCTTAAAACTCTCTTTCCTTTGAATATATGGCATGGAGAAGATTTCTGTTCCCTGTACTATACCTTTAATGCTTTGTCCAGATCAGTTTTGCCACATGTCACAAGTGTGAGCTTCTCATACTTCCTTTGGGATCGGTTTTTATATCATCTCATTGGCAGGATATTTTCCCTGAAATTTAGCTCAAATAACTCCCTTTCTAAAATTAAACAGTTTGTCCTTGCTATAACTCACTCTCACTTCTCTCCATTTCCAGGAGTTGCAGTCAAAAGAAGTTGTTTATGACATCTTCCCCAATATCATTATCAATAAACTCATATAAATCAGCTTACTTAATTTTCTAATCTCCTCTGAAGTCTTATTTATTTTTGAAGCATCTAATGTTATGGCATTATTCGAGAAGCATTCTAACTACCTAAAAAAATCAACAACTACCATCTGCATTATACACTGAACAAGGAATTTAATCAAGTATACAGTCTGTCCATGTAAAAAAGATTTGAAAAGAGATAGTGAAAACAAAATAAAATTTCTGTGAAATTGTAACATAATAATTATACAACTTAAGTTCTACTCAAAAGTTCCTAAAGGTATTCAGTTTGTAGGAAGAGTGATAATTTTTGACAATAAGTTTTAAAACTCTTCACTTCCTTTCAATATTCAGTGTCAACAGGAGTGCAAGACCATCAGAACCAGCCCGATTCATTTTGGGAGCTAAATGATACTTTCTAACTCTTCCCCTTCTTGTCCTTCAACACAACATTTTAACTACAGAAACTTAGTTACTATTACCTACTGAAGGTCTTCAAAGCTCCATCAGACTCAAATGCAAGGCTCTAAGGCACTTGATAAAAACTGTGATTCAGTTGCAGTAACTTGTAGAAGTCTCTACTACTACATGTACAAAACCAGGTGATTCATTAAAAAAAAATTCAAATCCTTTTTTTATAATACTTACATCCATGTATAAAGCTTTTATACAAGTAGATTTCTAGAGTGTCAGAGAAAGGCATAAGGCATTTCTTATAATTTTGACTGTTATAATTTACTAATACTAGTAAAGGCTTTTTCCTAAAATCTTTTCTATCTTCCGGTTTATAAAACATCTTCTATTGTTTTGCCACTCAAGGGCAGACAGAAATTTCTTTAAAAAACTCATTATTTCCTCTAGTAAAATTGAACTTCATGGCATGCCTTTTTTAGTCCTACAAGCTTGACTTGATTTTTCATTAGTAAGAAAATTTAGCTCCTCAAAGAAAGACATGCTGATTTATAAGCCACTGTGAAAACCATATTAAGACGACCTATATCAACTCAAGATGTTCGTAAGGAAACAACCACTGTTTTATGGTTTTCAAAGATAAAGGCTCTCTATCCAGTTCTGTCACAAACTTTCATTACTTTGGACAACTCAGCTAACCTATGCCTCAGCTCTTTACCTACAAAAAAAAAGAGAAAATAGACTTCTCTGTTTTCTCAGGCTCTTTTATCTTTGGAAGTCATTAGGCTTGGTACTATAAAGTACTATAAAGTTAACACTGCAGTAAGCCTTAAGAACTTATCTTCACCCTGATAAATTGACATTCCGGGTCTCCCAGAGGGAGTTAAACATATTTTCAGTTAGGAAGATATCGCTCCCAGAGGAACATTACTCTGTGTAAGATGACCAAAAGGAAAAATTAAAAGATCATCATCAAATGGAAACAAGATTTTTTTTTTTTGAGATAGAACAAAACCATTTAACATTGCCAGCAATGAATGACACATTTTAGAAGATCTCAACAAGCAGTCTAAAATAGAATATTACACCTGTAAAACATGCCCTTGAAACTAAAGAAGGAGCCTTTAGTATGTCTACAAAAAATATCATTTCCAGTCATGGTCAGTCTTTCGACATAGCAATGTGATACTCCTTCTCCACAGCTTTGCAAGCCTCTATGTGCATGGTGGATGCTGAGATGCACCACTGAGCACCGGACATGCCTAAACACGCACAATGTGTTTCTCAAAGATGACAAATAGCTCCAGCTCACAAAGTCTGCAAGCGCAATTAATTATCCAGATTTTCAATTTTATTTCTGCTCCTAGCATAACTCTCCTTCCTATTACCATATGGCAACAGACATACATACAAACACACATGCTCTCACTCAGTGCCTCTACTTTTACTCTTAATTTTTCACAGAAGTGGATTTTTTTTTTCAACATAGATGCATGCTTTCCATACATCTATTACAATTGCTATTCCAATGCCTGGAATATTAATTTATTATCCCCAAGAAAAAGAGCAATTCTAGATTTAATCAACTGACACTCTTGTATGAAACATGTGCTTATAATAGAGAGTTACATAAATAATTTCAAAATCTTTTCTGTATCATTCCCAGGTGCACTCTTGACTTGGGCAGCACATGATCTAGATTTTCCAATAAAAACATTATTTCCTAATTGTGTAATGGGGGATGCTGCAGGTAACAATATACAGGCTTTTTTTTTTTTTCCTACAACCAGAAACTTCTAACTTGCACTTCTATGTAACTTCCTGCTTCTTAACAAAAGAAAACACAACTAGATCAAAAGAACCTTCTTGATGTTCACCTATCTGTGCAATCAGCCCAAGTCTTAAGTTGCAGACAGAACAACAGGAACAGACTTTAACCTTCTATGTGACAGGTCAATATGAACTGGGAGAAGAAAGGTAGAAGGTAAGATAGACATTTATCTGCCTGTTTTTCCTAGACAGAAGTAAAGAGTCAGGAGTCCCACACTCATTTTTGGACTGTGGACAAAAGAATGCTCAAGCACTTAAAGATCATTCCAAATGTCTCCCCTCCTAATACATCTCTACTCTACTCTGCTCCAAACCATTCTGATCCCGCTCTCAATTCACTTCTCCATTTCTTCTCTTACCTAAAGTGAGCGCTTATTTGTCCTGTGTGCTATCTGTAAATAATAGGAATAATGAAATCACTGTTTCTTCCTCTCAGTTTTAGTACCCAGCAGCAATCAAAAGGAATTACAAGAAAAATGATCTCACCTTTTGGAGTCTTCTAATTGGACATGAATGTACATGTTGGTGCGAACAGTGCAGTGATTAAGGCAGGAGAGCACAGGTGATGTGCTGTGAACACCTCCAGTGAATGTACTTGCTGCTCTCTACCAAGCTTGAGCAGCCTAACAATTTGACCATGTCTCCACAGATTAGATTTTAATGGAAATTATAAAAGCCTTGTCTTACATACAGAAACAAACACTTTTGATGAATTTCAATATCTGATCTAAAACCTAGAGGAGTTAGATATCTGCTGGGAAATGTTAGTTATTTGTACCTGTGTTGACAAGTCACACCTTTATTAACTTTAGCGTGCAAAAATACATACATTTGAAGTCCTAAAGAAATGGGAAGAAATTCTGTCTGATAGAAAAACAATTTGCTAGTGCCTTTTCCCAGACCGCTTGATAGGAAGATTTACAGTTTGGAAAACTTCCAAAATCCCTAAGCAAACACCACTGGTGGCAAAAAGTGTTCTATTTTACCTGCACCTGGTGTACTATCAAAAATTTCTCTGAAATGACAAGATCATTTATGTGCTGTACTTCCCAGCTCGAATACACAAATCTTATCTATTGAGGATTAGGCCTTTAGAGCCCTGGAAAGCTGCAGACAGCACAGACCGAAGGAAAAAATAGTGCATTACAACCCTCAAAATTGACTTCTGGTTGCATTTCTGGGTATAGCAATTGACAGATTTCAGAGATTTCACACTGCATACGAAAAGTGATGATCCTTTTTTCCAAAATGAAGATGAAATAATATGTATTGTCTATGCCTTTGCAAGAACTATAAGCTATCAAGTAAAACTGCCTTTAAAGTAAACCAAAGGCCGTATTCTTCAAAGAATGCATAGGTAGGGTATGAAATGTTGCAATACAAAACTACAGATGCTAAAATGTACACGGATTCATGAAATAAACAGGAAAAATAATAGAAGAAAAACCTAGAGTGGGTCACAAGGTGCATAAAATTTCTTGAATCTCAAAATGATGGAAAACTGGGGGAACAATTTGAAAAACCATTACCACATATTTTTGTCCTGTTCTTCTATTCTTCTCTATGCATCTGATTTGGGCAGCTTTTGAAGACAGCGTTGCAACCTAGATGGAGTTTTGGTCTGACTTAATACTGCCATTCTTACATTCACAATAGCACAGTGGGACCCAGAGGAATCCCTGTATTCTCTTGCCCACAGATTTTCATCACCTGCTCCCTATATCCTACGTACCCTGGGGTATGGTATATGCATCTTGTAACTGTCAGCTATAGAAAAATTCAGCAATAGGATCATGACCACAGATTTACAGAAGCTGCCTCCCAAGACACTGTCCATTTCTCGGTTTCCTTAGGATGCAAAACCCTGTGGGAGAAGAACACAAAGTCCTCTCGCTTCCATTCATTTAAAGTAATGTAAAAAGGCACATGGGAGACTCCAAGTTGGAAAATAAACAGGCAATGAGTAGGAAGAGGCAGAGAGAAATGCTGAGGGAGCAGCGAAGGAGCAAAAAAGAAATCAAAGGACAAAATTAAACATAGTATTTACTGGAAGTAATGAATAAATGCTCAAGGGAAACAGTTCCCTTAACAGTGAATGTTTCCTTGCATGACACACCACAAGCCTGAAAAATATTTAATCTCTCTCAAAAAAGCATTTTTCTACCACTATTTTTACAACTGAATAGTATCAGTATTTCGTATATACATAACACCTCTGTCTTCTTTTCACTGCATTTAATGAACACAAAGGAACAAAAAAAGACAGTATTTTCCTGATTTTAAAAGATTTTTCTAATTAAGTTCTGTATTGGATGTATATAACTAGCCTCTCAATATCCACTGAAAAAGAGATACTGCCTCTGTGTTTCTGTTTTCTAAATTCATACCGCTGCCCTGGAAGATAAATCTGACACCACGGGAGGAAGTGCCAGAGTAATTTCTACCCATGTTTAATGCAAGGAATAAACAAAGGCATCGTATTGGTTCACCATATGTTTTGTTAGGAAAAATAGTCCTTTTCTGGTACGCATTGTATTCATTCTCTTGAATCTTTTCTGTATTATTTGCTCTAGGGCAGCTTACATAGGACAAGGCAATATACAAGAAGAGCCACTAGAAGATAATTTGAATGAATGAGTTGAATTAGTGCAAAACTTGAAGCTAAATCTGAGTAAAGGGATGATGTTATATCAGAGAAACAAATTCTAATGCTGAGGTTTATAGTTGTAGCATTAAGGCTTCTATCAACTATTTGTTTTTACAGTACCATAAAGTGGCATGCATAAAAAAATGTGACCTTTGTTAGACTTGCTAATGCAGAGCACCTTTAATCTGCACCTTGTACAGATTAAAATGGGCTAAGAGCTCCTGTGGTGTCACCTTCAAATGGATTAAAGAGTTCACTCCAATTATTCATGCATTTAGCTCTTTCACTCCCCTGAACATTGCAGGGCATAAATCAACATGTATAATAATTAATTTCTGTGTTTTTGACAAAGAGGCAGATTATCCAGAGCATCAGTACCCATTCTCCCACTCAGCAATCACTGTAACTTTATCTAACCAGAAAAATTTAATTAAAAGATTGTACCAGTCAAAAAACTGCTGCAATAACCAGTGGGTTAAAAGTTCACCAATTTTTTTCCTACATTGCAGATAAAAGAGTTACAGGCGTTACTTAAAATTTTACAGCCACTTCAGTAAAATGAAAAAGTGAACATTGTCTGTCAGTTCTGAACTGTCTCTTACATAGATTTCATTGTGAAAAGTGCAAAAGCATCAATATTCACTACTATTTTTGAAAGCGTTTTAGGGTCCAGATTTATTAAAAAATGATTGCAGTGCTTTCCTAAGAACTCCACTTCAATGTAAGCCAGCTCACCGTGTTGCTTCACTTCTCATTCACAGTACTGTTATTTTTTTCCCCACTGTTTAATAACATCAGCTGTAGGCTGGTCAAAGCAAGTAGAATAACAGAGATTCACAGAGACAGTTAAAAGAAAGAAAAACAAAGCTGAGATATTTCTGTGAGTGGGGAGATGCCCAGCAGTCCCCAGGAATGCTTCTGAGACTTTCTTCCACAAAAACACAATTATTGGATTCATGTGGAATGTATGAATGAATCAGTGAGAGCACTTGCCCCTTACTCCCTTACTTGCTCACTGCTCATCTGCGAAACTAGTTCAAATATTTATTTTCAAGCATCAACAACTGGATTCCTAAAGCTTGCATGTTCATAGTAGTTAATTTTTTCAACTATTGGATATCCACTGTAGAGACAAAAGAATAAAGACTCAGAAAGGTATTTGCCAGAATAATTTTTATGAGCTTAATAATACAGGAAACAGTGCTATGTTATTTCATTTTCAGCGACATTTTTCCTTCCACTTCTTAGTGAACAGGAATATGAGCAGTGAACAGCAATATCAGCAGTTCCTAACTAATAAACACACATCAGGAAAGCTGATAATTGTCCCTGAAATAAATGCTCTGAATTCTAACTAGAAAATCAGTCAAAGCTTGGAAACTCATGTATCATTCAAAGTCTTTTTGGAGGAAAGGTAATTTTCAATTAAATAAATGCACAGTAAGATGAAAAACATCATGGGAAAAATTGTTTTGGACTTAATTATACTTCACTGAAACAAGCAGGTACATCAGCCACACCTTGTTATTATAAGGATAATAAATACATGGATCAACTAAATCCCCACAGAAGAAATTCATCCTCACACGAAAACAAGGTATTTGCAAGACATATGTAGGTAAGGAGGGTTTCACTGCATGCAGCCTGGAGGTATTAGTCCCCAAGGAAAATTGCAGAGCTGAGACATAAGTAGCATACATTGCCAAGGGCACACCCTGGGAATTTCCAGGAATTTAGCCCCAAGAGAGCCTTGAAAAATGCTTTGACTGAGCATTAGGCAGGAAGGGATGAGAACAACAAACCAAGTCCTGCTGTTTTAATTCTGCTGCATTCAGATAAATAATTTTAAATATACAAATTGAAAAAAAAATCCAACTCCAACATAAACTTCTTTCTGTATGAAAAATAACCTGGGGATCCTTGACTTTTTTTTGCAGTCAAAAAGGTATAGCATTAAAACTATTCCTTTAAGCAAAAGAAGTCAAAACATTCCCTATAGTCTATCATTTCCTTAACACATAATCTGTTCATATTCAGTATCATGAACAATAGTGCACGTAAACAAATTAATTTAAGATGACATTTGTTTTAAACAACAAAATGTTAGAACTGCCAAAGTGGCATAGGCCTCTGCAATCTCTCAGGTAGGAGTAGTTAATCTCAAAACCAGTTCAAGATATTTTCCCCTAGTGAGAAACAGTAAATTTCCACTGTATACTTTTCTATAATTCATGCAAATTGCTGCATGAATTGCAAATCGACCATTAAGATTTAGTGGTGATTTTGAACACTTCAGCCAACTATCATCTGCCAAACGTTAATAGGTATATTTATACCTTACCTGCTGCTCAGCATGTGTACCATACATGAATGAGGCCCAGGTATCTAATGTTCTGTGCTTCCTTCAGAACTGTAGTTCATTCTGTGCCAAGCATGAACGTGCTCAGTTGAGGATACGTTGGTCACTCCTTTGTTTTACGCTCACTGCTCACTATAAATCCTTTACCATATTTATGCATTGATCATATAAACTCTTACTTCATTTGTTATTTTGCTAGCTATTACTATATTCCTAATATCTAGGGTTTTCATCACTACAAAATCAAAGGCAGCAAAGCATTTAGCTTTAAAATATCGCTGTGAGGTAAAAGGATGCTTTTATTCCCATTTTACACATGGGAAATTGAGACAAGAAGAAATTAGGCATTTTTAATCTACTATGGTTTCCGTTTGCAGAGGTCCTTAAGACCTAATTTTTCAGAACATGTAGCACATATTTATCTCACGTAGCCAAAACACAGTTCCCAGTGGCTTTCATTACAGCAACTGGCCCAGAATCCCTTAAGAACTCTGCAGGAGTCTTATGGATAGCATTCAGTTTTCCTGGAAGGCAGTCAACCGTCTTCCCCAAGACACAATCCTTCATGCTTCGTTCTGTATTTCCCTGCCACAGCCATTACTAATTTTCCCAAAGGTGAGGTAGGTAGGAACGACACCCTCCTTCATTTTATGATTCCACAACACACGCCCTTACAGACGAAGGGAACCCCACTCAAAAAAAAAAAAAAAAGTATTTAAAGGCTATAGTATTATACATATTCAGAAAGGAGATAACCAAGGATGTACAAACACTCTTAACTGTGGTATTACCTAACTTCTGAAGACCCACCTTACAACCTCATAAATATTTTAAGGTCACTCTGTCTGTATAACTTGCCAGTTTGTTCGTTTGTTTTAATTTTCAGTATATCATCTCTTCTTTTTTTATTATCACCCAAAAGTCATTAACAGAATCTACAGACTGACTGTACAAGTCCTTAGGCTCAAAGGATGCTGTGTATCAGCAGCAAAGGATCATCCTTTGGACTAGCAATAGATAAAGCAAGAGAAATCCAGCAATAGGGCTGCCAAGGAGAAAAAAAAAAAAAAAGAAAAAAGAAAAAAACAGGCTTGCTGCTTTGAGGTCTGATCTCACCTAGATTTAGATCCACAGAACACAGCAGTGACTCTGAGAAGATGGAAGCAGTCTATGTTTAAAGAGGTTTCTGGAGACTTTCCCTCACAGCACTCTCAGCAGCACACACTGGTGGGGGTGTCAGAACTTGGATTTTTGACAAGTTTACAATTTGATCGGCTTTGGGTTCATTTTTACAGCAAGGACCAAAGAGATGCATTGGAAATTTGGCCTGTGTATCAAGTTTGGGTTCCAAAGCAATAATCTTGTGATCCCTAGTTTAGCAAAGGAAAAAGTCACCAGAGCTTCTTTTAAAGGGCATTTTCTATGCCTAGCTTCTTTCTCTGAAACAGATGGGATTTTCTGATGCAAAACAAAAGACAGTCTCAACGCAATACAAGTCTTAGAAAAATTCATGACAATCAGGCTTTAACTTTATCATGGTAATCAGAAGTTACTTAATAACAGAACCAGAACTCCTCAATTTCATCCCAGAGTTTGTCCTATAGAACGAGACAAACATATTATTAAATAGTAACCCCTGAACAATAGTTAACAGTTAAAAATGGAAACGTACTTTGTTTTCCTTTCTCTTGGTGTGGTGAGAAGCATACCCTTGTGGCGGTGTCATTTTCCGTTTTGTTTTGGAATTGGGAGCACTTGAGGAATTCTGGCCAGGAAGCATTTACCATCCCCAAGACTGGCTCACAGCCTTCTTTTGCTGCCTCACAAAATGTCCTGCAGGGCAGTAGGCCTCGACTGGAGAAAAGAGACAGAGAACAAAGATACCAAAGATTATTGCTCTAACGTATGTTAGAGAGAGAGACAAAAAAAAAAAAAAAAAAAAAAGAAGAAGAAGAAGAATTTTAAAAAGTAAACAGCTGTACCAAGAGCCATTGCTTCATTATTCATTTAAGTTGATATAAGGTCTGTCTTTCAGGCCAAGTTTAAGTCCGAATCAGGCTCAGAGCAGTTGATGTTTCAACTCTGTAAGTTGATACTGAGATTTCATCAACAGCTGAACCAAAGTAACGCTGTAGTGACACAAGACAGAGGAAGGTTTGTTCCCTTATCCTCTTACCCCAAATTGTCCAGTCCTTCTCCCTCTAACTTTTGCCAGATGTTTCATGAGCTGATGAAAAATCACTAACCTGACAGAAAACTCGGTGTGCTTTTGACTGGCTAAGTTTTCCAACAACTTAAGTGAGCTGAATCAGCTCATGGAAGGAATCAGCACCCACCAAAGGTAAGATATAGGAAACTAAAGCACCCCACTTTTACCATTTACAAGCTATTATGCTGATTTTCCTTGAAAAGACAAAACATACTCAGTGCCAGGAAATGGAGCAAATGCAGTAAATACCAGAATATGACTTGAGTAGTCACACACACACAAAAAAAAAAAAAAAGTAATTTTTAAAATATCCCAAGTTTAAAGAAAGCAGTCTTGGCCATGTCTTATTTTGAGATACATAACTCCATGTTTTTCTTTAATCTTACTCTGCATGTACACAGGAGGAGAAATTAAAATAGGTAACTATGAACTATCTCCAGTTCCACACACATTTCTCTCTGTTACTTGACAGAGCCATCAGCTGTAACATAAACTATCACTGGAGCATAATGGAGTAAAACTTTCCAGGAAGCAGGTACTTGTACCCAAGAGTGTGCTGGCACAAACAAATATCAGAGCCCAAAGGCTCCATTACTTCTCTATGCAAGCAACACTTCTCTCAGCCATGTGCGTGTTCAAGATCCAATGAGAGAGCTCAACAGTGCTGATGGGGCTACATGAAGCCATTTGATAACACCAACCTGCTCACCAAAACTCCAGCTTGCCAGCACTACGGCCTTACACAACCTCTAGAGCTACAAAATCTGTCATAGCCATCTCCAAGTTACAAAGAGGCCTAGATACCCAGCAGGAAGAAGAACACATCTGAGTGCTCTTTGACAGCAGACTATGTCAGCCTTTTGGATGTGGTAACGGAAAGGCCTAAAAATGGCAAAATTGATCTCTCACATACAAATCTAATGCACTATCATTATATTTTGTCTACATATGAATTCCTAAATAGAATATACTTTAGTGCTCTTTGCACACCTTAAAATATTCTTTAAAAATTATCAGCAAAAGATCATGATGCTCAAGTACACTCATAATTTATAAATTAAACTAAATTTATTAATTACAACAACAAAAAACAGAAGTCACATACATATTCTAACTAGAATAGATATCATTCATGTTTAAAACATTTCAAGTTTTCTCAGGCCTAATTAAGATAAAGTCACATATTCCTAATCACATAACAAAAAATGTGCCTACATCTCTGACTTGCAGGTAAAATAGTTTCTTTTGTAACCATTATTTCGTATCACTGGCTTTGTTTTATTACAAAGTATAATATAAATTGTAATTTTTCAGTTAGCTTGAAATCAATTTTTGTCATTTCTATGCTTAGGGAACATGAATGATGAATTTCTAAAATAATGTGATGTTTAGAATATGATTAGCATGTTAACTTAATGTGTATTTGTTATATTTTTAGTGATACTTAATGACACTTCTGGTTTTATAATATGACATTTGATTCTAAACAATATATTTTTAATAGTGAGCACCAACACAAAGCAGGCATTAATTTTCTTATACAATTTAGAAATAACTATGAATGAAATTATAAATAGTGAAGGCGATGGACAGAGTCATCTGCTGCTACTATCAACTGCACTGTATATAAAAGTTAATCAGAGAATTAGTTGTAGCTAAAAATTGTTCTTCCATCACAATCATCAGCTGCCAGGACCATTACCACAGATGATTTTCTTATTATCAAATTCCAGTAAAATTTCATCTAGGAAACAAGGCAACTGAAGGGAACTCTATCTAAACAAATGTTGCACTGACCTGAATGGCTTGAGGCATCGTATTTAGAGCCATCGTAAAGTAGAAAATGTCAACCAATCCTCAATGGAAGGAACATTTATGGAGCTCTAGAAATGTGTGTTAACTGATGGGTATAGTTCTGTGGAAACAGTTGATTCTTTGAAAAATTCTTGAGAGCATTCCACCTATAGAATTCCATGGGATCCAACAAGCTACATCCAAAGCAGCTGAAAGCACTGATCAATGTTTTTGTAAGGCCAATCTCTATCACCTTTAAAAGCTCATGAAAATATGGACAGATCACTGATGAACAGGAAAAGCCCCAAGTGTGTTAGGAGAAGGATAAATTAGTGGAATTAGTAGAACGCAAAATATTCATTTGCATGAACATAAGCATCTTTTTTTTCGAAATAAAATATCATAAATCTCACTTTTTCACCTTGACCTATTGAAATGACTTACATTTTCTGAAATACAGTTCTTTTTCTGTTTAGTAACTAACAAGAAGGATGTGCTGCTGGTGTTCTTATTCCAGTTGTAATGGCAACTTCAGAATATCTATCTTTAGAGAAACAGTCTCAAGTAATGCTAAGGACTTTTACGCAGTGCTAAATGCCTTTTAAATGCTGCTCTATTAAAGTTATCTCAGATATAAGACAAGGACCTTTATCTTTAAAGTCATCTCCTGCAGCTCCCTAGGTGGCAGCCTCCTTGCTGCTTGAAAATAAGCACTTATATTCTGAAATAGAACTTTTCAGTGCCAGGCTCTGATGTGCTGAAAGGAAGAAAGTTTCTGCACATATCTGGCTATGTGCAAAACCAAGAATAAATGGTTTCTCCTGATGACAGGAACAACTAGTTCAGTACACTCTTGGTAAATTAAACGTTTGCTATCTGACCTGCAATGTCTCTTCAAAGATGTTCTAAAATGCTCTCCTGTTTTTTAGGAAGATATAGATATGGAGAGAAAGAAAGGACACAGCAAGAACACTGCAGCAGGCATCACTGTTCATCTCCTGATTGGGGCCTGAAAAACTCCCTAAACGCAGGGGCTTTGACAAGACAAATCCCCAAGCTTATGCTGGTTTTATGATTTGTACAAAGAGAAAAAAAAAAGAAAAAAAAACAGTGCTTGAGGACTCCCAGATAAACTTTACACAAGTATGAAATACTCAGATTTGATCACTATCCTCCTTAATCCACACCTAAATTGTTAAATTCAGAGCATCGCATCTTCAGCTAGAGACCGACAGCTCTGCCAGTCATTGCTCCTGGCTGACGGAGACGGCCAAGGCACAAAGGCAGATGAGGAGTCGTACGAATACATTAACTCCAGCAAACGTAACCACAGCAAGGTCCAACACAGGGATCAGGTTTTCAAAGGCCTTTCAAACATTTAATCACTCGTGGCAGTGGAAATTGTACACAAAACAGTTTAAAAGATATCTGTGTAAAATAAAACTGTGTAAAGTTACACTTGCATATAAGAATTAAAAAGCTCCGAAACATTTTAGGAGCTCTTTTTTTTTTTTCTTTATCTCAGTACATCCATTTGCATCTAAATTGATTTAATTCTATGTGTAAACCAGAAATACAAAAAGTTCACCTCACTTGCTTAGTTTATGCAATTCTCAGTCTGGGTATTTCCATGTGGTATGAATGTTTGCATATATTCACAAGATATAACTTAGAAATTACTAGGTTCCCAAAAGACAACTGCGCAGTGATTAAATAAACTAAACAGAATTTATAGTCTCTAGAGAAGCTTTCACAAACCAGAAAATACAGGATTATCCACCAATTACTTCAATATTTGGCCCGATTTCAATATTCAGTCATGTGTGCTCCATAAATATTTCAGGATAATGATCAAGTTTAGTACGGATATATTTGCTTAGTCTACTGAAGGATGAAAAGATAATTAAAAATCTCCATCTTGATTAGTCTATATTTATTGTTACTCAGAGACCAACATTTTAGAAATAAACTGGTAGGTCTATGACAATCTTATCACAATTTATTTGGCGCCAAAGGCAGGAACAAAAGGAGTTTATAATGCATTACAGTGGAATTCTGCTCTTTGGAAAGAGCAGAAACCCTAAATTCATGGGAAAAAAACTCTTGCTGCAAATGGGAGTTCGATTAAAGGATAGAAATAAAATTTTTAACTCTGTAGTTGTTTTCTCCACACTTAGAGATGCACACATCAGCTATATCAATTGTCTATAAATGCTTATCACTAGGAATTACGTGGCAAAATAAATAAAAAAAGATCTTCAGTTTATTTAAACAGGGTAAATAGAAGAAATACTGTTTTTATTTTTGCATATGCTATCTTCAGTAAAGCTGAAAGAAAGCTTCTTTAACAAAGCTTCAAAACACTTTTATATCAAGTATTCACTGAAGCTGGGACACTGAATGCAGAATATCCTTAAACTATGTTAACTGAATATAATATTTCAAGGAGGCTACAGAGTGCCTGAGAGCAGGTGACCTGACTTGTTTTTTTTTTTTTTTTCAAACACCTGAAGTTCACTTAAATTGGAATACAAATTGCCTAATTATAATCATATGTGTATATAGTTCTTGTCACTCACTTAAATCAAAAATATTGTACATTTTTAGTAGATTTTTTTTCAGAAATTATTGCTTCTATAAAACTGATTCTTCATTGCAATCACATTACCAATCACAGGGCTCATCAGTGAACTTCATAAGTCACTCAAGTGGTTATTTTGAGCATTAAAAATACCAAAGTAGTATATTAGAAGTAGCAAGGAGAGGAAAGATTCTTTTGATGATTATTTTCCTCTTGCTGCAGAATTTAATGGCTTTTCTAATGAATAATTATTCAAGTAGATAAAGGATTTGGCTTTCAAACTCAGCAGCTGCTGAAATCATGGTTATTCATAAGTGTATGAGCTAAAAATGTTTATGGATGCAAAGTCTGATGCACAATAAATGGAGAGGTGATCCAGTAAAGTGAGTGCTGATACTGGTGATGTGTGAAACTGCTGATGAGGAGGGGTCAACCCATGAAATGCGCCAAAATTATGGAAAGGAGCAAACTGAGATTCACTTTTGTGTTTAAACGGCCCTGAATCAAACGAATTGAGGTTACAAGCTGACACACCAGTCATTGATAGTTCTAACTGTCATTAATACTTTTTGTTATTTCCTAACAATAAAGACTTCCACAAAATATAAATGTCACAAAAGGAAGTGTCCACAAAAGAACAAAGAGCCACAATCAGCATTAGTTTTTTACAGTGACACTTCTCATGAAGTCTTTCTCTGTCTCAATCATAGTACTTCAACAGGCAGAGTAGTATTTTTAGAGCCTGAGACACTAAAAACAGCTATACGGGAGGATTTAATTAAAATCACATAACTACTTTTTGATTTGTGGCCCTAAAAAAAGGGTTGTTTGAGCTTCAAATTCACATAATCAAGGAAATGAGCTGTAAAAAAAAGCTATGTATTTTTTTCCATCTGAGATCAGAGAGTTTTTTTCTGATGCTGTTTAACCATACATTGATGGGCAGTCTTGAAAATTCATAGCCCAGCCAGCTGGACAAAACAGGTAAAACACGGGAGAAGAAAGTTGCACTGTCATGTTAATAGCTATGGAAACCAGGGCGGAGAAGGAAATTTGCAGCAGAGCTTAGAATTGAGCCTGCAACTCTTGTACCCTGTCGTTACGTACAATATTCCCTCTTAAGTTAAACCTGCAGATTCATCTCACTCACTATCATTTTTTCACTTTGGTCATGATCCAATAAACACTGAATGTCAGAGGAAAAAGCTTTCTTTCTCATTTTTGAAAATTATTCTCTCAACGTCATTCTAAAGGAGAAAGTAATGTAATTAAGAGAAAATGCTCTCTCTGAGTTTTCTTACAAAGAGTTTGTCATGTCACTGTCTTTACATAACTTAAATATTTTTGTTCTGCTGCACTCTCCATGCTACAAAAAACCATCTAACATGCCGTATAACAAGCAGTTCAAGGCTGACATGAGCAGATGTTGCCCCAGAAAGTTGTTCTACCCATTCCCAGTTAGACTTCTTAATTCTGCCTCTCGTGACTTCCCTCCCTTTTTGTGCCAGCCTGATACTTTATGCTGCTAGAGAACTAATCAGAACAATTATTGCCATTTTTATTCACATCAGTTTCCCAGTGTAACTTAATATGGCACAGAACGAGTATTCTTGTCTGGATGAGGAAGGAGCAGGAATCCGCTAGACTAAAAAGCAAGCAGGGAGCAGCAGAATAAGACCAATTCTCTGAACATCACTTCCAAATTATGCCAGCTTAAGGTGTTCCATAAAACTGCCGTCTAAGACATTTTCCAGAGAGCTTATGGAACCTCCATCCTTGGATATACTCAAAATTCAACCAGATGTGGCCCTGAACAACCCAATCTTTGAACTTGGCTCAGATTTGAGCAGGGGGGCCAGCCTAGATGAGCTCCAGAGGTCCTTTCCCACCCGCGTGATCCTACCCTTCTAATCCGCCTGTTCTGCTCAACCTGAAAGCAGTGGGTGCTTTACCCTCTAGCAGGGTGACAGGAGCTTCTCACAGGAGAAGGGAACCTGAGGACAGTTAGTGTCTTTCTCACTCACTTTTATTACTTTTTAAACCAAAGATGGTTTAAACATAATTTGTTGATAAATTGAGCATTGAAAAAGACATGAGCTGAACACACATTGAAATCCCTGGAAATCCTTTGACTACTGTTCAGTCTGAAACATTCTTTGTTTATTAATTCCTGCACAGGACAGCTTATCTATGGGTGAAGCTTTGCTACAGTAAGATCCTGTCATGTACATTTTCCTGGTTTTGGATCCATATGCACAGCTCTATAGCATTAATTCTATGCGAGTCTTCGTAGAAATGCAAATGATTACTGAAAGCTTCTGTCCTGCAGTTACTACAGTTTAGTAAATTAAATAAAGCTAATTTAAAAAAAAATCCAGCATATATATTAAATTGTCAACCAATAACAAGGGGACATGTCCATTTTCTTATCTGATGTAAATAATGACTTTAATTATATTGAATTATCGTTATTTATTTATGAGTAATATATGGCATGCGTAGAAGACAGTAGGGATGACCTGTGATCCCTGGTGAACATAACAGCCTAGAGAGCAGAAACCACAGCTAATAACAGACAACACACACTGCAAAACATTTGGCCAGGCGGGTTGCAGGCAATCAAGCCGTAAATTATGCATTCACAAAATTCAAGAGTCCTCCTAATTTCCTTTTCTGCCTCCCTCTCTTGATTCCCCTGGGCAGTGCTGTAAAATATGTTTTCAAAGGGACGTTCCCACGTGCAGACTGTTCTTAAAAATATTTCTCGGCTTGATAACGTTTTAACTCTGGCCTATCCAGGACTTCTCCCATTATACACTTTGAAAGAAAATCCTTCTGTGATTTGGAAAGTCTTCGTGCTCTTCTCTACAAACTGTACAGTTTGGTAGTTATAAAAAGACTATTTGCTCACGGGGAAAAGAGAGTTCTCTGAATGAGAGAAAAAAACTTCTCAAGATCATCTAATTTCTCTGTCCTGCTTTCCCTATATTTTGTCCCCAATTTTTCCTTCCCCTACACTGCATCTGCCATCTACTGGTGCATGAGTGGAAAACAGCTTGAGACCAGAGACTCTTTTATGTGAAGATCTGCACCTGGCTTCAGTGCCACCTCCAACTAAGAGGGTTGCTCTCACAAATAACCCTTCTCACCTCCACCCACACCAGCTGAGCCATGACCTAGATGGAAACGTTTGCACACTTTGGCTCTCACGCCCTTGTCAACTTAGCACACGAAGTACCATTTTTCAGACTTTGAAAGACTTTAAAGACTTTCAGACTTCAACCCACCAAATTTGGTGAGTTAATATCTGTAAGTGTAGGTACAGAAACCCTATTAATGAAGTGCAGAAGTTGTCCTAAAGACAGCACATCTTCCATTCTACCTCTCTTATCTTCCTACTCCCAAGAGTCATGATAGAGCATACCACTTTCTCAAGCTAGACTCTTACGAAATGCCAAGTGCCATTGCTCAAATACACAGAGATACTAGAAATTCTTGGCAGTTACAGAATATTTTTTCATAAGCAGAACAGTTGTTCTTGATTTTGTCCAGGCTATTAGGCAGATATATATAATTTTCTTTTTCTTTCTTTTTTTTCTTTTAAAGTTTGCCCTTTAAAAAAAAAAAAAGAGGTTAAAAGGTCTTCCCCTTTCCCTTCCCCCTGCAAAAATTATACACATTTGTAAAAGTGATCTTCTGGTAAAGCAATGTGAATAACTTTACATAAAGTTCAGGTTAACCAATTCCACATCTTCACCTACACTTTCAGCTTGCACTCTTTGCAGATATGGGCTTTATATTTCTCACCTCTATACTATTTCAGCTCAGGACCAAGCAGTAGCCCTAAGTGGGTCCTAAGATGATGAGGAGTTCATGCTGCCTTCAAAATCAGAGTTGGGAGGGACAATTCAATGCATAACCTTCTCATTAGCACATCTTTTTTTCTCCCTGGTAAGTAAGAATTACACAATAATTATGAAATTATTCATTAAGCATGAAATTATAAGTAATGCGATCCACACTGAGAAGGAAGCTATTATAAATATGCAAACTAATTTTAGCTATAACTGTGACATCATTTCTTCATTTGTTTCTTGAGATTATGGTCAAAGTCAATCTCTCAGATATAGGTCAGTATACCTTTCTTTGAAGTCACATGCATATCAGCTGATTCTTAATTCACTTCACCTCATGAAAAATATGTTCTGTTGACTAGACAGAAGAAATAAAATTTTCTTTCCTGATCAATATTTTTAATTAGAATGGGAGAAGAGGTTTCAGATTTATTTTCCTCCTTTAACTGATTTCTCTATGCAAGCACTCTTGTCACTTTCTGAAGTCACATATTGTATATTTTATTCATACACGTATCCATTTATTGCTTATTTAATTTTCATTTTGAATTATCTCTAAACTGATTCACTGTCCTTCTATTTGGACAAAGAATTCAGATATGTTCAGCACTTTCACTGAAACATGGTTTCAACCATGACTTTGTATATAACATTTGCTATTGCACATAAATATTTCCAAAAATACCTAGGAACTGCTAAGTGCTATTTGACAGATATATTAAACAGACATTGCTGCTACTTTGAATCTCTAAGTTGCACATTACACCTGCCAGCCATTGTATTTTCTTCTTGCTCTGAGGCAGGTTGAGTTAGTCCATTATCAAATTCTGGGTGGACTGGAGCTGAAACACAGTATTTATGTTGCGTGGGCAATACTTTGCCAGTTGTTGCTGGTCTTATTTCTCTTAATACATGACATGTTAACTGTCTACTAGTAGCATCTCTGTTGTAACCAGCATACTTCCAGAACCAGATCATGTTAAAACTGTTGTTATATCTATTAGTAAAATTAATAGCTATTGGAAGGCGTATCAACTATTAGAAGGGCATAGGGAAA
>NW_010576634.1:25097-56004 GCF_000705375.1 Tinamus guttatus
CATTTGACTGGTCTGGGCTTTCTCAAGCAACACACCCCTGTGTCCCTCAGTTTTTCTGCCAAATGGAAACAATTATATATGAATTTCCTCTACAGAATGCTTTAAAACAACACTGACAAACTCTGAAATTATTTGTGCTGGTAAAAGCTCACAGTTTTATCACTCTCTCTTCCTCTCTAACTTTTGCCTTCATTATCTGACAGGATTTGACCATAGACATTTTTCATTCATTGAACAACATAATCTCAGAGGTGTAAGTCACAACCAGCCTTATCTGAATCACAAATGGGTTAAAAAATGAGATTTGTATTAAGACTTGGTTATATATTCAAAGACAAAATTTGCAGCTTTTTTGTAACAGTGTACATAATTAGACTTTGACTTTTAGACATAATTGTACATAATTAGACTTTGGGGTTCCCAAGGGCTCAAAGTCAAGACAGAGAAACATTTAAAACAAACACGTGTGATTTCAAATTATCTAGACACAGAGTGTCCCAGCACTGAACATCACCTTTGCTATATTCAGGACAGAAAAGTTGAAATTTATAGTCTTCTGTTTCAAGAAAGATACGTCAACACATTCTTCAGTGGCTGAATATAGAACAGATGGATCTCCTTGGTACACAAACATTGCCAAAACCCCAGCTAGAATATCCTTTTTGAGTCATGTTAACTTGTGCACCATCACAAGCAAAGGATAATAAAAGGAAGAAGCAACTCCTACAATATGTGAAAAGCTCACTTACAAACTCAGAAAATAACCCGAGTGATTGGTAAAAACACTGGTAGCCATTTCGCAAGCTTCTGAAAGCAGCCTCCACTCCATATGTTGAGGTCATGGCAAAAAATGCACTGCATGGAATCATGAAAGAAAAACTAAAAGGTGGCTGGGAGAGGTAGGAGGTAATCATCCCATCTTCCTTCTCAGAGTACTAGCAAGTGATCATTGCCAATGCCATAGCTTAACCCTTTTCAACCAGGTAGAAGCAATCCTAATGAAACCACCTGAAATAAGATTATGGTAAGGAATATGCAGTTTGAAATGTCCTTCCAGGAGGATTTCTCAACACAGGAATTTCAACAGTGACTCTGCTGAAACTGTAGCTTGGTAAGGTTGTAAAAATGTAAGCATTTTTATACAGCTGCAAAATGGCAAAAACCCATGCAATTGTAACCTGGCACCTCTGTGCAGATGGATTACAACAAGAGAGTGAGGCAGCCATGTCACAGACTGGTTATCAGATCAGTTACCCAAAGTTCAGAACAGCTGCTATTTTATCTTGGCGTATCTACTTTCTTTGTTACCAAAACTAGGTAGATTAAAACATGCCAGCGTAGGATTGCCTATTCAGACAAATAAATATACAATATTCATGCACAATTTAACTTTATGCACTTCACATAGCAGGCAGTGACTTAAATGTATGCCAATACTGTCTTTAAACTACATGCTGATACTTTCCTGTTCATACAGTATTAAAATAAAAATTATCTTCAAGGACAGGTACAGGATCTGTGATCAGCTAACATTTTCTATTAAACATTCTTTTACGTTTAACTCTAAAAGAAAGTGAAAAAAACATCAATGTCAGCGTGAGCATGAGGAACAAAGAATACGGGTAAGTTTAGAGTGTAGTTCACAAAAGTAAGAAAAAGGAAACTGCCATGTTACTGATGGGTTATACAAAATGTTGCAGACTTAGAAGCACCTTTCCCCTTTCCTCCCCTGTACCTCACCCATTAAGAAAAAAAAAAAAAGTTATCTGCTTATAACACCAACACACATTTCTAGATTATTTGCTAGGCATAATATTTCATTGTGGTTTATGCCCTTATTAGTAATGAAGGATGTTATGGTTTTTGTTTTTGTTTTTTTTTTAAATAAATTACAGAAAATGGGTAAAGACAATGAACAAGATAAAAAAGGGGGGGGGAGGAGGAAATTGTCACTGAGTCACAAGCAAGCAGCTATTCATAGTATACTCAACTGCATAAAAACACACATTTTTTTTTTTACAGCCATATTCCTATTAACCTATTTTGTTCTAGTTCAGAACCTCCCTTCCATCCCCAACATATGATGTAGTCCTCTGCTCGCCTCTTCAGTTTTCTGTTTATCTTTACTAGGCTACTGTTATTTGTAGCATGGAGATAACAAGAGAACAAAAATATTTAAACTACATATAGATAGTGACATGACAAACTCTTTGTAAGAAATACCCAGAAAACCGAGTGAGAGCATTTTCCCTTAATTACATTATTTTCTCCTTTAGAATGACGTTGAGAGAATAATTTTCAAAAATGAGAAAGCTTTTTCCTCTGACATTCAGTGTTTATTGGATCATGACCAAAATGAAAAAATGATAGTGTTTGAGGTGAATCTGCAGGTTTAACTCAAGAGGGAATACAGTACCTAAAGACACAGGGTACAAGAGTTGCAGGCTCAATTCTAAGCTCTGCTGCAAATTTTCTTCTCCATCCTGGTTTCCATAGCTATTAACATGACAGTGCAACTTTCTTCTCCCATGTTTTACCCGTTTTGTCCAACTGGCTGGGACAGAGGGGGCAGAACCTTCAGGGGCAGAAAGCTGCCCATTACTGAATGCTTAGGCAGTATGTAACGCAAAAAAAAAAAAAAATGTATTTCTCTGGTGGACTCCTTGAGCATTGAAAATAAAGCTGCTTTCTTTCAAAGACCTCTGACATAACAAAAAGCAAAGGGAATAAACACATAAAGGAATGAATGGCTGCATTATCCCGAGAGCAAATTATACTGCTGCTTTATATAACAGGTATTGCCTCAATCGGCAGAGTTCTGGGAAGAGTTTAAATTAAGCCTGGTCTCCAAAGGTTTATTGCATTGGAGTCTCATCATTTGAAGAGGTTTTCTCTCTTCTACACAGAAGCAGAAATATCCAAGCTGTGAATTTCTGCTTTAGAAAACAGCAGAACAATGAAGCGGTGTTACAGGAATCCATAATCATCAAATTTATTCCCAGTACAGAAAATCAGAAATAAGCCAAACACGCAGGCCTTCAGAATTTCATACAGCTTTCCTGTTTTACCAAACCTTTTGACAAAACATGGGTATTCACAAAATGCAAGCCCTGCTAAGAAATATCCTTGTTTGCACTTTGTAGTTATAAGCTGGCTTGCCATGAACTGCGGCTCTATTATTTTTGTAGCTTTAGATTTTAGTTGCAGTTTGGCTTTATGAATACCATGTTCTTCTTTCAAAAATCCGAAAACACTGCGACTCTTTTGTATTTGTTTTTGTCACCCCAATCCCACCCTGGTCTTTTGCAGCACAACATCTGAAGCCTATAGAACAGAGGGAACTCAAGACAAGTGAGTTGCCATAAAGAAAGCAACAATCACTAGCTCCTAGTAACTGAGCTTTGACCTACTCTCGGTGTCTCCCAATAGTAAAGTAAAATTCATTAGCTTGAAACACTACTAATCCCAACTAACAGCTCTGAGGGTAGATCTTCCTTGCAATAAATGAGGTACAGTAACATGTGTGTGCATTTAATAGCAACTAGTCTCAGACTAATACCACCCAAAAGGGCAAAGCTGCTCTCTCAACCTTGAATGTTTCCAAAGTCAGTTAAGCACATCATCTAGCCTGAAACACTCTTCCTACAGTGGTGTCACTTTTCAGTTTTGACTCATGTTCTCTCTTAGCAGTGCTGCTGGGCTATGCTAAATTAAGACTAGGTTTTTAAAGTCTAACTTTGAAGTAATATGGGAAAGATTTCATCCATTCGCCCAGAGAAGAGGAAATTTCATAATTCCTTTATATATGCAGCCTTTTTAAAGGAAATGCCTATATATGTTTTTAAAGCAGCAGGACAGGTTGGTCATGGATTTAGTTTCGGAAATACATCTTTCAGATTCAGTTTTACTGCCACACATGCTTCCTACTACAGTAAAATACAGGATAATTTTTAACAACACTGTGGCAGTATTCAGAAACTCCAGTTCCTAATTACACTGTGCACTACACAGACCAAAGCAGCTCCCGGCCTAGAAACATAATCTCCTTCAAGTGTTAATGAATATGATATTTATAAATGCATGAAAGACAAATGTGAAACAGAAATTTAGATCTCAGAGTAAGGCTGTGTAATGACAGCACATTGGCTGCCGCAGACTAATGTTTTTATCTTCCGTTCTCATGGCTCCTCCAAACACGCTGTTGTAATTACTGCTCCCTTGGCTGAAGCTGCCAGCACTGACTCTCGCTGCTGTACCTAAGAATAAACATCTGAGCGTCCCACGTCTCATTTCTCTCTATTGTCTATGCAGCAATTGTCAAATTATACTTCAAATAAATTTGAAACAAAACTATAAAACAAAAGTATCAACAGTAGCTTCTCTTTAATTTCAGATTAAAAGTTATCAGCAGTCAGAAGAGCTGCAATTCACTGGAGGCACTCGTGCTAATAACGTCAGTAATGCACTGCTGTACATTTTGTGATACTGTAAGTTAAAAACAAGCACATTTACAATTCAAGGGCTATGACATAAGAACATTCATTTCCTCAGAGCACGCTGCACAGGGACCGTTCTGCTTCTCCACATTCCCTAGGTATGTTCCTAACACTTCCCAAATGCCTCTGTTCAAGAGACCGAAAACAGCCCTACCTCTTCATTCTCCATGTTTATGCTCAGCACGTACAAAGTGACCTGCTATTATTTCAAAGCTTTCCATATCAGCGAAAAAGCTTTCTTCAGAGACATTCCACAGACACAGATAAGAATACCCAAATTCAGCTCACCTTTGACATGTCACCATTATCACTGAAGTGAATATCCCAAAATGAAGATATGAGGCTTCTTAAAAAGAACTACTGTTGGTCCAGCAATATGCTGGCCCTATTGTTTGAGTGCAATAACCTGGTTCTACACAAGAGACAATAATTAGAAAAAAATCACAGCAGTGCCTACGTAAAAACTAGATTTAACAAACCAGTGCTTCAAACACCACATTTGCTTTTCCTTGCGCTTGTCACTCAGTCTAAATTTGCACCGTCACCCACGATACCCACCCAGATGAGACATCTCATTATGTAAAGTGAAATCCAATTCTCACGTAACCCTGCATCATTTACAGTCTCACACAGGACTTTCTTCTTGATCAATTCTGCAGGGGCCGGAACAATTTCCACAAAGAAGATTTTAAAATAACTTCTGAAGGAGGCACAGTGACCTCCACAGTGGAGTAAACCAGGACATGGAAATACAGTCCCCGCTTTGCAATTAAAAACTACTAAGAGAAAGCAATTGTGGGAAAAGCAAAAACAAAAACACAGAAAATCCCTGTCCCTTGAATCCCACAGTATTCTGCTTGATACCCAAAAAGAGCAAATACGTTTATGTTCTAAATACTAACTTAAATTTTTATTTTTTAAATTACCAAGATGTCTGTTATAATGTAACCAGATCAGATTTTGCTCCATTACCTCAACCCTGTGAGAAAGATGTCTTCAGGAAAGAAATGGAAATAGAAAGTTTTTAAAAGTTACTCTTTTATGACTCTGAGTTATGAATTTCGCACCTTTGACATGTCCCTTTCATTCAAGAAGATTATGAAAAGTCTAATTCCAAACAGAGTAGAATAAATGAACTGACAGAAATGGCCTGGTCCCCTGTTGAACCTTCAAATATATGAGTTTATTACTTAAAACAACTTTTCTGATTTTGCTGTATGATTTCTTGAAATAATAGGTTGTTTAGGACTGCATGGTATCAGACTAACTGGAACAATTGAAAAAAATACATTAATTATGCAATGAGTTAAACAGGGTTAGTTGAAAACAATTTTGGAACAGGTCACTCAGTCTAACAAGTAGTCTCATTCCACTGTTTCTCATGATCTTCAGCCCTAATCCCAATTAGATAAGCATTTGTGTGCTTTTCTACTACATTAATTTTCTCTGTTCAGTAAGCTTAATTGATTCATCTAGAAATCATTCTGCTACAGCAGAAATGGTAGGCATAGATTACCTGCCATGGGACTATAGCTTTGAGTGGCAACTATGTGTTAGCTCAGTTTACCTCATCTCGTAAAATTGTACTTTCCCAGGCCACCTAAGCATTCTTAACTGCACAGCTTTCAGCTCCTGCGTTCTGGTCAAGTGCATCATTTGTTCAACTGCCATATTCTCTTCCATTGAATTTTGCAGCTAATGAAATAAGGAGAAAGGATTCCTCCCCCTCCAGAAATATCATACAGATTGTGTACATATCAAAAAAAAATCCCCCCATATTTCCTTCTAGCATTCTTAAATGCGTTCTTTTTCAAATGAAGCTTAAAAAAAAAAGTTATCGCATAACATACTGATGTGCAATTATGTAAATGCAGAATCAAGACAACTATATTCAGGCTTCCCAATTTATGTCAGTCTCTCTGAATACAACTTACCACATATACATATGCACACACACACACACACGTCAACAAGTATATATATAAAGGATTAACTTTTTCATAAGAAAAAGATTTAAGGGAACATTAAATTATTTCAATAATTTAAGAATATGAATCTACTTCCTCTGTGTTAAAATTAAATAACATCCACCACACTTTATGCCAATGGTATAAATATCCAATGCATTTATATGTTACATAGCATTCTGTTTTGGCATATCTAAATTGGACAGACGAAATACAAGAATTCTGGACAGCCTCTGTTATGAAAATAAATCTGCCCTAATACCAGAGTTTTAATCTGTGTACTAGCAATACTTTTTCTAAGATAATTTTATTGCAGTTAAGTTTATTTTGGCAAAAACATTGTGAATAGCTTTGACAGACAGGGGTTTTGTAACGAGATCATAGGCTTAGTTCAGATTTGCCCTCTTCTGATCTGACAGACAGTATTTTACCACATTGGCTCTAGTCACTGACTGATTTTTGTTCTCAAATACCTGTCATCACCGTCACTGATGCATTCAGGAAGAGCAAGACTACAGCCAAACATCATGATGTGTTGATAGCAGCTGAGACGGTTGAGATAACTGAAGAACTTCAGGAACTTTTCCATTTCGATGCTTTTGACAATGGAAAGAACTGAGGTTAGAGTGGTGTAGTTATATGGCAGCATTTGGCACTGGCTGTTGGTGATATTTATGCAGGCACCTGTGAAATTAAAACAATTAAATTTAGAACAAACGAACCAACTACTAAATGGTGATACTCAGCCTACATAGAATTTCTTATATATAATATATAAGCAGTTCCTGTTCCTTACAGATAACATGACACACCACAATGTTATTACAACACCGTCTAAAAATGAGCATCTAAGAACAGAAGGCATCTGGATAAGCTTGGATATGCAACTAACCTCTTAAAGATTTTCACAATTCTCTGACCTTCTCAGTCTACAGAACTAAATTAGTCGCCAAAATGCCTGGTGATGCAAACTGGATGAGCACACCACAACAGCTGAATACAGCCAACTTTGGCTGAAGTCAAGTAGAGATGCAGTATAGAAAACTAAGGCTAATTGGAATTGCAATGTTTTAGGATGTTTCCACCAAGTTTCTACCACTATTCTGCTTTGTAGCTGCTCTTCCTGCCAAAACTCAGCAACTTCCGTTTTTCCCAGCATTATGTAGACTCCCCTCTACAGTCTTTATCCTCTACCCCACGACTACAGGTTTTGTTTTAATATACAGGTTGAACACCTACTCTGTCCTAACATGTTACTGATCCACTCTCTAGCTACCAGAGATCCTTCTCTGCAGTACAGCAGGCTCCCTCAACTATAAATGATCAACAGGTTAACATGTCACTTGAAGTTCTAAGAGTGTGTTTCATAAACTACACAAAATTCAGGATGGCAAGAACAAACCATTAAAATCTAATACTTATGAGAGCTCCCTGTTTTGATATTGACCTTCCTAGGCCACCTAGACATACTCTGGTACGAATTACATTCAAAACATGTCTATTTTGTACAAACAGGGCACACCTGTTATCAAACAGTGTTGATCCTAGTCCAGCGTCAGTCATTTCAGAACTGCCTGCTTCCAAGCATTGTGTGGGACACCAACACTTGACCTCCTGTCTCTATAAAAACTGAGGATGTAGCTACATGGGCTGTAGCTCTAAGGCCTCAGCAAAGCTCTTCTTCACTTTACCATCTCACACAATCTTCATTGTCTAAATGCACTAGTGGCAAAAAGTTCTAAATCTGGTATCTACATAGTCCATATACATAGATCTAATCTTAGTTCCTACATTCTAAGAGTTAGGAAAACAAAACATAGTGAAGAAAAACACTTCATTACAATTTTGTAAAGCTGAAGTGTCCTTGAAGGGACTGACATAAAAAGGTTTCTTATTTTATCTAGATTTGGTAAAATCCAATCTCTATTTTTCCAGATTCTGATAAGTGTACTCAATAAACTTACCCTGCACCTCTGTCTCCAGAAATATCAACAAAAACAAGGATTTGGATTTTGCTTCCCTAATAGAAGAGCAAGTCTCTGCCTCACACATCTGCAATTACACAAGACCCCCAACCTCAATAGTGCAAACAACAAACCTCAGCACCAGTATATACCCACCTTCTGCTACAACCTTTTCTCACTCCTACACTGCAGTGAGTGATGGAGCTATTCATCCAGGAATTATATTTTCTATATAATTCAGGCTTAGATTCCCAGGGTCACACCTCTCATGTTGATTCACTATTAAAGGTAGATGCTGGGAACTTAACAGAAGTGGTAACTTTACACATTAAGAAATTTTTCAAAAAAGTGCAGAGTGCAGTTTTTAAAAGGGTCTATGCCTAGTTTCTAGGAGTGTCTAGTACCACACACCAGTGGTAAAGCTTTGCAGAAAAAGACCTGAGGGCCCTGCTGGACAAAAAGCCAGTAACGTGCAGTGCAGCAGAGAATATAGAGGTATCCTGGAGTGCATTAGAAAAGCAAGAGGTGAACCTGCCCTTTCCTCAGTCCTGGTCAGCCCATAGGAAGGTGACTGAGCGCTGGAACAGGTTGCCCAGAGAGGTTGTGGAGTGACAGGCAAAAGCTGACCGGATAGAGCTCTGGGTAGTGTGGTCCAGATAGTTCTGTTTGAGCAGTTGGATTGGACTAGACAGTCTCCAGAAGTCCCTTCCAATCTCAAATGTTCTAAGATTCTGGGAACTGCAGCAGTAATTGCAGGGCTGCACTCTCAAAAAACTTCTGTGGCAAATCAAGAAAAACTACCCGTGTTATCACAGTTTTAGTTCTGCACAAGGCTAATTAGCTCAGGAAAAGCCATGCACTTACACGGCACAGAGCTGCACAGCACAGATGCATCAGCCCTCTCTGAGCGAGCCCCAGACCTCCAATCCAGCGGTGCACAGGCATTATTTTATCTCCACAGTCCAGGCCTGAGGGAACCTTACTGAATTTTCTGTTTTTCTCTCAGGTTCCGCACAACTGCATAAGCTAGAAAAGAGTCATACTTTGCATAACACTTGTTTCATAGTCAGGTTGTTTCACTTAAATTGAGACCAGAACAGAACATGAAGATTTTCTATTCCCACCACTTGCATAAAACAAGATATTAAGCCCCTCCATAATTCTTGAATCAAGCCCAATAGCTTGTGACAGACGGAACATATTCTTTGGACAGACAAGTGTGTTCAGTGCCAGAATTGCTCCGTATGCAGACGAGCAGCAATACAGACACAGCATTCTAAGGAGCAAGGAATATTTTATTGCAAAGGATACTAAAAGTAGTCAGTGTTAAGTAGGAGGAAGGCCATCTAAAATACAGATGAAATGGACCACTTATTTAACAAGAATATGGTATTTAAATAAAAAAATAAAGCAGATATTGTCTCTTTATTGTATTTTTACATTATTTTAAGGGTTTTTTGTCCCCCCAAATAAAGGGGAACAAATCTTCCACTGACCAATAGTCATTCAAATAAGAAAAGCACGTAACCATTCTACCAAATTACTAACTGCTGCTTCATTTGTACAGGCTAATTGCATTTTATAAACTATTCTTCGCCCCAGTGCCAGAATGCTAATAAAATACATGAATGTATCTGACTGATGGGATAACATTCTAATACCAAACATGTTGTTAAAAAACAAAAAACAAAAAACAACAACAAAAAAAAACAGTCCAGAGGAGAGAAAAAAAAATAATGATTACATAGGAAAAAAGGAGTAGTGAATGGGAATAACATGAGAAAATGTGATAATCAGAAGAGTGTGATTCCTAACTATACAGGTCATTTCTGACATTCAGGTAAATGAAGAGTTTTCTGTTTATCACTGGCTAATAACAAATGGGCTGAACTGGTAGGAATGGGCTTCTTCCTATTCCAGTAATTACAGTGCAAGTTTATGTTTTCATATTCAGCTTTGCTGATACTAATTTAAACCACACTTTTTCCACTTTCCCTCTCCCCTCTTTGGATTGTTCCCAGATTGCACCAGGCAAGGACTTATTTGCAAAGCTACATAAGTGAAGCAGACTAGACAGAACTGAGCCAAAGGAAAACAACCACCTACATGCTTTCAAAAGAGGCAAAGCTTATGGCAGCCCCCAAGAAGCAAAACCAGAACTGTAGATTGAAGCAGATCAATAGTTTTAAAACTCTCAGCTTTGACTGGAGTAAGGTCATGACTACGCAGCCACCGGTGGTCCTTGCTTCTGACCATAACATCGGCCTGTACCAGAAGTTGGCCCAAAGGTTGAAAGTTGGGTTTTTTTGTTTTGTTTTGTTTTTTGAGGGGGGTGGGGTGGGGAGAAAGAGGGTAAGAAATAACTATTTCACTTGGTTCAGGTCACTGAGCTTATGAGCTTCATAGCGATTTAGCAGCAAAATACTTGTTGTAGGAAGCAGAAGGGACCGCGTAGTGGCAGGAGCTAGCGGGTTAGAAGAGAGGCTGCTCATAGGAGCTAAGCAGAACTTTCATGATGTGTCACCACTGCTGAACTCTGCACGACACTTTGAAAACAAAAAAAAGCAAAATACACTTTGCACCAGCAGAATCAGTTCTTGTCAATGAGACATGAAATAAAACATTTTAACCTTCGGTGAAAACCAGAAAGAAATGACAGCGTTCACCTGGCCCTCTCCTAGTGACAAACTCCAACAACACAGAATCAAACCTCACTTCTAACATGCAAGTATCTTTAAAATTTCTTAGAATCCAAATAAAAAGAGAAAAATCAAATCAAACTCCTGCATTGTAACTTGCAAGCCGATCTAACTTGCCTACGGCAGTAATTTACAGACTTCTTGATATGGGAACCACCTTCAGAAAAAGATGTTACTTCAATCACAGCTGGCATTTGGTCATAACCTTAAAAGGATATTGTGATACTGTGTGATTTCAAAATGTCATGTTTCAGATATATGAAGCTCTATAACGTCTTTTTTCCCTCCTTATACCCTGTTTCTATTGCATATCCGGATTCTCATGGACTTCTGCTGAAGATCAAAGGAGTCTGGGGCTCCACCTAGAATCTGGTCTTCTCAGAAAAGCGTCTTTCCAGATCTCATTAATATCTTCACATATTTTAATATCTGTTTTAATTTACTTTGATATCTTCATACATTTTTCATTTAAATTAAAATAGAAGACAGGCAGACTTTCTGGCCTTCCTCCAGCTATGAATTTCTCATATAAAGGCTTCTTTGGACCAAAACTGCATTTCAGATGTTTCTCCACGATTCAGGACAAGCTTCCCACTATTTGATTTTACTATGAAACATTTCAATATATGCCAGCTGTTAGAATCGATCCTTCTGAATCAGCCAGCGGGGAGATCTATAAACTGTTTTCCCAGTGGTTTAAATATCAGTAGTTAAAATCAACAATTTTACAACAAAAGAAAAGTAACTGCATTTTTTTTAATATAAACTTTGAATTGAAAACACAATTTCCACAATTCACTGCAGCCTCCGTTCCCTCATAAGAAAGCCTACTGGCTGCTGAGCATCCATGTCAGGTTACTGTTATACACTAAATATGTTTTCAGACACTTCCTTGCACTTTTTCCACACTGCCAGAAAAGCTGTGTATTTTTTTTCCTCTCCCATGACACATTATATCATAACAGCAAACATTAATTAATCCTTACAGAAGGGCACATAGCATATTAAACTGCAGAAGAAAATTAATTATACACAAACCTTTTGAATTTTACGATTAAGAACAGCACTGGTGGGGTTTAGGGGTGAAGGGAGGAAGTTATTCCTTTTAATCCCTTGGAAAAGTACAGTTCAATTGAAGAGAAGAGACCTTAAAAAAATTAATAAGCTAATTATATGATAAATAATTAACAAAATCAACATAGTGATACTGCTGCATTCGAACTTTAAACTACAAGAACAGTAAAGTCTGAAGGAAAAAAGATACTTTTAATTAGAACAACTGACACAGAATAAAGTACGAAGAGCATCTCTGTCAAATGAAAGTTCTGCAAATAAATTCAAATGGTTTATGAGTATCTCCTCCTGACAGTTATACCAATGGCTAAATCATATCACAACATCCTCCTGCCAGCAACTTTCAGTGCCTAACAAGTACTGACTACTGTTTTGTCTCACACGAATTCATAACTACAATAAAACTTAGACATAGTTGCTCTCACTTTATTTCCCTTGGGTTTCTTTCCTCTTATATGATATAATGAGAGGATTATACTCACTAAAACTTGTCTGTTTTTTTCCTAGCTTTCGCAGCCAGTCCAATAAAAATAGTCTTCCTTTCCAAATTCAAGCACATGAAAAAGTAATTAAAAAACTGAAACACTTCTACAAAGAAGATTTAGTTTTGCCCATGCCTTGTTGCACTTTTTGTGTACTCAACATAGTACACAGGAGCATAAACTAGAAAAATACATAACACGAACACAAAATCAAGACTAAGTTGTGAAAGAAAAGTGCTTAAAAATCAAAAGAATTTAAAGTTTCTGATTCTTTTCAGGTGTGATCAATACCTCTACATTATTATGCACTGCTTCCTTCAATATAAAGCTCTTGCTTTGTCCAAAAAGTACCATATTGGCTATTCTATAGCTGCTTCTGCCAGGACAAAGGCTTCTATACATGTATTCGGTACAGCAGCTTGAAAGTGGTAAAGAAACTTCACAGATAAGTGGCCATAACTACTCAAACTACATCAGTCCACACAAGGTAAATTTTTCTTCATACTTTCAGATTGGAAACAGTTCACTTAATCATGCAGTTAAGATTGGATCTTTTCCCCTCTAGGTGAGAGCTTGGTTTCCCCTAGCATTTCCCACTTCCAGACTACCAAAAATGCTCGTCCTGCAGACATCTGTCCTACATTTGCCCTTGTGAAGGGTGAGACAACGAATGCATTCCACTTCCGTAACAACGTCGAGCATTTCGGGTCTGAATGATTCCTGCCATCTGCGGGAGACCCTTGTTGTTCCCTTCCCTTGTCCTAGACACACTGGAAATATAACTTGACCTTTATATAACTTGACCTCCTATGTAATCGTGCTTCCTTTCATTTTCCGTCTTTACTGTCCCTTTACTTTCTGTATTACAATGTCAACTGCATTCTGTCATTTCAACCGTGGCCTTTCACTGTCAGTGCATCTCTTATTTTCACACACAGTTATCATGTCCTTGCACTCTCTCCTCTCCCCTAGTCATAAAAATCCATATTTATGAACAGTGCATACACAAGTTCTCTCTCAAAATGTCCCCTCCCCCTCTTTTTTTTTTCTTGGTTATTTTACTTTACTTGGATTTCAAACCTTTATGCATTTAAAAGTTTATGGTTTAAATAAGATTTTTTTTAAAGTAGCTTGTATGAGATTTGTAACATTGTTTACCAGTGTGTAAGCTATTCAGATGTAAGTCACTTGCACCTATTTAAAAATTGATAGTAGTAAGTTATTTATTGCATTATCATCTTAGGCCTAAATAGCTATTATACTTCTATTGTTAATTACTACTCAGTTTCATTCAGCCCTTCACAGAAGGCTGAAACATTTAGAACACATATGTTGCAGTTATATTTTTATTCAAATAGTATAATAAATAAATATTGGACCCAGGGTTCCTAGTCATCTTTCCAAAATTAAATTTCCTTATATGTCAGGATAAGATTTACAGTTATAACAGTTCAGAATTAAATATGTTAATGCAAATATTACCAATATAGCGTTTATAATTTTATTCTCCAATATACTCTGAAGCACTAAACTGAATATTTCAAATTGCCATCCTGAAAGATTTAATCTTATCTATGAATATCCAAAAATGAGACATTCAACTTGCATAGACACTGAATATTCACAATGCATAAGGGCTTAAATTAAAGCTACATCTAATTAGAGGTGCATTAATCCAGGAAAGTAGTTAAAAAGTGTGAGTAAAAAGGTAGCAGGGGGATAAGTGGCCAAAGCTTTCAGGACTACTGAAGACCAGCAGACCCCGTTCAAATCAATAAGGGAGGTCGGCGGCAACTACTTTTCAAAAAGCATCGACTTCCTCACAGTTGGAATTTCAATCTTGAGGTGAGACAGCATCTCTGCTGAGAACATCTTTTAAGCATTTTCCTTAAGTGTTTTCTGGGTAAGAATAAATTTAGCATTTGCGCAAGTGTCACAAAGCATTTTCATAACAGAGGTCACATCCTTATGGGTGTGACTCATATCACACATACCTCCTTTCTCTCAGTTGTTATTTCTTACACCATATTGCAATTGCACAACACCCCAAAGGCAATTACAGGCATTGCTTTTTTTCTGGTAAAACAATGTGCTTGGGGATTATATTATTGTGCTGGTTTACTTGTGTGCCAAATAGCCCCGAAGTCTTTTCAGTGATGTATACCAGGTGACATTTTCCATTGTCTTGCAAGTAAAAAGTCATCTTACACCATTAAAGTATTCCTTTATTATATAGTCATTTTCTAAAAAGTAGCATTAAAAAAAATGTTGTTTCATGATTTAAATCAATTTCTAACTTTTAGAGATTGAGGATACCTGAGCAGTAGATTATTCCATACCTATATTTCTCTAAGCTCATGCCAACCACTACCACACTAGTTATTTGTCAAAAAAAAGTCAGAGATCAGAATGTTTGGTTTCTTGCTTATTCCCATTCATGATCGCTTACTCCCATTCATATTCACTCTCCATTACAGAATTGCTAAAATTATAGGGTCTTGTTCTATCTCAAATAAAAGCTCCCTTAGCACTCATGGATGTACCCCATCAGGGCTCAGAGACTTGTGCACATCCACTTTGCTTAAGTGGAACTTAACCTGATCCTCCACCAGGAGATAGTCCTCCTTTCCCCAGACCTTGTCCCAGTGACCAGTGGGATTAGCCGTTAGCTATTTTAGTTGAGCGCTGAAGTTTTATCCTATAATTTTTTAAAGGTCATTTGCAACAGGCTACTCAATGGAGAAAGCTGAAGAACATCACTTCAGTCTCAACAAGATACATTTTCTTCAAAGCTCAATACTGTCAGTAGCCCCAGCTCCGCTAACCTCCTGCCCAAAGACTTTAGAAGACCAGGCTGTTCCTCAGTCAAATTCATTCATTTTTGGAGTGTCGTGTCCTTCACCAAGGTACTTCCAGCTACTCACCTTCTTGGCTTAGGCACATAGCTGCTTCTATAGCCTCTTGGGTAGGCAGTTATAGCAGGGAGTTCAGGCTGAACACCTCCCCATACCCATTAGATGGGAGTTGGCCTAAATTCTAGATCCAGAGGGTATTTTTCATTAGCCATTTCCTACAGGATTGTTTGGAGGAATTGGAGACCTATCTCTAAGAACCTACCAAAGCACAAAACAAAATTAATTTTAGGATTAGATCTATCACTAGAGAGTTTTTTTTCCAAAGCACATTAGGTGGGACTGCATTTTCCTATTGTTTTCAAAGATGTGCATGACTTCACAAATGTGTTTTCAATAAGTGAAAATGAATGCTGGCTTGATTGACACCACTTAATTACGTGCTAATATTGTTATGTTCAAAATGACAAAAACAGTGCTTTGTAAAAGATGTACAATAGCTGAGGTACTCAGCAGGCTATGAATAGGAGAGCCTATGAATAGACTGTGTCTGGGCTGGCCCTGGCTAATCACCTTTCTAGAATCGTTTAATTACTTTTCTGATCTGTTCTGTAAGAAATTATGACCATCTTTTCCATGGAGATCTTGCAGTGATAATTTATGCCGACCTCGCTTTTTGGACAACGTTAATATAGCAAACCCTACCTAAGCTTCCCTTCAAAATCTCTTAGGAAACTAAGAGCAGAGTACAGCAGTACACTTGGTACACACAGTGCACTGCAAGCATGTGAAAGGGAGTATTTTAACATACAGCTGTCCAAGAGTTTAACATAATTATGATGTTTCCTATAACTGCATACCAGTTCAGGTTGCATTTAAATCTTATGAACATGAGGCCTGAAAGTTGCCTGTGCAAACTGAAATGGTTAAATCCTCATACTTCAATTTCTCTTCCCAGAATGAGAAGTCTGTTTCTTTTTTTCATGCAGTTCTTCTCATGAATGCAGATAGCTTCCCTCAACTTTGCTTTTTATAGATATTTGTTTACCAATGTTACTTACATAAAGAGCAACAAGTTTCCCCATAAAATTAGGACAAAATTATCTCACAGCTCTCACAGCTAAACAAGTTAGGCTAAACTTTTTTTCAAAAATGCAAAATGCTCTTCCTGCCCTTGAACGTTACTGACCCACTGGGTGATTCAGGAGTAACCAGGCTAGCTCTCTGCACTTCTGCCTGTGTACCTGTGAAACAGGAACACTCACTAAAGCTGCACGGGAGCTTTTTCACTCTGTAAAGCATCTCAAGATTTGAAAACCAAAAACCATTTTTGCATCAAGAAAAATAATATCAAAACATTGTTGAAACATTGAAAATTCTAAATATCTATCATGGGTCTATCTTAACAACTGGGACTGTACCAACTTGTATTCATAAGTATGAGAACAAAGTGATTTGTTAGATCACTGCTTGAGACACAAGGAATTAGGTAGACATAAACCCATGCCCTGACTCAGGATGCAGTTACTAGGTAGTGTAGCTTCCATAGGAAAAGAAAAAACCTAACTTCAGTATAAGCAGTGCAAGGCAGGGAGAGGGAAACAGGGAACTTCTTGATGCTGTGCCACATGTAACCTTCACCTTCTAACTGTCCCCAGTGTGGTCCTCACACTGCTCTTACCTACCAAGCCGAAACCTGGATCAACCTAGTTCTCTGCATACTCTAGGAACAGCAGAACACCAAATACAAATAAAGGAGTACTGGGGAGGGAATAAGACATTTATTTAATGCATAAATTAGACATAGTTAAATGGAAATAAGAAGGTTAGGATAGCCTCGAGGCTGAGCAGGGGATATAAATTAACGAAACTGCTCAGCTGAAAGATGTGCATGAAGTCCTAAGAGTCCTTTTCATAATAAGAGGTTTTTTTTTACTTAGCCCAAGAGTAAAATAAGCAGAGAAGCAAGTATACACGTGATGCCTCCGAAATCCCGCTTAGCAAGCCCTCTGATTTGGTGTCTTGCCCTTGCAAAGGCACCTTTTGCCAGACAACCATTCGGGGTTACAGCCCTGGTGACAGGGGCCTCAGCCGGCAGCCGCTGGTGACAGGGCCCTGCCACAGCCTCGGCCGGCAGCCGCAGCCCCCTCCGGCCTGGCTGCCCAAAGCAGGAGTCGGGCAGGGGCCATCCTTGCTCAGCAGGTACCAAAACTGGGAGGCCATGTCACGGTCACCATGAACAGCTGCAGTTTCCACGGCCCTGATGAAAACTGCTCTCCCCAAACCAGTAGTATTGCAAACTAGGGAGTCTGCTTCATTTGAAAAGAAAACATCCTTCTCAATCCAATATATCTGAGACCTCCTAAACAGGCTCACACTTCGTTGAACAACTGCAGACTATTTTTGTCTCAAAGAGAAAAAAAAAAATACCAATAAAACTTTACTGCTAGTTATCATCAGAAAACATCCTTTACTCTTTAAGATATATTGTTATTTAGTATAGCATGCCTTTTATATTACACACTGATTGACAGATTAACAGAATAAAATGGCATAAGCCTTTAAATTCCATGCATGCAGTCTAATGAATCTATCAGTCCACTTAAGGCTCCCTCTCTGATGTTTTTGCAATCAGGAAACTCTCCTATGAGCTATCTTAACGACTTAAAACCACGATCCATGCTTCTAAAACACACCTAAATCTAAAGTAACACAAATCTCAATAGGAAAAACATATTCCCTCACTCAGAGAGGTAACACAGATACGCTTAGCTCAGAAGCTTAGCTTTGTTGGGGTCAGCATCGTATAATATCAAAAAGTTTATAACAATTTAGCGTAAGTAAGAAACAACCACCTAGAAGCAGCTTCAATTTAAAGTCTAGAGACTTCGTGAGTCAGAGATCGCAAGTTTAAAGCTCCCAAGACATGAAATGCTCCAGTCACTTTTTGGTTTTCTCATCATGCCATGGCAAGGAGCACTACAACACAGATTGATATTCTGTGAAAGTGTGCTGCCTTTTGTTTGTTTCCAACCCATTTTGAAGTATCTCCTTTGGTTTATTTTAGGTCTAATAACCTAAAAACACCTGAGCAACACTAAGCAACTGTTGCCTGTTCAACTTCTCCAGGCCACTCGAGATTGTGTGGACATCTACTACAAACTCTCACTCTTTGGCCCTCTCTTTTCTATGAGGAATAGTTATTGTCTGTTTAGTATCTCCTCATACCTAAGCCGTTCCAGTCTTCTCTGGTTCCTGCTGTTTGACTTTTCTAATTCTGCTACTGTCTTTCTGAGTTTATAGACTGGCCTACTGATATTTTCTCTTTTCTTTCTGCACTCTTCATGCTAACATCTACCACTCCGTTTGCCTTTTTATCTCTTCTATTCTACCATGCCTTTCCATTTCTCTCAAACTTATTCTTCACCACAGTTTCTAATAAAGAATCTCCTTCCACTTCAGGGATACTTAATAAAATAAATTTAATGCCATATATGCCACATTTCATTCCTCTCCAGTTAGTAACTCTGCAATGCCTTATTCATTGTGAAGCCTCGAGAGAATACCACATGGTCACAATATTTATTATTCCTCTTATTAATGTGTTCTCAATGTCTTCTCTAGAAGCTGTGATTTAACAGATTTAGCAGTAAAGCAAATCCAGTGCTAAGAATATTAACCTTGACCAAAGACGTTATAGCCACATGACTCTCAGTTCAGATACATTCGAAACTTTGGAATTTTTACTAGCAGCCTAAGCTATATGAAATATTATTTTTAACACCCAGCATAAAATTGAATAGTGTTCAAGTTATGCATCTTACCAACAGAAATGCATTCACATTCCCACATTTGAATCAGATGCAATCTGTATTGATGCTTGATCTAATAGCACAGAGATCCAGGAACCACAACTTCACACTCAATTCCCAAATAAAACATGTTTTATGCTAGCAACAGCCATGCTGATGTTTTAGAATGAATTGCACTTATCAAAACAGTGCATATGTTTACAAATCCCTTTGTGGACTACAAGTGCTTTTCTGTACACTATCAAAACCCAAATATTTGAATGTTTAGAAATTCAAATGTGAGATTGTCCTGAAACACTGTAGCAGTGTCACTGCATCATTTTCCTAAGAGGTGACAATATTCATGAATAACTCCCACACACACATGGACACATTATATCCATCTGTGAAATGTCCATCCACAATAGTTCCTTCCATCACAATAAGGAAAAAGTTTTACCCCATGTAATCTGTATTTACTGGAATTCCATATATTCCAAATAATCTGAACAATTTTGATGATCAAAATCTCAATAACGATTTGGTAATTGAACACACAAACACACACACAGAACACACAGTATCTTAGTCTTAATAACTATATGATATCTACCCAGTTATTAAGATGACAACGAAAAGACACCATCTTCCAGAAGAGGAACAGTTAGTTAGATACCCATAGATACCCACATTCTAAGGCAGTTCTACTTGAGAAAAATAGGCAGCATATTGCCTATTTTTGTTTTGTTTTGTCTTTAATTTTGTTTTGTCTTTACTAGCAGGCTGCTAACTTTGGGGTATCTTTTGCTACCACAGTTATCAAAAAAATGACATAGGTTGGAAGTATCTATAATATAGCCCACTTTGCTTCTACACTATTCCTCAGGACAGGAATCTTAATCAAGTTACCAAAAAAAAGGGAAAATAAATGAATCACCACAGAACACAAATATACATTTATACAAGTATTTTCAGTTTACGGGGAAGTAAACGAGATTTCTGTTTGCCGAGCATTTTTCTTGCACAGACTTACAGAAAAACAGAATCCTTCGTATGATCTGTGGAATAACCACTGTCTAATGGACTGAAGGAAAAAAAATTGACATCAATTCATATTAAGCTATCATTTTTCGAGGCGGATTTGTGAGTGAGAAACAGTTTTCACTGACATGTTCCTCAAAGAGAATCTCTTCCATTTACCGGTTTAAAAAAAAAAAAAAAAAAAGTCTTACTCAAAGGTTTTTCCCTTCTTTTACTTCACCTTTCACCTTGGAAAGAACAAGAAAATGGCCTACTAAGAAGTTTCTCCATTTCCCAGCTTTTACTTGTCTGTTTGATGATAAGGTAGAGGAAAGGAAGAGAAGACCGACAAATCCCTGAAGGCAGAATGTCTCAGAAGAAAACTGTAAAGGCAACAGTTTCTGATGCTACTTTAGCCTGATCATTCTAAACTGAATAATACCATAGTTCAAATAAATAATATCAGGTCTTACAGCTTAACAAAGAACAGAATCCAGCAAAGGAATGATACATACACATTCTCCTGAAATAATACATATTCAGCAGCCTTACAGAAGGGATCACTACTGTCAGCCACTACCCTCTCATTCTCATTTTTAAATACCTGGTTAATAGTGTTATAATCCACCTTTAGATCATGGGTTGTCCTCTTTAGTCTAGGTCAAACCTCTTTACGACTCAGAAAAGCTATTGCTTTATGGGATGATTAGCAAATGAATGGTATGTAGTTAAAGCAAAACACTGTAATATAGTACCCTAGTGTTACAATTGTTACCAAAACATCATCAAGGAACCTTTGACTGACATGATATATTCACAAAATGACCATGGCATTAATGAAATGCACCTGCTGTTACATGCGGGGGAATACCGTTATTCATTCGGTAATATATAAAAAGCTCAAACTATAATTATGTCCCCAGTTCACGAAGGTACTTATCATATATATAACTTCCACAAAATGTTGTAAATCCAATATATATACGTTGAATACAGGCTGCAATAACATATTTTCAGCCTCGGCAAGCATGTATGATTATCACCAAAAGAAGAATGCATCATAAGTTTTCATCCTTGAAAGAAATTATTTCATCTTATTCAACGGGGTTGATCAGATGTTTTGATAATAAACTGACTGCTTACAATATGGAGTATGTTTGATAAAATAAATTGTCCAGAAGGGACTCCTATTTTCTCAAAGCATATTGATTTAGGAGGTAGGCTAACAGTATGCTCTGCACTTTATAAGTTATAATTAGAGTTTCAAATGAAATATAAACTTACTTCTTTTCTGATCCTTTTTTTGTGACACAGATGGACGCGTAGGACTTGATACAGGCAGAGTGGCCGCCCTCTCTGTGCTGTTAAAGGATACGTCTGTGGACCACGTCTCCTCTTTTGCAGTAGCAAACAGCTGGGTGCTGTCTTCAGGGACCTCTCCCAAAACACCATCATCTGGAGGATCAGGATTGAGCAGTGAGCCTTGAGTTGCAGGATAAAATGAATTTCCCTGGAAATTATCTCTAAATATATTTGGGTTTTTGTTTATTAGGTCAATGTGAGATACAGGTGCAGTGGTCCAGGAGAAGGCATGCATGCCAAGATCCCCTGTGGGATCAACCTTGGAACTATTTTCATCCATGTTTGGAAAGAGAACGTCAGACATTTCAACGTCACCATTAACTGTGAAGACATCACTTCCATTTGAATAAAAGCATGTTTTTTCTAGCATCCCTTGAAGAAAGGAAAAAAAGCACCAAAATTACCATCACCCTGAAAGAACAATTGGCTTTGGAAGATTAATGTTAAGTATAATGGCATAGACAAGAAGTAATTTAAGATTAAACAAGATCAAAGAATCACTTACAGCAATAAAATAGCAGAAACGCAAACAAAGGGTATGACTGGTGTAGGATAAAAGGATAAATATACTAAAAGGCACTGCGCAACACAAATATTACCATTAATTAAAAATACCTTAAACTTATTCCTAGTAGGTTGATGAAGTCTTACAGATGGTAAGACTGACTATGGTATATAATTAATAGGGAACTCCATTATGTATTTGTTCTACCATTGTGTTAGAAAGACAAGCAATAATTTTCTTTTTATCAGACCTTCACTTGTGAAAATGCCTATCAAACAGTACTATCATCTTTAGAAAGCTAATTTTTAGCTTAATAGGAGCCAACATATTTCTGGTATATTTTACACTCACTGACATCTAAAATGGAGGTATTGTTTTCTCTGACTAGGATTACATATTTTAACGACAACTGCTAAATATATGTACTCATATTCCTTTTCATCCTCTCTAACACTAGAACTTGCATATACCTATCCCAAGTATTTCAGGTAACTGTTGTACCTATTTTTTGTTGGTTTATTATACCATAAACCAACACAGGCTTTGCTTAACTATGTGTTGAAGAAGTACGAGTTATTCTTAGTTCATAAAGCAAAAGACCTGCAAAACGCTAAGGATATACATCACACAAGCATCAGGAAATTTAAACTAAAGAGTAAGAGCATTTTTTGCTATGAACTTCCCTCATTTAAAATGCTGCTCACACATACATAATGAAAAGGATGCTAAAAGCTGTACAGCACTGATAGAACATGACAGGACTCTGCTCCCAGCAGCAACTTTTAAGCATTCCTGTGATATTAACTGCTTAAAGACAATAAAGTAAAAGCAGTGAACAACACTTCTTCTATTCAAGGCCCTCAAGACAAACACATCTGACGCATATTAGCAAGAATTCATCCCAGCTTTTCTCTGCAAACCTTTGGAGCTTGAGGAAAGTTTTTGTTTGCTTGTTTTTTAATTGCTTTAAATTGTTGCTTCATAGGCTTTCATACCTGATGTTGCATTACCATCTCATTGATGCAGGTGATTCTCGAGTCCACACAACCCCCACTGCGATATCTCCTGCCTTCATTTCCACCTGGGACAGTGTGTTTATCTAAAGAGCTCACCACGCCATCACATTTCAGGCAGGCACTGCTCCCTCCTTGCCACTCCAGGTTCTTCTCCCTGACCGAGCGCTCTGCTCTGTAAAGCCCAAGGGCCCTACACAGCCCTCAATCATTTGAGCCTCCTCAGCCCCTTCCCCCTGCTGTTACAGACTCCCTCTTCACCTGGGCTGTGGCCACGTCAAATCAAAGCACCTGGACTGCAGCTGAAGGACTAAACAGGAGGGAATCTTTATTAATCAAGGCTGCAAACAACCAACAATACCAGAAAACGTAAATTTAGACTTCTCGTTTCAAGTGAATTTGAACCAGGAATCCTAATAGGTAAGAAGAAAAAGAAACCACAAAAGTCCAGAAGAGCCCTTCTTAGAATTTCATTTGATGAACACTGAAGTGGAATTAAAAAGAAAAGCTTGTATGATCTCCGAAATATAATGGTTTTTATTGAAATAGCTACCACTTGAGATTTAGCACAGCTTTATCTATCCAGGCTGGATTATTTGGGTTCTAATAACCCTGAACAGTGATTAAGCTTTCAAATCTAACTTTCCTTGAAAGAACCCAAGGGAACTTTATATTTCTGCATATGAAGGTTTCTGGTTTTCCACCAGTGAATGTTCATAATTCACTGGGACTTAGAGGAGTTTACTATGTGCATATTACGGAAGCAACTAAAAGTCTCCCATCTGCAAGTTATTTCGGCAGCAGTTTCTCTTTGCTCGAGTCCCCTAGTCAGACAAAACAGGAAAAATGAGTGGGCTCTGATTTCACAAAAGGGGACAGTAGTAATATGATTTGCCAAAATCTTAGGCAGCATGCTCAAAAATTGTACTTGCTCATATGTAGCTTAACTTGCATTTTCTTTTCCTAAATCAAAATCTGAACCTCTAATGACTGAGGAAACCTACTTGTTTTAAATTTCAAAATTATGTAACTTTTTCTGTAGTTTTTTAAAAATTAAAGTGAACTTCTTTTCCTCCTTCAGAAAAGTGCTTTTTTTTCCATAACATAAGAATAGCTGAGGGGCTTTTGTTCACATTCTCTCTCCTCCTCTCTAGGCACTTCTCTTCTCCTCCACTCACCACAAAAATAGAAAAAGCCTGGAAAATGTCAGCCCCAAAGAGCTATGAATAATGATTTTAAATTAAAAATTATTAGCTACTTATACATAATTCAGCAGAACACTAAGCAATATATTACAAGTCTGGTAATGTTTGGGGATTTTGTTTGTTTGTTTTGTTTTTTGTTCTTTAAACTACTGCAGGAATTTAAACTACTGGATCACTAAGTACTGCAACGTTACCAATCTGATTCTATTCTTCTCCCCTTTATTTTGTTGTCTTTCTAGAATTATAAAAATAGCTATGTTTATCATCACTCATAAATCATTTGTTTCCTCTACAGAGTTACTCATCAAATGCTTGTTTGTATGTTCAACCCACCTTTCCAACAATAACATTTTTGTTCTATTTTCATAGTTTCACAGCGATAACAACCCCTCTTTGGCTCCTGACAGGTGTACCGCATAATGAACTACTTTTAGAAAAATTACCTTCCCAATTGTACTTTGGCTAATGACAGTGATTAAATTTCTTTTTCTTTAACAGTTCTTGCCCCCAAAATAATAAGCTTTACAGAGAGTCAGCACAGGGAGGAAAACATTGGTATTAATGGGAGGGAGGTTTATGATCCTGGATACATGTAACTTTTTTATTTCCATACTTTAAAATCTTTGGGTTTAAGTTTTACCTTAATCTTTCAGTTTTCTGACTAGCTGCTTAAGACTGGAGAAGTTCAAACAATCCAGTTTTTCCGCCTTTCTGGATGAGTGTTCCAGCAATTGACTATCTGGCATTAAAATAATGAGTTTTTACTGTCTTCTTTTAAAGAATACTTCTAGATAACATCAGGAAAGATGTCTCGACTGTGTCCTGGCGGACTGCACACACTGCCTGTGTTCCTGAGGGAGGTCCGCAGGCACACGCTTCTGCTTGGCACGTGGCCTACTCCACGTGACCCCTCTACTTCAACTGACTCTAGAGGGTTTTTGGATCACCTTCCTGAATCACCTTGTTCTCCCATCCTCTCATCCTTCCAGGGCACCGAAGAGCAAATTTGAATACTTGCTTCCAGGCTGGAGACTCCACTCTCTGTGTTAGGTTCATATTTTCTTTGGATCTAGTCCTTTCTCCCCTAAAATACCTCAGCATATCTTTGATTTTAACTTTAGCTTACCGGAGATTTTTTTTTTTTTAACAGCATCAAAAACCCCAGAAGAACTATTTCAATTTGAAGACTCCTAAGAAAAGTGTAATGATAAAACAAAATTTGATTAATCTGTTCTGTAATAAGAACCCATTTACTATCTATCAATGTCTGCTAACAGCTATATAACACCATATAAAATGCAGATTGTGTATTTTATGTGCACACATGTACATCATACCAAACTATTCTTCAGATTTGAGTTTATACAGAGCTGTAGGCAGTAAATCATAGGCCAGATTAGTTAAGAAATAGATATATCTGTTTTGGATTTGTGTGTATAGCTACAGCTGGACATGCCCAGGTGACAGAAATATATAGCATGTTGGCATTCATTATGTTCACTACACAAATGAGAAACTGGCACCAAGCTCCTTCAGTTCAAAGCAGTGCTTTGCCAAGAGTCTTACTGATCACTTTCCAGTTGCGATTCCCTGTTGGCAAATTGATATTTATTTGAAGATTTAAAGATAGTTATGATATCTAAAAAACAGTCACACTGTTCAGGCTATTAAACAGAGAATGTGGTTATGTGTGCTGTGGCTGATTTCTAGTGTCTCACAGCAATCAAAAAGGCCAGATTTGTTTAAAGACCTAATCAAATAGAGCCAAGAGGCTTAGCAAAGCATGTATGATGGAAGAGACTATTACACGGAGAATGAAATTTTGGTTCATTAATGTAGCTAGCTGCAATGTACCCACAGAGGTTTCTTCTGCAAGGTCAGTCCCTGTGGCTCTGTAAGCTCTGGAAGAAGGGGCACATCACTAATCGTATGGAGTTATTGTGGCATATCAAATCATTCCCCTTTTGCTGAGCTGCAGTAACAGACTTTATTCCACCCTTTCTGGGAAGCAAAGACATTACCTTAAGCAGCTCACCAGCTGCCCAAGAAATTCTTGGCTTAACAGCCAAGAAAGAGCTCAGTTGTTCGTTTTTTTTTTCCTTCTTCTTTTTACCAGGTGTCTAAGGTATTAAGAAAAAAAAAAAAAAAAAAAGGTCCCAGGTAAAAAGCACCTGGAAGTTGGCTTTGGAAGCTTTTAAGAAAGCTCAGAATGAAGCTAGACTACTAAGGTCCTGTGAAGAAAGGAGAGGCTCTCTCCCTTAGCCCAGCTATTGACAGCCAGGTAGTGAAGTCCCAGCAAAATGTCAGGATCAGATTAAAGGACTGGAGGGGAAGACAGTAAGGGTTTTTTGTTCTTTCTCTTGGCGGGTGGGGGGAGACTGCACATTAACAACTGTTGTTGTCTAACAATTCCTAGTTTTAGTCATAACACTGTGATTTCAAAATTCATTTCTTGTAGTCCCTTCATCAAGATGGGTCATATAGCTAGAAAAATTTATGAATAAAGCTTTTCATAATCTAAGAAAGTAAATGGAACATACATATAATGCTTCTAACTTAATTCAGAAATCAACCCTGAACTGATTACTGACTGTATTAAAGAATCATTTGGCACTGGATAATAAAACAAAACATAATTGGCATTGTTTTATAACCAATTACACAACCCATTACACCACACCAGATCCATGCTTCAGACGCTAGGACTTTCTGTCTGTCTGTGCTGGCATGACACGTTATGTACACTTCAGTGTTACATCCCTAGACCTGGGCTCCTCTCACAGCACATATTGCCCTTGATACTGCCAGCGGAGTTGTTAATACTTTGTGCTGCTTTCACAGTTACAGTTTAGTGTTTCCATGCTGCCGGACAATTTTGAATGTGAGACCACAGAAAATCACATGCCTTGGGGCTCAACATCATTTGGAAAACTACAACCTCCAAATGATTCATTAAGCTCACCAGCTGTGAATGACTGTTTAAATATTTACTACTTCAAATAGTTTAGAATACTTCATATTTCAAAGGAAAAGGATGAAAATGTGAGATATTCTTCATTCTTATAAACTTTGGAAATTTGCACCTTAGTAATTTTTACACAGGATGTATTATTTTACGATATTTTTCAATGTAAGCAAAATTGGACACTGACTATAGATTCTGATACAGATTTAAGACTTTCCATTTTAAAGAAAAACTGAGCTATTCAAACGATGGAATCAGTTATTGCTTGCCTTCTTGAAAGTAATGAAAATTAATTTAACTAAACGCAAAAAAATACACTGTGGTCTTGCGAGACTTGATGTGAGATGTCTCTCAATGCCTATGGATGTCAGACAGAATTACAAGAGAACAGTATATACTATTAGAATACATTATGTTTCCACATTATACTATGCACACTTCAAAGATGTCCACAGAATTAGTTCATTTAATTTCAGATATCAGATATATTTGGTTTTGGCTATCAATGCACATAAAAACTAATGCTGCAAACTGAGAGAGAAGAATACTAAATCATAATCATCATAATTCAAAGGAAGCTGAAGGGATCTTTACGATTTTTAGGCTGGCGTAATAACACCAAGCCTGAAGTTGTTACATTGGTTTACGAGGAGATATTCCTGATTTTTTCTCCAGAAGTAGGGTCACCAAGGGTCCCCCTTTCCCTGGGGACTTTACAGTCTTAATGACTGTTATGTCAGTATGCCTCAGAGGAGGTTGCTGAGTACAGCTGATGTAGATACACCTGTTTTTTTATCTGCTTTCTCACCAAAGAATGAAAATCTAGGGCAGAGGATATGAAGGATACAAATGGAATGCTAAACATAAGGAAAGTAAATTGAATGGCATCATATTTCCTTATTGCTTGATCTTAATCCGCTTCAGCCTGCTTTTAATTTAAGGATATATCCCAAGACATAGCTGTCAAACATAACATTCATTAACTCTGTTTTCTGACTTAAGTTAAATGAAATGAACAGACATAAAAACATCTTGTTACAAATCATCTTCTACAGACAGAATTAAGAAAACACATTTAAGTTGTCTAGATTTTGACAGAGCTGAAGGTGCTATTTAGACACATGTTCAGTTTTCTCCCACGCTCGCTGTTTGTATGCTATATATTGAAGCTGGGGTTTGAATATAGAATTATATTTATATCTCTATAAACTCAAACATTTACAGTATTTGTTATAGCTGTTCTTCTGAAATACTTAAGGAAATATTGTCATTAACAAAAAAAAAAAAGAAAAATTTCAGTTTCTCATCACTGAAAAGAAAAAAGACTAATTTTTTTACTATTTTTTCCTAATGAAGTAATATTTTACAACAGCATTACTGTCCATCTCATGTTGCTATTGCAACAACTTAAAGACAGAATATTTCAGCTTCTCTGTAAAGGAAAAGCTTTTTAAAAACTTGCAGGTAATAAATTATTGTTAGTTCATTCTATAACAGACACACAGATTTAGTTAACACATTAAGCCATTATGAAATCTAATGCATCTGCAACAAGTTTCAACAAAACATTCTTGGCAGTTTGCACTGATATATACTTCACATTTATAAGACATATACATATTTTGCTTTAGTGATATTTCATAGGCTGTTCAGAAAGAGTTGTGACTATAAGTAACCTCCACCTGATAAGAAAAATCCTCATTGCGCATCAGTATGTGACATTAACTTAGTCCATTCCACTTAGTTATTTAAGTGTCTCTAAGCTGTATATCAACTAAACATATATATATATAGTAATTGTGTATTGTAAAATGACTGCTGAAAATGAGCTGCATGCTACCTTTTCTAGATAGTACACACATCAAGAATCCACTTTCAGAAATTCAGGAAAGGTTTCCACTTTGTTACCTTTAAATACATTTTAAAGGTATAAATCTAAATCTATTTCTATCTATCTATTTCTATGCAACAAATACTATTACTTTACTATTCAAGGAAGAGGTGCTAAGAGAGATACTTATGCCTACAACTACAGGAGCACTTAAAATTGCAGTCATATTTCAATTTGATTCTCCTTAATTAAAAGCATGTTAATTAACCCCATAGCACTCACCTACAAATGTAAGCAGAATCACCAACAAAAGGATAAGGGCACAGATGCAAGGAATCAATATTAGGAGCAGAAGTCGAAGGAATTTAGCAGAGGCCAGTTTCTGAGAGCAACCATCCCCCATATTATCCTCATTTGTCCCTAAAACCTGAAAAACAAAAGAGCACAGCTTATGACTCCGATACAACTCCTATAGTGCAATAAAAATATCATTTAAATATGTGCTGCAAATAGCTCTTAGATTCTTAATGAAAAGATACAAATAAATTTACTTTTGTTAGACCTGCAATATCTGCAAACTCATAGTTTCAGTAAAACTTCTCAACATTCCTGACAAGCTAGAAAAAAGGCTAATCGTTTCATTTCAAAAATGTTAAATACATAGTACATTGAGTAAGACAAGTTAAATATAGCTTATTTTATAATCAGGATAATTGTTATTAATTATTCAAGAACTCCATCTGTTTCTTTTATTAAGGAATTGGGAAACTATTAGCATCTTTGTTTTAAGTGACAATAGAAGTGATATGGACCATTCCACTTACTACACACAATAATACTTCTCGTATTTTCAATGGACTGACTTGACAAGACCAGAATTTATTACAGTATTCTGTGGATCTAGTTAATAATATGCTCAGCAGTATAAATGGAATACGGAGGAACTGAGGGAAACGAGTTCTGAATCCTGCTGTGCTTCATAAAATTAAAGAAAAATGAACATGTACAAAAAATGAGGTTAAACATCTATTTACATTACACATAACGGGGATAAAAATCCTTTTAGAGCAGAACTCCATTAAGTCTATGATCTTACATATTAGAAAAATATGAAAAATATCATACTTTTTAAACAGGAAAAACGAATACAAATTTAAGACATACATAACTAGAAAGATTGAAATTTGATTGAAAATGAGTTGCTTTGAAGTTAATACATTTTTAATTCAGAATTGACATTCAAAATATTTACAATTTTACCCTTAGTAAGATGAAATAGGACTACAGAATTATTAATCCCAGACAATGTCACCCCAAAAGATGACTCATCAGTCGAATATGATGAACAGCAATTTAGCCTCTCCATCGGGAAGATCCATCATATTGGAGGTAGCGTCCTGCTTTAGGGGTTACAGGCAGTGACAGGATGTGAGAGTGTAAACGCGTCCAAACAAACAGGCAAGAAGCTCACGAGAGAGGTCTGTAGCACCAGGCTTGTACGTGACCGTCTCCCTACATTATGCCCTTATGGCTCTCTTACAAGTGTCTTTCCATGAAGAATAGGTTATCAAGCTGAATGGCACATATGGAATTTTAACTATTTCTTAAGAAGTTGTTCCAGAGTCCATATTTAGCCCTCTCCTAATGTCAGTGCCCACTTTCCTGCATTTTGTAAGACTGT
>NW_010576646.1:0-46622 GCF_000705375.1 Tinamus guttatus
CCACTTCAGAAAGGATGGACTAGAACTCTGGTTATGCCCAGTTCTCCTTAAGGAGTGAAGCTCCTGAGTTGCAGGAAGGACTTCTCTTGGGCAGACACGGAATATGCTAGCTAGAAGCTATTATGTTGTCTCAATGTTTTAAATAGCTCTTCCTGTGCTCTGACCCTGGCATCTCTGTGTGCCACTTGCATGCAAAAAAATGGTTAACAGCAAGAAGAAAAGATCCCATTATTGGAAATGAACCTGAGTTCCTTACTGCTGTGGGCTGGTGAGAATTAGAGATCAAGAGCACACGAAAACTGTTCAAGCTCATCAGTTCAGAAATCTCTCTCCTCCTGAATTTCAGTGGCAAGAGTCATTTAAGAGCTTTCCTTGTAGTACCTTCTTGCTGATCTGAGCCGCAGACCCTACCGAGTTTATACCACTGCTCAGAAAACACGAAATCTTGTACTGAAGCTTTTTTCCCTTCCTAGTGTTTCAGGCTCCAAAAGCTGTATGCCATAGGGAACTCTAGTTTCCCTCCTACCCAGAAACAGCCTCATTTCAGGAATCTCAAGGTGAGGGCTAGAATGCTACTGTAGTTATACCTTCTGTCAATAGAAAAATCTCTGCATTTATTCTCTACCACCCTGCACAACCTGTTAAGAATGAGAGCAAGCAAGGTACAGGTGACAGATATGTCATTGCTGCACTGTAACAATATACTTTGTATACAAGCAGAGTGAGAGTTTCATAAGACCTACTTAGAAAAGAATTCAGTATTTAAGCGTCATACTTAAACAGGAGAAAACCACCTAACCATAGGAACGGCTGATCTATTTTGAACAGTTTACATCATAAACAGAAAACCTTTGCATTTTAGTGCCCACTGCAATACTTATAAAAGTGAACAACTCCTAATAATTTCATTCAAATAAAACACAACCTAAATCTGGTCAAAAATGTTAAAATAAAAAACAGTTTTTCTGAACCTGAACATTTCACAATGTTTTGCAAAGTTGAAAGGCCACCCTTTAAGTACCTCCAGGCGTTTTACTGCCCTTCCTACCCTTTTCCTTACTCCTATTCTGAAACATCTCTGCTATTTTAGCTCTTTCTGGGGAGGAGCTGTGAGCTGCAGTCAGATGTGTCAGGTGGCAAAATAGAGTTGTTCTGCAATACAACCCGACTGGGAGGGCTGCAGGCATCTTCAGGCAGCATGGCCAGGCTACATGGAGAAAGTGCTAAGCTGCTTGTTTAGCAGGAAAAAAACGCAGAACAGGGCAGTTTTTCAAAGTTTGTGAGCAGTAAATCTGACTGCTGTCTCTGTTGCTCTAAAAATAAGCTGGCCATAGAATTTTAAAAAGTAAAAGACAATAGTTACAGGAACAGCACCTGGTACATTGTGCCTGTGGTACAAAAATCAGAGTTCTCAGTCCATCCCTGACATGCTTAGTCTTTGTTTTCTGTGTTTTTTTTTCTATTGTTTTCTTCCATATTTCCTTTTCAGAATGGAAGTTAATGCCCCTAAAAGTTGGTTAGAATTGTGTATCCTTCTGCACAGCTCTCTTGAAATTTCACCTCTACAAAATTATCCCATTTGCAGTCTATGTCATCAAAAAGCAACAACAAAAGTGTTACCCTATCAAGACAGTGTTTCACCACAATTTCAGTCTTGTGTCCTGTAAAGGCCACGTTTGGAGTAGATGCTGATTGAAGGTTTGAGCCAGCTAATAAGAACTTTTCCCTCCCTTAACCTAGCTCAGAAATGGTCCTTATAAAATGTGACCCTTCCTTAGTAGCCCTTTAACCACATATGCAGTCCAGATAACATGCTTGTACCACATTGTATGATAAAAAAAAAAAAAGGACTGCAACTTCTTTCTTTTAATATCAGTCATGTTATAGCATTTAGTAAACAAGGGTCCCTTCCCTCCTTCTTCCTTTGGATTTAATACTACAATGTTTTAGGGAGAAGAATGATTTCCTGATCCTTCTGTGAGTGAAACCTATAAAGGATGGTCAGACTGGGTTTCTTATCAGCTTCTGTTTAATTGCAGTTCTTGTTATAAATGGGAATAGGTAAAAGAAGATAAAAAAATCTAGTGTACTCATAACCAAAGCAAATCCAAGCTGATACCTTACATGTGTTTTTATCCTCTAGAAGCAACTGTTGCATCACCCAGAGGAGCCTTCTTCCGTGCCAGTGCCCTTCTTGCCGCATAATTTGCCCCCAAGAGACTTATTGCAGAAAAGCATAATTTATCCTTCATATAGACAGCAGAAAGTTCATGCATCAGCTACTATAAAAGGAAGTGTGCAGGTAGTGAAGAAGTGATGTAAGAATCAATGTGATACTTTAACAAGTACAGATGACTATTGACTTTTTTTTTCCATTTGAAGTATTAAAATGGCAGATGATCAAGCTCACCTTAGGCTTCCAACTAACTAGGTTGGCACAGTTCCTTGAATAGAAAAGTTACCCTCCAGCTTCTTAACTTAATTCTCACCTTGAATGAAACCTCTTCAGAACAGTTAGATGACGAGTAAAAACAATTTGCAGAGTGCTATATATTCCCTATTATTGAATGAGAAAAGTTTACTCAAAACGCTCAGTGTTCTGTCAAGATAAAGCACATATTTTCATGGCCTTATACATAGTTTGATTCCTATTCTTAATGGCATGTAAGAATATTCTCACCTTTGTGTTTATATATATATTTTTCCATGCAGAAATTATTTCCTTGGAAGAAGCCAACTTTATTATTTCAGGATGTTATTGGTAGATAAAAGACTTAGAAACTTGCAGATCTACAAACTTCTCCAGTGTGTTCACCAGAAAGACAGGAAGCAAATAGAAAAGCTGATCAAGCTTGGAATTCCAGATCTCATTAATTTCACAGAGCCTGAGGATGGATACAGTGCCCTTCACTTGGCCTGCATTAAAAATGATACCGACATGTGCAGCTTCCTGCTAGAGAATGGAGCTCATCCGGACATCCAAGATAAAATGGGATGTACTCCAGCAATGAAGGCCGCTGAGCTAGGACATGACTTGGTTTTGGACTTACTAGTAAAAGCTCAAGCAGACATGACTGTTGTTGATAATGAAGGAAGAAGTAAGTTAAAAAAAAAAAAAAACACCTATCAGAGCAGAAATACCAAAGGGCTGCTATTACAGTTGCATTTCTGTGGTTCCAGTGACTGAGAGTTGTGCCTTGGTACTGCCTGGCCTTAGGGCTTGATCACTAGTGAGAAAGCATGGTCGGGGTAATCCTTACAGTTCAACAAAAGCTATTTGCCATAAGACCTTTGGTGGAAAATAGGTTTATTCTCCCTAAACAGTCTGGGCCTTTGAATCTTAGCTCCCTTCAGTGCATCACTGAATAGTAGCTCGTAATTGAGAATCACGTTCCTTCCACAAACTGTCATTAATATTGAAGACTGGTTTGCTCCCTGGGTTAAGATACATGCAATGTGATTTCTGGTTAAGGGTATTACTGCAAGAGAAGTTAAAAGGCATCTACTGAAGGAGTCTGGCCTTTCAGGTGTGAAGCTGACTGTTTAAATAACTTCCTTATCATTTAATATTGCTCTGCAACCCCTTGTATTTTTCTTTGCAGGTATCCTGTTTTACAGCATTTTACCTACAAGACGGCACTGCCACTGCACTCGGATTGCCTTAGAAAATGGTGCAGATGTCAACAACTGCACTACTGAGGGGAAGCCTGTATTTGTACAAGCCTGTGAACAAGCTCAGGGCATTAAAGAAATTTGCCTGAATTTTTTGGAAAGAGGAGCAGATCCTAACGCAACAAATGCAGTATGAATTTTTCTGTGTATATTATATTCCTAAGAGCATATATAAAGGATTATGGAATAGTAGTCGGACCACTAGACTATGGCTGTAAATCCTCACATTAAAATAATAACAGCAGCAGCAAGTGGTCAATTCTGTTGCTGTGTCTATTCCTTTCCTCTTGCCTTCAGAAGGGAGGGAGAATGAAGGTGTTAAGCATTCAGCTTGAATCATGTACCCCGATTTAGATTTTTGTAGGTTAAAGTGCATATATTTTATAAAAACAACCAGGCCAGCTCCGTAACAGCTGTAGTTGGCTATTTCAGTGGAGCAGTGCCGATTTGTGGTAATTTGGGCTACCCATGCTTTTGATCCTTATATTTGCAGTATCCTGCCTACCTTGGCTGACACATGGATATCTGTGCCACATCTTTTGATACACATGCCCCCTTCACACACTTTGTGCACTTGCAAAATGGAGTATCCTCCATTTTTTTTATAATATGAGGGGCACACACCTGGTCATAAAGAGGGAATGGTTTGCTGGGCCCACAGTAAAATCACCAGGGAGCAAAATGTGTTCTGATAGAACGTCCACGACCCACTGCTTTCTGTCCAAGCGTGTGCTCCCTTCACCCCTGTGTACAGCAGTGAATAAGCTGTGCTAAGCACTGCTGGGGGGCACACGTTACAACTAGGTTGTCCCCTATCTGAAATGCATTATATTTTCAGGAAGGTTACCAGCTCTAAGTTGATCATTATAAAGAAAATATATACTGCTATCAGAAACATGCACCATCAGGTACAAAAAGTACAAATGTATTAGAACACAAATTTTTCCTCACAGACAGTACAGTAGTGGAATTCCCTAGCATCTTTCTTACTTATATATTCTCCAGCCATGCTTACTTATATACTTCCATGCTAGAGGTGATATTTTGTGTTAAAACTTGTAAACATGCATGAAAGTGTGCACACAGAATAAGAAGTTCTTTCAGACAAAGAACTGATATTCAGGGGACTATTCCACTGATGCAGATTATGTATTTGAGTCACTAGGGACTGACTACTCACATTTCAATAACAGACAACAGGACAAGGTTCTTAAAAACTGGCCTGCAAAGGTCTTTGAAATTTCAGACTCACCTTTTTACAACAGTGCCTAAAAGGAGGCCTCCAGTTTTAAGCCACTTGCAACTACCAGATCGCATTGTTCCAGAATTCCCTTCCAACCTGAATTAGCCTATGATTCAAATTATAAACTATTTTCTTGTTACCCTGCAGGCTACAGGTCGCACAGCCTTAATGGAAGCAGCAAGAGAAGGTGTTATTGAGCTGGTGCGTGCTATACTTGAAAGAGGAGGAGATGTTAATGTATTTGACCTTGAAAGACACAGCGCCGCACATTTTGCAGCCAAAGGAGGCTTTTTTGAGGTATTGTCTTTAGCAGTGCAAAGCATTGCTGCAAAGCCAAACAAGGCTTTCTTTGAGCCCAATATCTCAGCTTACTGAAACATAATAAGCAATAGTCAAGAGCATCTTTTTAAGTATTGTAGAAAATAAGAAATACTAGCATTTCTTTAAAAATGCAGAGACTTTTTTTCCCCGAGGTACCTATGAGGGCATGTTTGCTTGTTTTTCTGTCTGGTGGGGCAGTTTATTTGGAGAGCTGGTTTCCCTCTATGCATAGCATGCAACAATTGTGTAGCATGGATTTGACCTTCCCGTTATAAGGAGAACTCATGCAAATGCTTTAAAGTAGGCATTTTCTTCTCCCCCTTCCCTCCTCATATACTGTTTTTGCAAGTATATAAAACTATGCAGTTTTGATTATGCATATAACATCACAGCTACTTTAAAAACAGTGCCCTGCTGGTAAGACTGAAGGAGTTCCATAAAAATAGCATTAGAGCAAACAAATATTATGTGTGGATTGATAAACTGAGCATGCCAAAGAAGTTCACTTTTTTGGGAATACGTGCTACTGCATTTATTTGTGAGCAACAAGATTTTTTATAATACCATCTTCTTTTTTTCCAGATTCTGAGGGTAATTTCAGCTTACAATGGAGATGTTGGTCTGATTGCTATGAATGGGAACACACCACTTCATTATGCTGCAGAGGGAGGGTTTGCAGATTGCTGCAAGTTTATAGGACAAAGAGGTATATTAAAAATAACTTATTTTACAAATATCACCTATACTCTATATTTGCTAAATAAAATATTTAATTTTGGCCTCTATGAGATATTTAACCCTCTGGAATATCAGTAGTACATTTAATTCTCATTAACAGCAGCCTAACATAACCTGTCATGCCATTTTTTTCCACTGATGAGACTAAGAAAATGTAAACCATTTTTCAAAGCAAGCAGTAGAAACATCATGGATTTGTACAGTTCAGAATTGGACTGGATTAAGTGATTGGAGCTACAGTTGGAAATATTGCACTGCAACTTCCAATAGAGAATTAATTTTTGTTTTCCTGTTCATTTAAACAGCTTGATCTCGGTGTAAGGAGAAACCTAGCTCCCAGGAGGGATGAAACATAATCCAAAGAAGTTCTGATCATTTCCTAACTTCATCTAAACTGTCATGTCACTTCAAGCTTTGATTGCATAGGACTATGCAAAATCTTATGTTGTGTTCTTTTGGTTAACTAGTAGTGAAGAGCCAAACTGTAAGATCTGTTAGTGGTGTTTAATCTTAGTCTGAACTTCTTCATGTCCTAACTACTTTAAGAAAATCTTAAAATTTTCATTGAACTTCTGCCTTGCCATACGTCTTCAGACTAAACATAAAAACAGAGCAAGAGCTATCTGATGAATCTCTTTCTGCAAAATACAGACATGTGGCTAAACCTGCCCACCTGTGCTCAAGAGTTTTATACCAGCTATATATATTGTTAAGAAAGTATAAAACTGTTGATCTGTGCTAATTAGCTGCCTATTTAGTAAAAACCTCTTCCATTAAATGAATTGTGTCTATGTTTTTAGGCTGTGATCCTACATGGAAGAACTTATTAACAAAGACCCCAAGACTCATTGCCAAGGAAGGTGGTTTTAAGCCAGCAACAAAAGAATTGCGTAAAATTGAAAAAATCTTTGCTAAACGTTCCAAGCCTGAAGCTAAGGATGACAATCCCTGCTGGGCCCTCAAGTTATATGACTGGTCTTTGGAACATCAGGCTGCCCTCCGAGAGGCGTTTGATATATTTGACCAGGGAGATGGAACAGTGATGAAAGACGATTTTATATCAATTATTCGGAAACGGTGTGCCTTTATAGATGATGAACAATTAGAAACTGTTGCTGAAAAGAATGAAATGTCTCCTGGTGCGGGAATCAACATTGAAGAATTTTTTAAAGGCTCCAAATACTTGCAAAAAGCCTATCTCATAACATCTTTTGGACCCAAAAAGAAGAAAGGGACGAAAGCAAAAGGCAAGAAAGACATCCCAATCCCCGTGCCAATTTGCGTCATTCCAGAGAGTGCAATCCCACGTGGAGAAGGTGGCCTCCCTGCGTACATGATTGAAGCTTTGCAAAACATCACTGAGAGTGACCGCTTTAACCAACAGCACCCATCTGCCCATCCTGTGCATGATGACCGCGCATGGTATATAGATGAACCAAGGAAAATGTACATGAATATTAACTACCTTGTCAGAGCAGGAGACATTCTGTCTCTCAGGAAGGCATTTGAGGAGGGTGTGCCAATAGATGTAAGAGATAAATACTATAAAACACCTTTAATGACAGCATGTGCAAGTGGAAACATAGCTATTGTGAGGTACCTTCTGGAAAAGGGGTAAGATCATTTACAAGTTTTTCTAATTGCTATTTAAGAGGGTTTTGAGAAGTGTGCATTTCTAGTAACCAGTTGGGTGCAACCCACTAGGCTTGCGAGAAATTCGTTTTTAGTAGCACAGTGGCTTAATAGTAAAATTAGTTAATAAAAGCTTAATATTAAACAACACTTTGCTCACATCTACTATGTCTGTACACACTTAGAACTGAACTCCCAAAATTACGGGAAGAAATTTTGGAAAATCTGGCTAAAGGGAATTGCTTGAATCATCAAGGTAATCCTAGACTTCCCTGTGTCATATGCCAGGGCCTTTTTAGGCAAATGCTTTAAGAGGGTAAGCCATACAGAAACACTTTCCTGGGCAGCTCAGCAGGCAGAGGCAGCAGGATTTACACTGGAAGTATATGCTGCTATTTCATATATTCCCCGCTTTAAGGTTACCCACTTCAGCCATTTGTACCCTACAGACACTGGTGAAAAATCTCAATAGCTTTAAAAGGAGAGAAACTTAAGAAAAAAAAAATCAGTCATGCTTGCGTAACAGTGTAATCTGTTCTCTTTTAGAATCAGACTGGTGTAGTCCTATAGTCATTCAGATAAATGCAGAAATTACCTTTTTATTTTTTTTTTCTTCAAAAATAATGACATTTATATTCTCTCCCTATAGCCAAAAGTCATTTTAGTGTTCATTAACAAGTATGAGTGCCTGTAGTCTTAGCTCCAGGCTTTGCAGAGACTCGCTGACATTAATGGTGACAGCATAAAGTTGCAAAAACTTGTGTATTCAGGTCTTCCGAAGACAAGGATACAAGAGTGGTCTGGCAAATTAGCCTCCACTGAGTTCATCAAACCTCCCTAGACTACACTGGAGTTATTTAATTTTGTGTGCACTGAAGTGCACTTATTTTTAAAATACTAATTGAAAGTTTAAATGGACAGAAATCAGAAAATGCAAAGGAAGGTCATCAGTAGAGTATTTAGCATTGCATCTTTCAACAGTGTACACTTTCAGACATTTTCTGCTTGCTATAGGAATCTAAACTCTTTCTCTAATATGGCCTCTTCAGTTCAGTATTACAAATCCATAACAAAAAAAAGCAATTATTTAAAACTAGAGAAAATGTTGCATTTTAAACAAACTGGTGATATCTATTTTTTACCTTACTCTAGAAAGACTCAGAAATAAATTACATTTATGCCAAAGGCAAATTCACCAGTGTTTGACAAGAAAGAAATACCAAAGTGTTTTTAAAACTATGCTATGTTTTCCCTCTTTGATCAGTTTGCTTCTACTAGAAAGAAGCTAGCCAAAGGAATTCAGGGACAGAAAGAAAGGATCAGTACAGATACGGGGCAGGGTGAGGGGGACAAGAAAGTGAAAAGCTGGAACTACTTATTTCAGTGATGAGAAATATAGCAGTATGTAAACTGCATATGCATAAATCAAGCTTACTAAGCAACCAAAAGATAACAAAGATGAAAAAACGCACTGGTAGGTCTAAGGAATTTCTGCTATAAGATCTCACCACAGGTAGGATTTTGAAAGACTATAAAAGACTAAAAGGAGGACTATAAAAGACTAACAGATGAACAGATGAACTCATTCTTTTGATACAATATTAAATATAAACAATTTGATAGGAAGAACAAAAAAAAGCCCTCCCTGGCAGCAGGCTGTGTCACTTTAAAAACAAAACAAAAAAACCAAACACCTCTCTCCATTTCTCCTGGGCAGATATCAGGCCTTTGTCCCTTGTGTAAATGGGACACTCACTTCAGGACTTCTGGGCAGGCCTAGATAAAATAGGAAGTAGTTTTTACCCAAATACTGGGGAATTCCCTCTGATATTTCAGCCTCTTCCAAACCACTCATGGCACATGTCAGAGATGGCAGAACTGTGTATGGTCATGGACTGTACTTACACTAAGTTTAAGAGAACCTAGTGGCTCTTGTTTCCCAAACTTTGCTTTTGCATGCCCTCAGCCCCAAAGCTTCCACTAAAGCTAAAAATGCTAAAAAATGATAATGCTTTTTCTCTGAACTTCAGCTGAAGGCAACATAGTGCTAATGTTACACCATGATTATCCCTTGCAGACCATGCCATACATAAAATTATTAGCCTGGCAGCAGAAATAAATCTAGCCTAATTATGTGACATAATACCTGAAAAAAAAATCCTCAGATTTTTAGTGATCTTTCTCTTAAATCTTCTCTATTTTAGGCTCCAATCCATCTCCTCCTCAGTTTTTAAATTACATAGTAAGCTATTTTGCCTAGGAGCAAAAGGAGCACCTGTTCTTGGCCTCCAACCATTCTTTTTTGTATTACTTAATTTGCCTGTCGCTGTTACCTGCTTCATCTCATCCTCAGAGAGGGACAGTAATGCATAAAATCGCCACCAGTACAAGCTGGTGCTATTGATGCTCCACAACAAGCCATGTCAGGTACTAGAACTGTCAAAGTAGCAGTGGCAACATGAAAATACTCATTTACATTGAATATGCCATTATGGAATGCAGTTAACTTGCACTGTACTTGGAGTTGCAGAAGTTACTCTGTCTAGTAGCTGGCTTCATCTGTTCACATGTCAACTCTCCCCCCCCCCCCCTTTTTTTTTTTTTTTTTTGCAGGGCTGATGTAAACGCAAAGGACAATTTCATGTGGACTCCTCTACACCATGCATGCCATGCAGGAAACCTAGATATTGCTAAACTGATAGTGAAGGCTGGAGGAGCAGTGGATGCACCCGCAATCGGCAAATCAACCCCATTAATAAGAGCCATCGAGATCTGTAGATTGGATATTGTGCAGTTTTTAATCGATGCAGGTGCTAATGTCCAAGTGACAAACAGAAATGGTAAATACCCATTTGTCATAGAATGACTTATTTACTTAGGCATGTACACACGTCATAAAATGAATGTTTAGGTTTTTCAAGCACTTTGGAAGACTTTGAGAAGTGTTCTGAAGTTATGATTGCTGTCAGGATCAGGATTAAGAGTTAAATTCGCCTGGACTTCCAAGTAGTCAGCTTCACTTTTTTGTGCGCCTTTAGAAAATAAAGCAATAGTGATTAATTGCACAGAATGAAAAACAAAACACCCTAAGATTGTGGCTGAAAGGATCCCTGGTAAAGCTGTTCTTCACAGGATATATAGAAAGTTATAAATGGTTTTAATAAAAAAAAAAATCTAGCTAATTGAAGGAAAATTAGATTATAGTTGTGCTCAGTATCCACTATGCCACCCATTTAAATCACTTTGTATGAAATGGGCACAGTTAGAAATGAAAGTGACTTAGCAGGAAAAAGTCTGAACTGATATGGTAGTGTTACCTTCCTACAGCAAGAGAGAGGTACATCATGGATCTGCTTTTTTCTTTAAGAAATTAAAAATAGACTTTTGACTTTTCGTGTGGTGAAAATGTGATAGTGTGGGGGATTTTCATTAGTTACAGTCTGCAGATACGTCAAGGAAATGATATGCCTTAGATTTGCTCTCAGTGAATTTTATTAAATGAGAAGAAACCAGGCACTTCAGCCAGCTAGCATAATTTGTATCCCCAAAGAATCAAACCAATCCTGCTCTCTCCTGATGGATGCTTTGTGGGGTCAGGCAGGAGGAAATATGGGCAATCCTTTCACACCCCCATTCTGCCCAGCATACTGCTGTGTGGCAACCAGGGCGGCTAGCAGGCAGTTCCCTCTGCCCGTGTTTGTACACAGACCTCAGCCCAAGCAAGAGGGAGGGGAAGAGTGAGGGGAGAGTCTTCAGGAACAGATTTAAGGTCTAAGATACAGGGGGCTGTTAACTACAGCCCCAGAGCTGTTTCCAAATGGTAGACTAAAAGTTGCACTAGTTTCAGCCTGCTTAAATTACAATGGAAGAGTGAAGTCTTGTTTATAAGTGTCAAAGTTGCCATTAAACTTCACTTTAGGGCAGTTTATTTTTTTAAAAGTACAAGACTATTTTTAAATTTTTGAACACTATTTTGTATTCTTTGTGGTACTTTAAGAGTAAATAGTTAAACCTTTATCACATTTCAAACCCTTGCTATAATATGTTTAACAGGTGAGACATTCTTACCAAAACACACAGCAGGTAAAACAATGCTTGCAGGAGGGCTATGTATTTTGCATTTCTGTAACCATTTAAAATTCTATACATCTGATAGTAGCAATTTAACTTTACAACTACTTTAGAGCCATGGGGCCTCATCTCATGATATGCAGGAGGGTTTTTCCTTTATTAGGCCCTGACAGTGTTCAGCCTCACTTAAACCCTAGGGCTTCCCCTTTACTCTTGCCAGTCACAGAGCAAGCACTGGGAGAGTTAGATACTACAATAAATTGGTCCAGATTCCTCATCTTGAAATATGCTTGCCATTTTCTAGTGTTAAATTCCCTCAGCTCTCAGATGAGAACTGCAACCTGCCAGATCTTGCATATTAAGCTGCAAATTTGAGGGCTTTAAAAGCAAAGCGACCACTCCAAAATCACACACACTATATCGTTTCGATGCTCATTTCCGCAAACTCTTATTTCTGCGAGCGCTCCTGACGACTGCCTGGCCTCACACCAGTGTCAAGCAGGCTCCTGGCAGCCAAATGGTTAAGAAAACAGAGCTGTAATTAAATTCAGTTGACACTATTGCCATTATTCAGCTATAGAAACTGTCATGTGTTATACAGGTATTTATTTCTATACTGCAGGAGAAAGTGTTGTTGATATTGCAAAAGCCTTTGCGGATTTTAGAATAATTGATCTGCTTCAAAGCAAACTGGACCGTTTGCCAAGAATACTGGAAAAGAAAGAGAAAGAAAAGAAAGGGAAGAAGGTTGCCAAGCCAAAGTCTCCTAAACCAAAGCCTGTAGAGGGAGAAACCGTGAAGAGAGAGGTATGAAAAATGATGACGAGAGAGTAATTGCTGTATTTGCTAATAAATATTAGCATTTTTATTTATTTCATTTACTTGCCATCCAGGTCTATATAAAACTGTAAAACATTTTTCAAGGTAGTATTTTCAAACCCAGTACTTTTCTTGTTCTTGGCACTCCTGGTAGTTGGTCATCAGTTAAAACAATGGCTTGGTAATCACTTCTGCCTCCAGGAAATTTTTCCCAATAGCACTAACACGACACAAAAATCCTTCCTCCTCTTTTCCCACTCCTCCTGTCTTTTCTCCTGAATTTTACCACATGAAGATTTCCCCATTAGCTGAATTCCAGAGGATGTAAGATGTGTACCTTGTTTCCAAGTGCAAAATATTTGTTTAACTGATACCTCCTCCTTCACAGGCATCTGCAACAGTTGTGGAAAAAACCGTTGTTGAAGAGGATACAAAATCCCTGAAGGACAATATTATTTATCTGCATTCTTTGATAGCCAGTGGTGCTACTAAGAAAGTTGACATCACATTCAAACCCAAAAAAGTATGTATGGTAGAAAAACATAAGCACTGTTTTACATGGATTTAGGTAGATGCAGAGATCACATTCTCTGCAGGTCAATGTGTGGAGTTTTCATGAAGTTAATTGAAAGAAGCGGGAAAAATATGGAGCAGAGAATTTGGCCAAGCATTAACATGGGTTAGCCAAAAGTCCAATTTATCTCACCACACGCAAGTGTGTAGTAGAGAATAGAGTTTTCTGAATAGCTTATTATAAAAGGTAACGAGCCAATAAAATTGTGGGAGGGAAAGAAGGGTGAAAGAACATCTTTACAGTGAATAGTTTGCAACAGGCTGTATAGTTAATTCCAGTAACTTTATTTTTGATCACATTTCCTTTCTTCCCTAGCTACAGAAGGCAGAGAGGCTAGAAAGGTCATCACAAAACAGCAATAAACCGAAGTGTTCATGTGTATAATATATGTATATACACATACGCACACAAATAAAACATAATCAAAATTAAGCTTCTAACAAGATTTAAAACAGTATTAGATTAAAATGGTCCACAACAAACTACTAATGCAACTACATTTTCATCGATACAATGCACTTTTTGGATAGGAGCCCTTGTGCGTGGGACCTACACCAACTTCTAACTTGCTTTCTCAGTCAGTTATCACAAGATTATTCATGTCAGCGACAGTTACCGAAATAGATGTTTCACTTCTGTGATCTATACAAAGTACATCCTTACTAGGTATAACTTTCAGTAGTGCAAGTTTAGGAAGTAGAATTCTTTATCAGGGACTCATTAATACTTGTTCTCACATAGCTGAGAACAAGAAACACATGATCACAGAGAAGTACCCAATAATAATAATAATTTGATGACACAATTGATGACCAAGAAGCTTTATCTGGGGGTTTGTTTACTATTTTCCTAAGTTCTTCCTACTGGTTTCTGCTATAGTCTTACGGAATAAGTCTACTCTGCCAGTGACACTACAGTTAATTACTAATTTACACTCTGAGAATATTGGGTGTGACTCAACACTTTATTCTGAACTATCAGCTTTGGGTCTTTTTTCCCCCCATATTAGCCCTGAACTGAACAGAGGGCAGCATCAGAAGTGATAAGAGAAAACACTTTGCTTATGTATGCAAATACTTGTGGTATCTTCTGCTGGGAGGCTGTACCAGTTTTCTTCTACATCTCCAGTTAGAGCCACATTCTAGAAGTCCTTCCTATGATTAACATTTTCTTAAGGCTCCAGCTGCAGAAGTTACATCCAAATTAACTACAAGTTTATTTTCTAGGTTTGGACTCCTGAAGATACAAAAGAGCAGCCAATAAGAAAGCAAGAATTGCTCCATGAACGTTTGGCTTTTGATGAGGACTCTGAAAATTCAAAAAAAATCATATCACCCTTTAAGAGAAATCTTATGGAAAAAGCACACCAGCTGGAAAACGCTACTTCAACACAAGGATCAAAAAGGCCAACTCCTTCGTAAAAAAGTGTGGCCTTTAGTAAAGGCATTCCAATTATGCTATAAAATTTTAGCAACTTTTTCCTCAGCCTTAGTCCTCAAAAAAATATTTTCTTGAAATTAAGTCATGATGCTGGATCAGTATACTTCATGGAATGCCTTCTACTGTGGGACATGAATCCTTTCTCTTCATAAAGTTACAGTTAGGAGATTTTTTTTTTTTGGTCTCAAGATAGGATGCCTCCCTACAAGATGTGTCATCCTTCCCCTTTTCTGCCAAAAGGGCATTAAAATTTCTGAAATATTATGTTCATATTCTGAAAGTCAAGAATATCTTTGCCTTGTCAGATATCTGCAACAGATGAGAAAGAAGATTCAGGTCTTACTACTATCTGGATTACTACTGTCCAGTGAACAATTTTTGTATTCTTATATGCTTACAACCCTTTCTCTTCCTTCACAGCTGATGTTTTGCCCACTTACACTGCTGCAGCACAGTGATTACTCAGGACCTTTACATGTTTGCTCTGGGTAGGCATCTGTGGCTTTTGCTCTCGATAGCTATCCAAAGGGATCATCATTAATCACTCAATATCGAGTGAGATCAATGCCTGTCCAGTTCCAGACCTGCTGATCGGGTTTGATACCAGTAGCCACATATCCTAAACTTTGAAGGCTACTCACAGGTTGTATGAATGCAGATTCATGCAGCCAGAGCTAAGCCCACTAGCACTGGAGAAGTAAAAAGAACTTCAGAATTTGTTATGGTGCGTTCCCCAGAAGGAATGCAGCTACGCTTGAAGTCAATCAGCTTCTCCCCAAACCTCAGAGTGGTGAGCCCACATGTTCTGGTGGACCCTGGTGTCCTGTTTCACACCTCATAAGCTACAGCATGGAATAGTGTCATTAGGTGCCAACTTGGACTACTGACATGAGCTACTTATGTGCTTAAAGACTCATTATAAGCTAAGCATTCAGAGTGTTAGGAATTCAGGAAAGCCTTAAAGAACTAAGAAAACATCACATGGCCTTTATACATATGTGCCTTGCTTTAAGTGTATGTCAATATGACATACAGTAAGAAATAGCTGTGCTTATTTTGCCTTCAAAATTAGTCTATGGTTTTAACCCTGTGTGAGAAGGGGCAGAGGATATACACCAGTGGAGTTATTTACATGAAGACACCAATAAAGTATAGCATGCTTGATTCTAGTTGCTAAGTTAAAGCCAAAGGACTGCCTGACTTCCCGGGGGTTCTTAGGGCTAATCTCCTCAGCACCCTCAGCATAGGGCTGCCTTGCTGCAGGACTGCAGAGGGACAGAAAAGGCAAGATGAAGCATTGCTGCACGTGACACAAGGCTAACAACTCGGGATTGTGCGCCTTATGAAGACAGCTGGTGTTATGCAAAAGAATAAACATGCTTTACTCAGCAATTATACCTCAGTGATTTACAACTATTTTAAGATCGCAGTAGCAGAGGGCTTTTCTGCCTAAGGCATTGCTTGCCTTAGGCCACTTCATAGTGGCCAAGCCTGGCAGAGCTAGAGCTGCCTCCTGGTCCCCTCAAGGCATCAAGAAGAAGCTTTTCTGCATTGAGATAGAGTTGTGCAAAACTCTTCAGCAGCTTCAGAAGAAAGAAAAACACAACAGAACATACCCCAAAACACATTAGGGACATTATATAGGACTTCCTGGCTCAGGACTAGGCCTACTTTCAGCTGTTTTCTTAGATTTGTTTAATGATTTTTGCAGCCGGTATAGGGTTATGTTATTGGGTAAGGCTTTCAGAGGCCCAGTCTTGTCAACTCAGTGGCCTCAGTTCTGCCAGCTGAAGGTATCAAGTGGTATATAGTGCCACTCTTGTGTGTCTGAGGCTAAATACTTGTATCCTTCCCTATGTGGACTGCATTCCTATTTTAGGAGTGTCATCAGCAGCAGATGACACTGTTATCAGTAGGCCTCAAGAAACCTGGACATAGCCCAAGACACAAGTCAGAACTGGCAACTTCTAGCTTACAAGGCTAAGGCATAAGCAGGAGGGGGATAAAGAACAGTGCAGATTGATGATTCAGATAAAGAAGGGCCTGCAGAAGAGAGTAAGATTTCTACCCCCCTCACCGGCTCAGTTGCATTAGACAAGCAAGCTGGAGAATTTGGTTGACATCTTCCAATCGTGTCATCATGGAGTAAGTTGGGGAGTATGGTTCAGAGCCTCCCTCACTGTACACCAAAAGGAGGCAGGGGTCTGATGCACAGAACAGTGATGCACTGCAGAAAACTTTTAGGAATGCGAACACGAATATCACAGAGGAGTCAGTTACAGAGCTCAAAATTGCTTAGTAGCCTTTCTCCTACTGAGAACAAGAGTTGGGAGCAAGCATCAACAGGAGGAGCTTTAAAATGCTAAAGAAAAGAGAGTTTGCTCATTAAGGTGTCAGATGTCTTCTCCCCCACTTCTCCAGTGATTTTGATCAGGCTACATGGTCTTTCATGCCTTTGGGACCCTCTGGAAGTAGAGTTTGAGCTACAGAACGGTAAAGAAAAATACTAGAGTATTGCTGAATCTGACCTCACTGAAAGTACAGAATGAGGACATCATCTCTTACTACCACAAGCACTTGCACAACCAGCCAGCTACCGCCCTGTAGCACCATGCCTGCAGGGCACTTAAGCACTATGTTTGCCCACCTGCAGCCTGCAACTAGCTACCTGCAAGAGAGATGGAGCTCAGCAAAAAAGCTGTAAAGAGATGGAAAAAATAGACAAGAACACATTTGTTCTGTACATCTCTACTTGGTGACCAGACATGACAGAAACTCTAGCACACTACAGGGAATTGCACAAACATTACAGAAAGAAAACCAGACATACTCACGTGAGCCAAATGTAACTCCAAATTGTTCATTAATTCTGAGTTCATCTGTCAACAGTTATTATCTGATAAGCCAGAACAACCTGGCCTCCACTAGAGGGAAAGAAAAAAAAAAAACAAACAAACAAATACAACTATTACTTAAACAGCAAAAGAAACATTTCATCACTACTTTTATCTCCTCCCTCTCCCACTTAGCCTCAGCTCATCTAATTTCCTCCTGAGACAAGAACCAGCTCCTGCAAAACCAGCCCTCCACCACCTAACCCACCCCACCTGAGAGGATCTGATTTAAAAGGGGGCCCAGCTGCCCCTGAAATCACTGCTAAACACAAATCACCGAGTTTTCCCTTATCAGCCTGATAGTTCAAGGGTTTCTGTCAATGAAAGCAGAAGGTCTAAAGCAAGATCCTTACTAGCTTCCTTACCTGCCCAGACCCAGCCTACATCTGCTAAGAAATTTCTAAGCACCCATAAGCACCATGCGACCCCAAATGCTACAGGGCTCCCCAGCTAGCAGAGCTCATCGCTCATCTTGCGCTCGGCACCTAAAGGGCCCAGTCTAGTGGCACTTGCAGGCTACACACAAGAAAATTTACAACACCTCTGCCTCGAGCATGAATGTAGCAACCACCGGCATTCTCAGTCAGAAACTCAGGTGCAGTAAGAAACCACAGTAAAGCTGCTACTGAGTCCACCTGGCCCATTTCTAGGGACCTCTCATGATTCTTGCACTAGGGAGCTGGGTATTCTCCACTACCACTCCAGGCAGTGCATCCACGCTCCTTCCTTTTGTCGTGAGGAACATATCTCACAACTGAAAAAGCTGGAACTTTCTCACCAGCTTATCTGCTGGAGTACTGATAGCAGTCGGAAATTTGCCTAGAAGCAATAAACTAAACAAGGAAAAAAAAAAGATAAATAAAACCCAAGTGAAGGGTACAATTCAAAGACACCTCTGAAGAGGCAAGAGCCTGTGCCAGAGGAATCAGCAGCCCTGTGGATATTTTAGACTGTTTAATCCTACAAATATAGGCCAAGTATAAATCTGCAGTTCCTCAGCAGATAGTTTTGCTTCAGTAAGAAGTGCACTCCAAAGAAAAGCAACGCTTGGTGCCTTCCCTCCACTGGAGCATTTAATAATAACAATTTGTAATAATAACAACAAATTTATAATAAAGATTGTAATATTGAAGGAATAACTACAGCTGTAATATTCCTGTTCTTGGGAGATATTGCATTCCAGCAAGCATCTTGCCCCACCCAATTACTTTACGAGGAAACAGCTTCGTTTTTTAGGTAGCAAGTGGCTAGTGGAGAGGAGATGCTGTGGAATTTCTCTGCAGGGTCTTTGCTTTAATACATTCAGATTGTTTTATTAGCAGGTGCATGGCAGAAGTGGGATGTGTCCTCTGGCACCTTGTGCTTGCTTTATTGTCCTACAAAGATTTGGCCCTCAGCTCCCAGCCCACCCGAGATCAGTATCTCATCTCAGGAGGTGATGCTGGGCTTGCTGGCATTACCTCCGCTGGACTTTTGCTCCTGGGCATTTACCCCTGGGATGCCCGGAAAGCACAGAGCCAGGATTTGGTGGACACCTAGTAGTGATGAGGGTCATGGTCACCTTTGGCTGGTTTTACTGTCCAGGTGGGGCAAGGGATGCCAAGAGGAAGCAGCAGGTAGTATGTGAAGGTAGATGCTGCTTCTGGCATTGGGGTGGTGAAGATCTCCCCACGGGAACTGTAGCCAAGGGAGGAAGGGCCTTTTGCCAACACACTGCCCACCCGCACTGGGGCTGGGCGAAGCCTCCTCCACGGCTGGTCGCCCAGCCGTGTGGGAACAGCACTGCATTTTGCACAGCCTGCTTTCCCCCTAGTCCAAAGCAAGACGTGGAGGCTCGCATGTCATTTTGTACTGGCCAGCTAACAGGGGCGAGCTCCTCATGCCAAAGCATCGGCCGGCCGAGCAGAGGCAGGCACACGTTTGCACATTCCCTTTCTCCCCATAGCAGGCTCCCCACCAAAGCGCACCTGCACAGCGAGCAGCGAGCCCTTCCCTGCCCATCTCCGCGGCTTCTGGGCTGCCGGGCTCTGGATCCGGCGGGGAGGCGCAGCCACCCTGCAGCCAGCTTTCCCTGGCCAGCAGCAACGCGCAGCAGTGATGTCGCCTGTGCTGGCTGCGACTTTTCCATCGTTTCTTCCAATCTCTGCTGCCCTCTGCTGCTGGAAACCTCTTCCCACCAAAGGCCTGGAGGCTCCTGCGCGAGGAGAAATGTTGCTGCTTGGGGAGCTGCAAAACGAGACTGGGCCTTCCTTGGGGGTATCAGTCCTGTGGCCTGGGGCAGAGGAGCCCCATGCACAGCCCGGCCAGGGCCATCATGCTGTTGTCACCCCGAGATGACGCTCGGCTTGCATGGGCCTTGCCATGCCCTGAGGCAACACGCAGGAGCCAGTGGGCTTGTGCTGTGGAGCTCGCAGTGGCCATCTGCTCAAACCCCTGCGGGGTCTCAGCCTTCGCTTTCCTCCCCTGCAGCCCAGCGCAAACTCGAGCCCCCGCATGTGAGACCAAGGCCATGAGGGGCTTGTGAGCCCTCATCACCTCACTGGAGGCAAACACAGTGCTAATAGATTTACTACCTTCCATGGAAAATAAAAGGGTGAGGTGAGGGTTACAGGCTCTGGCTTGAGACTTGCTTGCAGTGTTTAGGATTTTCAGCTTGGATTTCTTCATGCACCTGGAGACTCACTATGGGAAACTTAGGTCTGACCCACCTGTTGCTGCCACTGACCCCAAGTGTAGCCTTGGCCTCTGTTTCCCAGTGGTAAGAGAGGGAAGAGCTCTCTCCTCCTGGGCCAGGCCAGGACCCCATGGCAGGCTCTGGAAGAAAAGCGGGGCAAAGTCTTCTTCCGTGCTGCCAACTCATGTGCAAGCACCAAGTCAGCTAGGACCAAAACTGGTGTTTTTAATGGGAAAAGGCCCACGGCAGGCGCCTGGAGATGGAGTCAGGCTGCCACACGCATGTAACGGGCATCATTTTTTACTGAGCGCTGCTTCGCCTGCGCGTGCAGAGACCAGCCCGGAGGAGGCGAAGGGCACTGGGCAGCGTCCTGCTGCAGGGCCAGGGCCCACACGTGTCCAGCACGTGGCCATGTGGCCTGCACCGCTCAGCAGGGCCCCGTGCCACACACCAGTCAGGGGTGGGTGGCAACGCAGCCTGCAGGTCTCACACTGCCCCAGGTATCCAGGGCCTTTCTTCCTCCCACTCCTGGGATTGCTATGCATTTCCATGAACGATCGCTTCATTTTTTTTCAGTGCTTGCATTTCCGCATCTGTAAAATGAGGGCAACATTTCCATTGCAAACCAGCTTGGGAGCTGTTGATAGCAAGATTTACTGTTATGGAGGAGTTATTTAGCACAGCTTTCAGACCCTGCTACATTGATTTTGCTTCACAGACACAGCGGCTCCTGCCGCTGTTACCGGTTGACCAACATTGGTCTTGCTGTAGCTTCTTGTCCTGCTGTTTCTAGAGAGCCCTAGCGTGCTTGGAGCTGCATGGAGAGCAGAAGCATCCATTGCGATCACTAGTGCACTTACAGCCTAAATCACTTGGGGATATGAGCCCTCTTCTCTCCCTCTGTGTTTTCCCCTTGGACTGCTTGCAGGAGCTTGTTGAATATGCCCTGCAGAGCCCCCGGTGCTGCTGCTGCTCCTCACGCAGCTGTGCACGATGGCCTCCAGGGCCACCCTTGCCAGCTCTGTGGCATGAGTCTCTCTGAGCTCATGTAGGTTGTGACCATGAGAAAGGAGTTGATTTAATCATCTGGGCTGCAAAACAAGGGGCCAAGAAGAGGTGACTCATTCAGGTGCTGCTGTGTGGTTTCCAGTGGTTCTGGCCAGATAGCTGAGACTTCCTTGGTTTACATTGTGTGGATACGATTTCGTTGGTTTTCCCGTTGGTAAAACACTGGGATTAATAACAAATAGCGAAAAGGCAAATTTATGACAAGCAGACTGCCTGAACATCCTCTGTGTGTGTGAGTTGGTGAAGAACAAGAGTCTGAGTCACTACAAAGGCCTCAGGCAGCACCAGACCTCTGTGCAGCGTTTCAGCTTTGCGGCGCGAGGCAGTAGAGGCTCAGCGTTGAGGTGGCATCTGCGCAGTCCCCACCAGGCTGAGGAGATGCCCCTGGGTACCAGATGCCCCTGGGGCTCCCCTCACCCTATCAGATCGTAAAGGCTGGTACTTTTCTTTCCACTGCTGGGCTCACGGCTGGGGCGCCGTGCTACCTCATGGACCTGGGACACTGCTGGGGACTCGCACACAGCACAGTGGGGCTGGCGGCAACAGGCACTGCGGCAGGACACAGTCTTTAATGCCCCATGTCTTTGCTTCCCCGAGGAGGTCGCTTTCTGCCCGCGCTTCTCTAGCGCTTGCTCGCGCTGTCACAGCCCCAGGCATGACAACAACTCTGATTTCTTAAAGACAGACACAACTATATTTGTACTGAACTATTTCTACCCAGAAATATCACAGATGTGGAAGCAAAACCAACCCCCACAGTCTCAGCTTTGCAAGTGGCTTGTGAATAATCTGGATGTTTCAGATCAACTTAAAGCTGTAAAAACCCCATCCATGATGCCCTCTCCTTCCAAATCTCCTAGCACAGCTGGATGCTAAAAAGCGTAGTACCTGCCACCTATTCTTGCTGCAGTCTTTCTTCTAGACCACACTTTTCCCATTGCTGCTACCTGTGTTCATCCTCCCTTTGGCACTGCTTTAGCCCTTGTCCACTCCTGCCTCATCAGAGCAGCTGGGCTCCATCTGTCCCGCCCTGCTTTTCCTCATCCCCACATGTCCATCCTTTCCCCTCCCTACACTGCATATCTGGCTTGTGTCCTGTCATCCCTCCTCTTCCCAGGACAGAATCCCTGCTGCTTTTCTGCTCTATTCCAGGCACGGCTGCACTCACAGACTCTTCCCTTGCCTTGATGTTTCTGCTACCTCTCTTCCAGAGCCGTTTGCTTCTCTTTTTACATCAGCCTGTTCCTCCTCTCTGTTTGTCGCCTTCTTTCGGTGTCCCTCTCACTAGAGCAGGCAACCAATTGGTACTCCTGCACTGGAAGCCGTACAAGGCACAGTGCTGAGGTATATGTGCTGAATTCCCATTGCTAGCAGCCTGTCTTCTCCCGTTACCCAAGAGAGAGCTCAGCAGACAAGTTTTTATCCACCAGCAAGGAATTATCCTCAGGAGTATTCTCTATTTCTGTCGATATCTCTTCCATTGCTGTCGTCACACACTGTGATCATATATCCTAGTATTTTTCCATGGGAAAAGACAAATAATCTTGTGACTTTCGAAGTTATAATTTGATATTTAGCAGATGAAATCAGGAATGTCTCAAAGAAAATTGTTCTTTTGAACACTCCAGGACACAGGCAAAGATTTAGCTCTTTGGCATGACTGCAACTTGTGTTTGTGCTGCCAAAATGCGAGCATAAGTGTGGGCCAGCAGAAAATATATTAGTAACTCCAGCTCTTAAAAAAGCCAGAAGCACAATTGACTGATGTTGGCCACTTCACAAGTTATCACAGCAGGGTTCACTTCTCCAGATCAGGTCAGAGGGATGTAACAACACAAACCAACAGGAACTCCTTTGCAAAGGCTACAGACTCTCTGTACAACCTGGGTCTCCATTGGGCTTGACGCAGCACCCTCTGAACTCAACAAATGTGACATTTTAAGTTGATGAAGGTAAAAGAAGAGACTAGCTGGCACAGCACAGTCCCAGTTAACACAGTGAGAGGTCACACAATTCCCTGATATTAAGCTTCATCATGGAAATGCATCACCAGTCCTTCTCAGGGCTCTGGCATCCTTAGAAATGAGGGTTGCATGGTAGACTGCATTGCCTTGACCATAAGGGATAATTTCACAATGTATCTATGACATTTAATCACAGCTTTTCTCACTCTCCATGCCATGCCCAGACGACACACCACATCCTGCTGCAAAGCTTAGGTGAATTCAGAACTCAGGTCCTCAGAGTCTGCAAACCCAATATGCTACTTTGTTGTCCCATGTAGTGACCTTTTTTCCACTTCTTGAGAAATCAGCAGCTCCATGTTCTGTCCCTGCCATCAGCTGGCTATGAAAGTTTGGGAAAAGCCCTCTGCCAGGTTATCCATCATAATGGAGCGCAGAGGAGCAGTGATGGGCACGGAAGCTGTGCTCCAAACATAGAGCAGTAGGATGTGCTGGCTAGAAGCAGCCCTGAAGAGCAGCTGGTGGCAGGCACTCTGCCAAGGGGAAGCCATGAAGGAATAGGTCCAAGGACTTGGCCAGACGCAGAAACGTGACAAATTATCTAGAAATTGCCGCGCTCCCTTCCAAAGGAAAGTGCACACCGTGTACATCGTTCTGTGCCTGGGATGTGTCTTCTTCTGTATTAACACACTGTCTAGTGCATGAAAAAAGTGACATAAAGTGCATGAAAAGTGATATAAGGACAGCTTTATCACAGATGGAGTCATATATCTGCAAGAACCTGTGTGCCGGAGCTTCACATCCGGGGAGCAAAGGATAGACCCATTGGGTGATGAAGATAATGAGAATTTCTCAAAAGTGCCCGAGTTAGATCAGACTTTGCGTTTGCCTAGTGCCCATCATAAAAAACCAGAAAGAAAAGATTCATTCTCAAGATTAGCCACCTGACTTAATTATTGAGTTTACTTACATACATACACACACTCATATGGGTGTCTCTGTTAGGGTTGAATGACCCCTCCAGGCCGAGTTAGCTGGATGTCTCCAGATAAGGCTTGGGCTCCTAATTTCATGCACTGCACTGAGGATGTTACTCAGCTCAGGTACTTATACAGCAACATTAATATTTTCCAACAATACTTGAACCATTTAAGGCCTTAATCACATTAGAGGGCTTTAGAAGCTAGGTTTAGATCTAAGCACGTGGGAAATTGAATTGCTTTTTTTTTTCCCCTAACTCTCTCTCTTAAAATAAACTCGGGCACGGGGTGATAATGTGCCAGTTTCCCAAAGCACTGTGGTATTTAAAGGCATTACTGTAGAAAACAGATGTATTTTTATGGCAATCATTTATCACCTTTGACATTGTTTTGGAGCTACCTTGCATCCTGTTATGTTCCCCAAGGCTTGGGAAGGAGATGAGGAGGATGATCAAAGCATTCTGTGTTTCTAATGAGAAACCAGAAAGGAAGAGAAAGATGATAGAAATATCTGTGTTTTGATTCAAAAACAGTCATATTTATATCTGAAGGATCTATATATTATTTAATGAGCTCTGCAAATGTATGGTTATAGCAAATGGAAAAATGCTGATGAGCATTTTTAGTTAATTTTTTTTTTAGGCTATGAGAAATTTACAGCCTCAGTCCCACAGTTCCCTGGCTACCTTTTGCCTGCTGTATCTCCTTGCCAGCCCACAAGATCTACGGCCTGGCACTCTGCAGACAGCCACAGACACATGTGGACCAGCACATGCTTCAAGTGCCGTGTTTATACCTGACAAATGCTGTGCTTATGAGGCCTGTGTATCGTAGTTTCTGTTTCTTAAGTCTGAACATTAATCAGAGAGGTGTTTGGAGAGGGAGAAAACTGATGGTGAGCTGAGGATAACATCTGCAACGTGATTCTGCTGCTAATATTTCTGCACCGTGACTTCTGCCACATCCAATGTCAGCAGTGCTCCTTGGAGACAGTCTGCTCCAGAGCCATCTGCTTGGGCAGGTGATACCTAGTGCACCTTAGAGAAAATGAGCAGAAACCCACCATCATCCTCCCCACCAAGAACCTAGAGCCAGCAAAGGCTGAGCCAAGCAAAGGAAATAAATATCACGCGGCAGTTCCAAGGATCTCACTCCCCTGAAACAGAGAGTAAATATCTCTAGTATTTACAGTACCAGAGCTATATTGCAGAAAGCTCCCACAAAGACACTGACGCAAGGGGAAGAATTACCAGGGTTTTGGCTCACACATGGCTTTCTGTGGCCGCTGGAAAGCCTGCTAGTAACTGCTAGCCCAGATGCCGGGGCTACCCAAAAAAGCAGTCTGAACCTTGCATCCCCCCAGCCACACAAAGCCCAAGTACCTGCAGTTACCGAACAGAGAGTTATTTGGATAGACTCTAGGACTTGTTGCAGAGGGCACAGGTTTCACACTGTTCAGTGACATTTGGACCTACCGTGTTTTGCTCCAGAACTGGCCGCCCACCACCAGCGCAGATGCAGCTGAACACAGGCTCTCTCTTCCTGGCTTTCCAACAAAGCTGCTGGGCAGATGGAGATGCTGAGAGGGGGACCAGCTCCACCAAAAGTGGAAAGGCTAAATTTCTTCAAACTCACTTGAATTACAAAAATTGACTCACCAGACAAGCCAGACTGTGGCTAAAGAAGTTAATCTCCATTGCTTTTCTGTAATTTTAACAGATAATAGCTATATTTTTAGTTGCTCCCAATCTGAAACTTCACTTTCCAAGTTTCAGCCCAGACAGAACTTCTGCTGCTGAGTTATGAACCCTGAAATTAGACACTGAGAAATATGTGACTGCAATAGAAACAATAGCACTACCTTGACTTAAAAGGGGCATGATCAGAGCTTATAAATATCTTCAAGGTGACAGTAGATAAGAACCCAGGGAATTATTCATAATTTTAACAGATAGTGGCCATTTGCTGAAAGGTTGTAAGGGAGCAAAACCAAAAAATCTATAGTTAGGGAGCAGTTCTTGGTAGTAAATGGGTAGCTGAGGACAGCTTGCGATAAGAGAAACCTGGGAGAGCCTAGAAGTGAAATATTCACACAATGCAGAAACAATAAATTGTATTGAAGACTTGATTGGCCCTTGCAAAGAAACTATTTTTGGCCATCATCAGGTCTGAGTGGTGCCCCAGGGCTTCTAGGGATTTTTTGCAACGTCAGTGACACAGAAACACCAGCATTCAAAGTCAGACTGTGGCTTGGACATGCGACCCTAGAGAGCCAGCAGAAAAAAAAGGAGAATGGGTCACAAACTGCTAAAGTACGAGCAGAAACAGTCTGGCAACTTGGAGAGCTTTAGTCAGCCTCCAGTAAGAGGTCATCAAACAAAAACTGGCTTTTTCTCCTCCGTAAGAAATAGCGAAATGCATCTCTAGTGACTTCCATTGCGTAAAGAAATGGAAGGAGCTGGACGTGGATGGTGCATGGTGGTTTCTCATTTATTAAATCAATTGAGTAAGCAGCATCCCAAGCAGGCAACCTGCCACTGCCTTTGCAGGCTGACGAGCAAACACAAGAGCAGGGGGCTGGCTGGGGCAGAGGTTATCGTACCTCTCTGATAAGCTCTCTGCAATGCCTCACTGCTGCTGCTGTACGTTTGACCTATGCAAAACATATTTTCCTTAGCCACGCTTAGGTGCCTTGCATAAGCTGCAGTGTGCTGGTGCCTCCCAGTATCGTGTTTCTAAAAGGCAGAAGAAAAAATAGAGAAGATCCCATTTTCCTTTTAGTGACTTAACAGGTTCCTTGTATTTCTTTGCAGCTTTTCCTTGTATTTCTTTGCAGCTTTTCCAGCTTACAGCTGCAACTCAACAGCCTGTGGCAGTAGCACAATAGCCTCTGGGCCCAGGCCAGATATACAGTTCCCTTCAAAATTTTCCACGGCAATGTTTTACGCTGTCAGTTCGTGTCTACATCCCACCATGCTGCAAACCTGTGGGCACGAGGGAGATGGCTGGGGCAATATTTCTAGCCTTTATTGCCCTTCATCTTCCAAGCAGCTTTGAGGCAGCTTTTCACTACTGTTTCAACGTTCCTTTGCTGCTTGAGAGTCTCTGCACATGATGCTCTACTTTGCCTAATTAATTTTTAAAGAGGCTTTGTATATTAATGCAAATTCTATTAGTGATGCTTCTTGGCAGCCTGTGTATTAAATATGATGCCAGTAGCATGACAACATCTGACAGTCTCCATAGTGGTAAACTACATGCATTATTATTTTATGCCCCTTTTAATGCTTTTAAGGCACAGCCTTAAAATAAATCAGAACTGTTAGCATTTTTCTATTAAAGAATAAAAATACTCTCTCTTAATTTAGCAAAGCATATGCTAAATCTGTGTGCAGTGTGAAATGCAGTTTTAGTGCCTTTGATAGGATTACAGGCACTGATACCAGCTGAGGCTCCGACTTGCTCCTGCTTGGAAGCCACAACATGCTGCTTCTCGTTGGATGATCACTGCTAGGGGTTAATTCCCACATCTAGCAGCCAGGCCCTCGACTCTGCAAGCAGGCTTGATGATAGCAGTTGGTGAACCTCTACTCATGTACTAGCTGCTAGACAGGAACAGGGATACTTTGCAAGTACCAGTCACTGATTGGGAGAGTTTACAGCACAAAGTTTAGCAGCAGCATTGCCTGCCTTAGATTCAACCATTTCGTGTTAAAGGAGAAAAAGCTGCTGACAAGTTTTATTCAATAGAAAATAAATTATGCTGACTGTTCATGCTTTAGTAGGACACAGGAAGGACACTTGGTGAGATTCAAGCACAGATGCTCAGAAGCACAAAAGATTACAAGAGAAAAGAAAACTGAACAAGACAAGTATGTAAGTGAGGAGAAACTTTCAGGGCCCTTATCCATGGGACCAGCAGGGCAAAGAGCTTGGGACTGAACAAGGAATGAGAGGGGAAAGGGAAGGAAGGGGGAAAGGAATGGCCTGGGATCAGATGTGGTTTAGACCTGGACCTGAAGCGATCCATGGTGAAAGACCCTCTGACCTGCTGGATGAGTTCAGATCCAGGAGTGGAAGCAGAGATTCCCGCGGATCACCACAAAATCCTCCAGCAAAGCCTCGCTGCCCTCAAGTGCTTGATACTCAACAGTGTCGTTTACTGTGCTGCTAGTCCATAAAAGCAAAGAAAATTAATCAAAAGGTCTTAACTCCCCTGTGGGTGTTAAATGTGATGCTATACAATAAAGCTCATTGATTTCTAGTTCCTTTCCACTGCTTTTATTTTATTTTTTCTTTCTTTCTCTTTAGGTTCTTTTAAACCATAGGAAAAGACACATGCACAGAAAGGACAGGAAAGCAGCAGCCAAGCTCTTAGAGGTTAGACATAGCCCAAGCAAAGCTGCACATGTAACCTTCATTCAGCCTTCTCTACGTTACACCGCAACTGTACGGTTGCACACACTTGTGTTTCTACTGCCTCCCTGCCTCATCTCATTGTGTGGGAGGAGCGACATGTCAGGAGACGGTATTTTGCTCCAGCAGACTTCGTTTGTCATCTCCTACGTTTGGCTTGGTAACCTTAGCGTCTTTCAGATGAGAGCGACAGGTTCACTGATAAGGTCAAGCTGCTTCCTGCCCCCGGCTCTTCATGGCTGCTTGGACAGGGAGTTTAACCGGCTAAACCGAGTAATGGGAGACAAGCAGGGCAGGCTGACAAAAAGCAGTCAAAACACGTAAGACACGTAAGTGCCCTAGTGAAAATGATTTGTGACTTGATCACATTTTGCCTGTGTCAGAAGCCAGCAAGTTAAAATAGGTTATGCTCGGTTTTATGGCTAGCTCCTGCTACTGAAGAACCTTCTGAAGATGCTGCCCACAGCTGCCTTGCTTTATGTGCATGCTCTTTTTTTTCTCCCTATAGTACCAGCTGTGACAAACAGCATTTGCAAACATGACACCCCACCAGCCAAAGACACATCTGCTGTGCCCCCACAGAGGGGGCTGCTTCTGCTGCGGGCAGGCTGATAAGAGCAGCTCTGACTTAGAATCATAGAATCATAGAATGCTTAAGGTTGGAAGGGACCTCCAGAGATCATCTAGTCCAACCCCCCTGCACACACAGGGTCACCTAGAGCACGTGGCACAGGACTGCATCCAAGCGGGTTTTGAAGATCTCCAGAGAAGGAGACTCCACAACTTCTCTGGGCAGCTTGTTCCAGTGCCCTGTCACCCTCACTGTTAAGAAATTTTTCCTTAAGTTCCTGTGGAACTTTTCATGTTTCAGTTTGTGGCCATTACCTCTAGTTCTGTCGGTGGCCACCAGTAAAAAGAGGACAGCACCATTCTCCTCACTCCCTCCCTTGAGGTCCTTATAGACACTGATCAGATCCCCTCTCAGCCTTCTCTTCTCCAGGCTGAACAGGCCCAGCTCTCTCAGCCTCTCCTCATAGGGCAGATGTTCCAGGCCCCTGATCATCCTTGTGGCCCTGCGCTGGACTCTCTCCAGCAGCTCCACATCCCTCTTGTACTGTGGAGCCCAGAACTGGACACAGTACTCCAGATGCGGCCTCACCAGGGCTGAGTAGAGGGGCAGGAGCACCTCCCTCGACCTGCTGGAGATGCTCTTCTTAATGCAGCCCAGGATCCCATTGGCCTTCTTGGCCACGAGGGCACACTGCTGCCTCATGGTCAACTTATCATCCACCATGACACCCAGGTCTTTCCCCGCAGAGCTGCTCTCCACAAGGTCGGTCCCCAGCCTGTACTGGTGCCTGGGGTTATTCCTCCCCAGGTGCAGGACCTTGCACTTGGCCTTGTTGAATTGCATGAGGTTTTTCACCGCCCAGTTGTCCAGTCTGTCCAGGTCCCTCTGGATGGCAGCACAGCCCTCTGGGGTATCGGCTACTCCTCCCAGTTTCACTGCTGATCACACCCTCTGAGCTCTGCCATCCAGCCAGTTCCTAATCCACCTCACTGTGCACTCATCTATCCCACACTTCCGGAGCTTGCCCAGGAGGATGTTGTGAGGGATGGTGTCAACATGACTTCCCACCTTCACTTGCATCTTCACCGCCTTTTTCACTGAAAAGGCAAATAAAACACATCCTCAAGCAGGTAATTACAGAGCAACTGCAGAGTGTCCCTCCCTCAGCGTGACTTGGGGAAAATGGGCACCAAGAGACCTGCTCATTCCCTTGGGGATGGCCCCTCATGAAAAGCACAAATATTGTCCTTAAGCTGTGCCAGTGACTACGCTCCTTTGAGCTATGCAAGAGGTGCTGTGAGCCTGTTGGAGCAGGGCAGTGCTACCGTGCTGTTGGAGGAGCCTGTGGCCTTGGGTGGCCACCTGTGCTCCCCTCCACATCACAGCTTGGTACTGCTGCTTACTCCCCATCTGGCATGTGCCAATGCACAATTATTTTTAGGTTTCTTTAAACCCTTATTTCCATCAGCTGCAGCTTAGGGGGCTAAAGGGCAGCTAGGAGCAGGGGTGGGAAGGTGTAAGGAAGCTAATTATCACTCAGGTCTTGAGAATGTCTCTTCTAAGGACTCCAAGGCTTGGCTGCCCATTTAAACACAAAAGTGTTTTTCAGGTCAGATAGTCTACTCATCCCTACAAGGGCTTTCCAGATCCTCCCACCCCTCATCCATGCCTTTGCTCATCCAGAAAGCAGCAGGGAGGGGAAGCAGTTGCACAGCTCCGCGCTGGAGGATCACGTGCTGCTTTGTGGCTCTGCCTTCTCAGTCTCTGAATACCCAATTTCTCCGCTCTTGTGTGTAGAAATCAAACTACTGGAGGAAAACGATCTACATTTTTCTCAGCCGTAACATTTGACATTTCAGAAGGCGGTGCCTTGGCCTTCCTTCACCTTTTGGAGCAAAACACATTTCTTTCCCGCTCAGATTCAGTGGCAAGAGACACTTGAGCAAAACATGCTCTTCTGGAGCACATGGCATATGCGAGGTATCAATGGCAAACCTCCCCTCTATAATGTCAGAGCCTAAAAAGAGATTTAATCCCATGGTATTTGAAGATGTTAGAAGAATATATTTTCTTTTTTTATATATTCAGCTTTGTGATTTCCTGCAACTTAAATAATAAATGCCCAATTATTCTTTCCTGTGGAAGGGAAAACTTTGCTCAAAAAAATAAAAAACCAAAACAAACAAAAAAACATACAGTGATGCCTCAGAGTGGTTTTTACCTAGCTCCTTGGAACAAAGAGTCACCACAAGAAAAAAAGCAGGAAGCCAAGAACTTGCATGTTGCAAGGATCAAATGTAGGTCAGACCAGGGCTGCTTTGAATTTATTCCTCTGCGCTGAGCAAACGGAGGCCGACTCCTCCCAGGCCAGAGCGCGCAGACAGAGAGCATCTCTCCTGCTCCTCGGGGCCCTGCCTAGCCTTCAGGCTGCAGTTTCAGGAAGCCGCTACCTGCAGTGATGAAGAAGCTTTCAGCCTAAACAACTTGGCTTTTCCTAATCGGGAGGGTCACACAGGGGCTGCCAGGGTGCAGGATAAGGATATCGGCCCAGCGGCTCCCGCTCCCTGCATGGGCCCCCATCCAGCCGCTCTCTGTGGCTTTGCACCCGGCTGAGCTTTCCATGGGGCTGCGCGGGTCCCGAGCAGCGCTCTCTCGAGGTGGCCTCCGCGTCTCCACAAAGAGCTGGATCACGGCTGCACCCAGCAGCTCATTCGCGAAGATGCGAGGCCAGGCAAAAGCAGCGAGATGGTGCAAATTCTGGTTGCTGCAAAGCAGGGCGGTTGTGAACGGTGAGGGCAGCGCGCACAGGCGCGTTTTCCAGAGGGCTCAGCCCACGGCTGAGTCATGGTGAGCATTTCCTACAAAGGCAGCTTGGCAAACATGGCTCTAGTAGCACAGGGAGAGCGCGTTGTTGTTTGGCAAGGGGAAGGAAAGAGAGAATGTTCCTGAGAAATGCTGGAGGGAGAGGGAAAAAGAGCATGAGACCTCCACGAGCCCTGCTTTAAATCCTAGGAGAATTACAGGAAATGGCTGGGAAGCAAAAGAAAAAGCAAATATTCTGGGCTCCAGCTTTTGCTTCAGGTCAGGAGAGCAGGCAGTTCTTTAGGAAAGAGAGGATACACTGAACAAGAGGACAAACCACACCAGCCATGGCTACCCCTTGGCATAACAGGTCTCCAACACCACCCAAGCCAATCAGTCCCAGTGCCAACGGCTCCAGAAGGACAGGCCTGCTGCTGACAGCTCCCAGGTCGTTGCACTATTTGCAGTAGGTCAGTGAGGGTTTAAATGCAGGCTGCTTATCACTGGAGATGATATTTCATAGCTAGTAAAATGAGCAAATTTGGAACAGGGCTAACTGAAAAACAACTGAACTTTGGGAGACTTTTCACTCCCAAGATAATTTTCAAGGTATACCAGGCCACTGTCACTAAAGCAGGAGCACCAGATCTTCCACTGGTAACATCAGCTTAGCATCATGTAAATCACCTTGTCCCCACTGAAAATAAAATGCAAGCAAGCCAGAGTAATATGAACCCAGAGAGCAAAACTCTCAGCCTACAGCATGTTACCCTCAGCAGACCCAGACAGGGACCACAGAGCCTGAGAAGAGTGTGAGCCTCATCTCAAAAGTTGGCCACCTGAAGCCAGCAATACCAAATACTCTTTCAGATGGCCCTGGTAAGGAAGCATGCTGGGAATTTCGCTGCTCATCAGAAGACTGCTGGTTGTCACATCCTCCTTTTCTGCCAGGTTGAGAAAGAAACAGCCCCAGGAAACCTGTCAAGTGCTGCTAACATATATATTAGCCAGCCTCAAATCAGCAGAGGGCTCGGCACGAGGCAGGTAGCTGGCGTCCAGCTCCCCGCTCTGCACATGTCCCCGTCCCATTGCAGGACGGCTGTGTTGACACAGAGCTGCCAGCACTGCCCATCCATGGGCACTGCTGCCTTTCCCTGCACCTATCGCTGCTCCCCTCCAGCTACAACAGTTGCCTTCTTCATGGCTCAGTCTTCTTCCCAAATAAAACAAACATGGGCCCAGGACAACAGTGGCTCGAGACAGCATCTGAACTCATCAGTCTTAAAATGCTGATGGTCAGAATGGAAAATCCATTGCCAATAGGCAGCTCCTCAGCTGGTTTTGAGTTTTAACACTCAAGGCATGAAGGTAGATGAGAAGAGTTTGCTGCTGCTGGCTGACCTCTTTGCTCAGTCCTTGCTGAGGCTCCCTGAACACCTATCAGTAACCAAGGAAGCGTTCCTTGAAGTGTAGCTTCCAGATTGCTGCACAAAGGCACTTTGTTTGCTTACAGTGCCTGGGATGCAGTGCTTTGGAATAAGGCAGGTATGCTTTCAAGTCCCTTGAAGTATAGGATGAATTGAGTATGAACTACTGAAGAAGAAAGCCTGAAAGGGAGAAGGGAAAGGACAAAAATGTTTTTCAGACTGTTTCTTAATACCGTAAGCTTTGCTTTTTCTGGTTTCCTAATGTGATACAATAAAGCTGTCTAGCAGCACAGGTTAAAAATTGCTTCCTGCCTGGGTCACTATTCATTAATGAAGTATTGGATAAAGCCAAAACTGAGACTGAATGCTCAAAAAATAAATGCTAGTTTGCATTTATACAACTTCCAACCTTAAGCCCAAAGATCTGTCAAGTCTGTGTGAGCAACTTGCACAATAGCTTTTGAGGAAGGTTCTGGATATTCTGTGTAATTTAGAGGATCATGAATTAGGGCTGCCTACAACATCACAAATTTGTAATATACTGAGTCAGTGCTGGAACAAGATGAGTATTAGCAAGACTTGATAGACAATAGCATGACAAATCTCAGCACTGCATAAAGTTCATTACAGTGCAGATGAACTGCATAACAGTTGCCACTGGAAAAAAAAATAGTAGTGTGTAGTTTATAGCTAATTTTCAAAAACACATTTTGCAGTGACTTTCTGTTTGAATACTAAAATGAAAAGCAGGTCTTGCAGAAGTGAAAGAGATCTGAGCCAAATTTTGCTCTCAAAGAAATGCCATTTTATTTATTTATATATCCTACTAAGATCTTCTCTTATATAGCTGAGAATCAGAGCACTAAGATGCATTTTTCCTAACTGAAACAATGTTGATTCGGCACCGGTGGAGGAATAGGCTTATATAAAAAGAGCTGTACAAAAAAAAAAAAAAAAGAAAAGAAAAAGAAAAAAAAAAGAAAAAAGAAAAAAAACACACAACCACACAACTTCTACATATTTATCTTCACAGATGTCAGAGTTTCATAAATTACAACTCTCAGGCCAAATTCTCCAGTAACGTGTTCTCTTCCCCAGTTTTGACTCCAATTAAATCAAGGGAAAATATTGCCTCCTTCTCTAGCAACAAAACATGGGCAAGGATTGGAAGAATATGAGAGAAACTTACCCCCTGCCCCAGATGGCTGTAGTGCAGTTGTATCCCCTGGCCAGTGCCTGGCTGGTCCCTGTCCCCATCCTGGTCCCTTTGCCCAGCTTCGCCTGGCAGAGTATCCCTCCCTCCAGCAGTTGCTCCCTTTTCCAAAGCCAAAAAGTGAGACACTGGTGAAGCTACAAGCCTGCAAATGGAAGAGGAGAAATAGCGCCATATGGCAGTTGTTTGATCTTTAAGTAAAAACTACTCTTTTTGTTTTTGCTTTGAAAACTGATACCTGCCTGGAAAGCTTCCTTAGAGTCCTATACACAGCAAACATATTTGCACATTGCTTTCAAAATAAAGAAACTTCTGAGGTTTGTTCTAGATAGTCACTAATTCCTGACAAATTAGGCAGGATCTGCAGTGGCACTCGTTTATTGAAAGATAATCTAGGATTGAATTTTCCCCACTGGAAATGTTACCAATCTTCAACTCTCAGACTTCAGCAGCTGAGGGGTTTTCTTGCTCCTTTCTTAGTGTATTGACCACAGCTGCAGCCACTGTGTTTGCACATAACCTCGGGTAGGCAGATAGACAAGGTGGGATAACAGGTGACATATATTAACAGCCTCCATTTAAGAGCATCTGACATTACCTTGGATCAAATTTTTGAGACCAATAATTCTTGTTCAACATTTTTATGATGCTCACATCAATCAATTACTTTAGGACATAAGAAACTGCAATCCCTTTTGGGAAAAGGGACGTGTTCACTCTGACTTGCCCCATGGTGCCAGTGAGAGACCGACTGACACCAGGTCTGGTATGTCCTGGTTGTCATGCTGTGATGCTATCTGGATGGGCCTATAATGAAAACAACTCTAGGAAAGAGACAGGAGTAGAGAGAGCAAGCAAAAGTTCCACATGCAAGATGCTGGCTTTGCTTCCTTTCATGCTGTGCAACTATTTGCTAAAGGAAATCATTTCTCCAAGATGCTCCACTTCCTTTGTAGAATTACTCTGCAAATGCTGATTCTCCATCTGGTACACAGCTCCAGATTCTGAGAGATATTTAGGGACCTGGCTCCCAGCAACTGCAAATAGGGATTAGATATTTGAGGTGTTTTCAGCCTTAAACTCCTCAGTCTTTACACATTACAATACAAATATGAGTTTGGCACTTATTTTTCACATTGAATGAAAAGGATTATTAAGTAAACCAGAAGTGATATGTTAAAAATGGACAGACTTGACCCTGAAACTAGGTGCAAATTGTTTAACTTGACATGAACAGGATGTTACTGACCAGATCTACATTTCTCATCCAGGTGCCAATATCAACCATGTGTTCTACTAATGAGGACTTACTGGTTGTTACAGGCTGTCAAGTGTGAAAGCAAATGAAAGTCAGTGTTTCTTCTCATTACACATGCTTCAGAGCAGGATTTTCTTTAGATAAACTCACTTACCACTAACATCTGGCTCCCAGGAACCCTGGCTGGGCGCCCCAAGAGAGGTGATTACTTCCATACTGACCCAGGCCTGGTTTATTGAGTGGAAATGGAAAATTTCCTCAGTAAATAAATTCTTCTGATGGAAAACTGGCTTTCAAAGCTCCAGAGATATTGCTATCACCTAGTAGGCATCAGTCATAGTATTTCAAGGGTAAGGCAGAAAGAGTTATGCAAAGGCATGAGAGAGCAGTCCCTGGACCACAGCAAAGCTCCCTGACTTACTCCGCTCATCTCCAACTTCACTTGATTCCCCTGAAAAGTCCATCAAGTGACTAAACACGAAGATGCTGCTGGCTGCTTGCTCATTTGCTCCTTGTTGAGAGAAAAACTTGAAAATATTGCACCTTTGATGGTGCAATAAACTCAAAAGTTTAAATCTCCTGGACTGTTCATTTTTAAATTGGTCTTTTTCTATACATCATTTTTTCACATTCACACACAAATTTATAACACATGTTCATTTTTTTTAAGAATCTGTCACATTCTGTAATTTGAAGGAAATTATTTTAAAGACATTTTAACAAGGAAACATTTCTTGCAAAAATCTATCTATAAAGCCCACTGCTTTCACTCTCATGAATCTATCCACTCAGCTCTCCAAAGAATACACTAAAATAAGTTGCTATCTTAGAATCCTTTTGAGAAATGTAAAGCAATTAAAACCCAATTCATAGGAATATTTCACATCTAGAAATGTGTTGTACGACTTCATGGGAGCCTGGCTTGCCTGTTTTAAAGGTGTGAAGGTCTCAGACAACTTTTATAAATGGAGCCTAAACTCAGACAACATTGCAAAGATGGCAAAAAAAAACATAACAAGTCACACTATTTTAAGTCGTATATTCTACTTTTTTGTCACCATGGGATCTTCCACAAAATTGGAATCTTGCTGCAAAACCTTGGTCCCACTTCCATTTCTCACTGCACTTGCAACAAACTGCCCATGGGACCGATATGCAGGTGTTGTAAATTTTTTGAAGTCAGTGGCATTACATCAACTCAAAGTGTCTGGAATTTAACTTCATCTTTCAGCTTCTATGTTTAAAAATTAACATTAAGAACTGTGCCAAGTTTTCTTCTTGGATATACAAAGGTCCAAAATGACAGCTCCAAGAAACAATTAGTTCTTTCATTCCTCTTAGGATCTATTCATTCAGAAACCAGGTGATGACAGTCCTCCAGCCAGTCTTGCTCACATATTGGTATAGCAATCTACAGCACAACAAACCTTATATTACTCATTTCCAGATATCTGGATTAAAGCTGTGTCCTGTTTTGTTTGATTTGTATGCAGCCCAAAGGAGATCCCTGATCCTTTCCTCCTGTCCACTGCCATAGGCTCACTTCTTCCAGTCCTTCTTGCTTTGCAGTATTCACCTCACTTACACTGGCATTTATTGCAGGGCCCAGCAGAAGTTTCCGACCAAAAGCAAAGCCTGTTGTCCATTGCATGAGCTGTTTTCATACTACTGTGTCCTCCAAGTTCTTTCTGTAACTGTTGCACCTGCTCCCTAGCACTCTGGGGAAGAAACAAGCATCACTGCTGGCCTGAGGGACTTTGATAGCTGTTTTGCAGAAGAATATTGTCACCCTACTACAAAGCCAGCTGGCAGACCTAGGTCCTACCTATCACTCAAGCATTGGAGATTCACAGTTCTATAGCCAATGCCCCATCCACCAGAGCTAGCAACTCAGCTGAGTCTGTAGCAGGTTAACTGACTTCTGCCTGAGGCACAGACACCACAAGAAGTTCAGATTTTCACATGGGGAGTTTTTGTGTCACAATTGACAGCACTGACAAACCTTTCTCTAAGTCTCTCCAATCCTCTTTCCAAAGGGGGAGAGAGTCTGCTATGCTGTCACCTATATATATTTATACATTTACACATTTATGCACAGGGCCCACATAAGATACCCACCAGGCCAGTATAGAGCAGGTAATAAAGCTCCCAAGTCCCATGGGACTAATCTAACCCAGCCCGTTGCTCACCTCTGCTGCGAGGAAGCCTTCTCACAGGATCAGGCTGCCCCTTCAGTCCCTTTCCAAGCCCCCTCTAATTCTGCTGCGGTGCTTCCTGGCAAGTTGTGCAACGCTTACTCTGGTTAGGCACCAGGCAATCAAGTTAGACAGGATATCCCTGCCACACTGAGCAATGTTCTTAATTTTCCCGGCCTTTTCCCTAGAGGCCAACAGTTACTGGGGCTCCTCAGTCCATGACTGGGAGCTGGCACAGTATGCACAGAAGCCCTGTAGGCAGTGTCTGAATGCTGAGAGCTGCAACAGTGGCTGTCTAGGGACCACTCGGGGGCTCCCCAGCATCGCCCAGCATGGCCTGCTGTGCCAGCTGAGGTGTAGGAAGAAGATTTTACTTTGGAAAGAAAAAGGAAAAGGAAAGCACCAAGGCCAGGCAAATGATCTTTCTGGGCTTCTCCCAGAGATGCCACTGCTCTGCCCACACCTTAGACAAGCTCTTCCTCCCACCTTCCAGCCTCCTCCTCCAGCTGCACTCTTCTTTTGCACGTTGCTAAAAACATGAGGCAAGTGCCTGCTGCTGAAACCAGGGGAGGCAGCACGAGAGCAGATGAGCGCTGTCTCACGTGCAACCCAGTGCTGCAAGCAGTCGATGGTGCCACCCGGCAGCGATGCATTGAGCCCTGCGCTGCAGGCCACCAGCCCACGACAGCACCAGCCCGTCGTCTGCGACTCCTTCCCTGATCTTTGCTGTGAGGCCCAGCTCACTGCAGCTCTGCCTGTTTTGCTTCCTTATTAACACAGTTGCTCAGAGTGAGGCAATCAAAAGAAAGCATATGGGTCCTTGATGCATTGACTGGGACAAGTGGATTTCACAGGTAGGGCAAATTGCTCATTTCATCAGCTGCCTCCCACCGCCTTTTTTGCCCCTCACATAATCCCTATTGTTTAGGCACTAATAAAGATAGCAAAATGATTACAAGTCTCCATGAAACTTTTTATTTTAAAAAAAAAAAACTGCTTCAAAGGCTGATTTCATTCACAAAAGTAAAAACTTCTCTCCTAAGAATGCTCCTCAATGACTGGTTTATTCGATGGTAGGGATGCAATTCAGGTGAAAAGAGGAGAAATGTCTCTTTGCTGTATTACTACAGAAAAGAGAGATCAATGACTGGTTTATTTGATGGTAGGGATGCAGGTGAAAAGAGGAGAAATGTCCCTTTGCTGTATTACTACAGAAAAGAGAGATGATCAATATTAACCTGCACACTTTCTCACCACCCTGCAAGTCAGCTGCTCCAGCACATGGGAGGAGATGACTAAGGATGCAAAAGAAGGGAAAAAACATTGTATGTCCTGTTCCCTCAGTATCTATAACTATTGAAAGCGCTGCAGGAAGAACACACTTGTGTCCTGGTATTTTCACCTAGTGCTCACAATTTGCCGGTGAGGAGCTTAAAAGGGCACTGCTGATCCCCACTGAGGGCTTCCAGGGCACAACTCTAACATTAGCCTTTCACCCACAAGTTTCACCCTTTACCCAAACCTGAAGCAGAAAGAGGTTGCTGTTAATGTGGTATTTTGTTAGCACATCTAATGAATTTGGTATCAGAGAAGCCTTTGGCATCTTTCTCTGTTAGAGAGCCACTGATCCCATTCTTCTCCTCCCCCCTCCCCCCCACCAAAAAAAGTGAATAAATTCAGAAGGGGAGACAGTAGTTACCTTTTCACACATATATGATCACTTTCAGATCCTCTACCAAGCCAGATCTGAGAATAGATTCAGCCTGCCTGAAGTTCAGGCCTCCTAGCTGGTTGGAAAGCTCAGTCTCACCAGGCTGCCAAGACCTGGGACTCTGAATGTGCCAAACCCCAACTAATAAACCTCCACCTTTATTAGTCCTGTCTTGCCTGGAAGGGGTGAATGTGAAGCCATGATACCATCACTACACTGGTAGCCAAACCTGGTTTTGGTTTGCCAGATGATCTGTGCTATAGGAACATGACCTAGATCAGCAAATGTAGACCATGACAGTGCAGATAATCTGAACATAAGCAAGCACTCAGCCCTGGTATCCTAGACAGCACAAGAGATTCCAGTTTAGCTTCTGACACGGAGGCAAGGAGCCAAGCCACCCAGTCCCTTCTCCCAGAGGGCTCCCTCTCTTTCGGGGATGTTTCCTAATCAGCTCTATACTTTTCCATATCTCAAGTGCTAGGAAGCACCTTTTATACTGCCATGGTGATGGTTGTCTTCTTGTGATGACTACAAGCTTTCTTGTAAAAGAAGAGGGAAGATAAGAGATAAGGTTCTCCAGTGTGGTGGAGTTACACAATACAGCCCATCTCCACCACTACCAGTAGAGGTCCTTTTAAGCCAGCAGAGGAACTCTCAGCACCTTTATTTTTCCTGCCCAATAGGATACTAATATCATATATAGTTAATAGGAGTGCTCTGTGAAGAAAGCAACTCTTGAAGGAAGTCAGTAACAGGACTGAAATATTTAATCTCTGCAACAACACTTAAATATGTTCAAGATCAGTAATGTCCATTAGCAACTGGTGGGAAACCAGGAAATATATCTGATAGAAAAGGAATTTGCACCACAGAAGCATTCATCACTACCCTTGGCAATCCTCAGAGGCAGACTATGGGGAGAGGCCAGATAAACAGAAGTGAGCTCTCTTACGAAGAGAGAAGAACAACGAGACATGTTGGCAGAGGATGGCAGGAGCCAACAAACATTGCTCCCTAAGGAGATGGAGAATTGCCTCCCTTGGCTGAGAGTCTACCAGCTCTCATCAATGGTGTGTGTGTGCGCGCTAGAATCTCTTTTCAAGAATTAAAGGATCCACGTGTTACTTGGAGAGGAAACGAAAGCAGTCTTGCCCAAACCATGCTGCTTCTGTGGAGGCTATAGGGGAAGTAGTCTGCACAGCCTGCTCTACTCAACCACAGGGAATAGACTCCCGTTAGCTACACTGCAAGCACTTCAGAGATGAAAGTAAGCACGCAACAGCAAACTGAAAAGAAGGGCCACACAGAAATTGGTACTGTCCTGCTAAATCAAAAGAAACTCCCTTGTGACATGAAGAGCATGAAGCATCTTCCTCCATTCACATCACCCACAGCTGGGGTGGGTTTGCAGCTAGGAGCAGGAGAGCCCTTGACGAGGCAGCAGAATTTCCAACTCTTCCTTGGAAAGCAGTCACCGTGGCACAGAACTGACATGAGAAGCTCATGCCAGTATTGGTGCTCTTCACTAAGCAGATAAACAAATAACAATGTAGTCCCTTTCATCCTAGACAGAAACCTGCAATTAAGCATGCCTTTGGGGTCAGATCTCTTAATTGCTTTCTCCCAGGGGAAGGGGACACTGCAGTCTGTTGTCTATGCTGAAAAACAACTAGGACTCCAGAAAAATAATACAGCAGGAAGAGCATCCAGGTCTTTTCTGGTTGAAGCAAAACAGACAAGGAAAGGGAAGAGAGAGAGGAGGAAAAACTTCATCAGAAGAAAATATTTTAGAGATTTTCACCTATATTTATTGGGCTATCTTTTTAGATTTAATGTCTCCTTTCTTCCGAATATTTGCAAGACTTAGTAAAAATAGGCTTTGCAAAGAAGCCAGCTGCTGCCTGCCATCTCCCCCACACCTATACAAAAACAGTAGGGAGAGTGGGCTAAGTTACTGTAGCATTCCTTACTTTGTTTTTTTTTTGTTTTATTTTTAGCTTTCACTGTCTCTCTTCCTCCACTACTCAGAGCTGCTTCTGCACACCACTGTCATTCCAGAGTCTCTTTTCTCCAGTGGATCTCAGATTCTTGTGGTATTTCAAGAATCCCTAGATGAAAGCATCCAGACAAATGATTTTGTTTTGCTTGACCTTAGTACCCCTTTATATTATTTTTCCCCACACCCCCATCAAACAGGCTTCTGGAAAGTACTTCCTGTCTTGCTGTTTACAAGTAAAAGGCAGCAGGACCATAGTTGTCCTTCAGTACTTTGTACACAGAATCCCTTTATGTTTTCTGGCAGAGTTTTGATGCTGGTTTGGTCACCCAGCTACAACACAGGCTCCCCAACATGAATTTCTTCTCTCAACTCAGCATTAACAATCCAGTCTTGGACCACATGCCCAAGAAGGGAGAATGTCTTACACTGGGGATTCTTCCATCAGATAAATTACGCCTTGGAAGCGAAGGGACAATATTTGGGCATGTTATGACTTCACTTAGTTAATTCCCATCTAGGATTTACCCACTGTTGCCACCATTTCTCATAAGTGAGCAAGACCACCCTTGAATATTGTCAATAAGTTGGCATATCTCCTGTCACAGGCTGCAAGTTAGCTTCAACCTCTACTGCTCTTGTCTGCTTTTGACTCATGGAAGAGCAAGGTACAATACCCCCAAAATAAAAAGTTGCCACCAGGCAAACTCTTTGATCTTGTATCCATCACCTCATTCTCACATTCTTTAAAGAAACATTGTAGGAAACGTGCCACAGTCCCTATAAAACACTATGCAAAGCACCTCATATATGGCGAGACAACAGCAGCACTCACAGATACCAGGCAATGCAATAAATATTCTGCTTTTTGGCCATACTGTGCCTTACCATAGGGCAGCAGCCATGGCAACTCGTCACAGATATGCCCTTGTGATTCCCTCCAGCCCCTCAGGTGACTGAGACTCTCCCGCACTCTCCTGCAACTCTCCTCTTCCCCAGTGGTACATTGCAAGTGCTGTCCAAGCCAAACAGGATTGTGTCTGCTAGAACTGTGCTGTCAACTCCTATCGCTCTCAGGGAAATTCATGGTCTCAGAAATTTATTTCACTTTTGGAATAGAAAGACTCAAGCGAATCCAAGGTGTTACTTGAAATGAATACTTGACTATTAGTACTTAAGTATAATCATTTAAAAAACATCAGATCTAATATAATGAAGAATTTGTAGGAAGAAAATGTGTTGTATTAATGAAGAGTCATGGGCCTTGTCCTGCCAAACCAGGCTCCAGCAAGTGGCCAAAACTGCAAATGGGGCTGTCTGTACAATTATGGGCTTTTCATATACAAGACTTTTGTACTCTCCTCGCCAGCCTTCTCTCACAAAATAAACTGCAGATAATTATTACTTGTACGTTCACCTCTACAAGGAACCAAAACCCAATGTTACAAAAGGCTGCTGGCATGCGTCAATGAGGTTTCATTGCAAATTAGCTTCATAACTGTTGGACCAGGTTTTAAAATCTACATGTTGACTCAGAGTTGCTATAGCAAAGCAGTGGCACTCCATAGGCCAAGCTTCTGAAAGCAATAGCTCATTACCTTCTTCAAAGGTAAAATTAAAATTGGTGTTTTAAGAGCAACAATCCAGAGTTTACCTGATTGACTCCTTTCCAGAGGAGATACCAAGCATTTATCATGTGGTCTGGATGTCAACTAAACTTTTTATTGCATGTATAGCTTTTACTATTTGAAGTCCTATTTTTACATAGTTACATATATAGAATACATAGCTTGCAATGACATGATAAGAGACTGCAGGCTGCTGAGTGAGTGTCTTTATGGAATGGGCTGCTATGCTTTCAATTCATGTTTGCACAGCCCCTCAGCAATGCAATAATTGCACTGCTCTGTCACATGTGCCTCACAGAACAGCTTGCTCAGAGCAAAAGTCCTGGGCCAGCCCCTCAGGAAACAGCTTCCAGGGCCACTCTCACCATGGAGAGATTTATTTTGCATTGCACACAGGTTTTCTCTGCAAGCTACAGACAACACTCACAAGATCAGTGCCATACCACACTGTGGCAGTCCAGCTGAATATGCTGAGTAGGAGCTGTAGTGAGGAGACAAGCAAATTGCTTTATCTTCCCACCTGCATTATCTCCCCAATTAGGCAGTTATGAGACAATCTCCAGAAAAATCAGGATCAGGAAGGTTTTCCTCTTTTTTTTTTCCCCTCCCCTCAGAGAGGCTGAATTATGGCCTGGAACATATCAGTTTAAATACCTCCCAGACCTCTTGAATTAAAAATAATAGCCATTACCTTCAATAGTCATGCAGTTCTCAGCACACAGAGGAAGTCCATTGAAAGCTGAAACCACAGAGCAGCAGCACTATTTTCTACTGTCTTCTGCCAGTCTTATCCATTACAGACTGCAGACTCACTGGGGGCAGGGAGCAGCTCAGTCATTGCATCTGCATACAGCACAAGACAAACTCAGCTGAGTCTTGCTTTAGCATCGCAGTAGTGCCTAAATATTAATGAATGAAAATGTATTAGATTCAAATTCTGATCCCTCTTCTCCCCAAACAGTGCCCCAGTGATGCCCCTCGGGGAAAGTCCTATAGGACAGGAAAGGAAAATACAGAGTTTCTCTATAGAAAAAAAAAAGTGTTTTTTAAAAAGGTATAAAACTCAGTAACTGAATTGCAGCTCCCATAAGATTCAGATTATGGCCAGTCTAATACTCATGTATTGATAGGGAGGGAGAGCTGCCCCCCACACAGCTCTTCAGTTACCCTTCAGATCCTGTCCCATACACACTTGCCATGGCCACGTTACAGTTTAGCTCCATAGGATGGCTTGCAGCAAAGGCTGCCGGAAATCTCCCCTTCTCCACTGCATTTGAATCTCCAGTGCAGGCAGGACCAGCCAAGAGCTCCAGCCAGCATGCAGTGTTTTGCTGGCTAGGGACGCAGCAGCCAGCACAGGGAAAGCTCAAAGTGTGCAGAGAGGCTTCCAAGCACGTTGGTTTTGGAAGACCTAAGGCAACCCAAAGGATAGGATTCATTTAAACAGGGGAGGGGAAAAAAGACCCTTTCCAACAACACAAATAAACCTTCTTTCAATCTCTATCCCCAAATCCCCACTGCAGATTTATCAGTGATTTATTATTAGCTGCCTGAGAAGAGCAATTAAAATATAACAAAAAAATACCTACATGAATTCAGCACCTTGGATGGATATGTGGCAATAAATCTGTTCTCTGGCAGTGTGTGGGAGAACTCTGCTCTTCTGTGGATTCATAGCCAGCACCAGGCAAGGCTCTGTAGCTTATTGCCAAATAAGCAGCAGGACTGGTGCATAGGATGGCAGCAGTCCCAATTTCAATGCAGGAAAGAAAAGCAGTGCCATTTTTTTGATCTAGGTAAACTAAATCTAACTCCTCTTCTATAAGGAAATGCCATGCCATATGTATTATTGCATACAGGCAATGCTGTTTTTCAGAATTTGTCTAAGGGAAGGCGCGGGGCAGAGAAAGACAACAGAGGATGCACAGTGCCTTGTCCACCCCCTTCCCCTCCCCCAGAAATATATATATATATAAATCAATATCACCAGGCAAATCAATTTTAAGAGGCAGATCCAGAAACTTTCACTCACACCCAGTGCTTGCTCCAGCTTTTAATATAAACAAAACTGGCCAAAAGAACCATCATCAATGCCATCAAGCTGCAGCAACCCAATTTCTGGGACTAGCTCCTGTGCCAACACAAGGGGGCACAGCAATGCTGCCCAATCCTTGCAGGGTCTCGTCCTGGCTCTTGAGCTGAAGTACAGTTACGTGGGGAATAAGGAAAAAGATGGAGATGCCAGGAAAAAGAAGTCCAGGGAGGAGCTTGGAAAGCTAATCAGGCAGAATACCTCGCGTATGATCCAGCAGTGCACACCTACCCTGGCTGGCTCCATGCTGTTTGGCCTGTTTTCTACCTCCTGTGGTTGATGGTATAAAGATTGGAAGTCCAGCTTTTAGGTATCTGAGATCTAGAAAGCAAATAAAGTGTACCCCAAAGAGATTGTTTTTAATTTCTTTGAGAACTGAGCCCTTGGGGCTAGACTTCCAGTGAATTCAGAAATAGCTGAGGTTCTGAACACACCCAACACTGCTGAAGTCTCCCAAATGAATGATTCCTGCCTTGAAAGGACCTTGGCTCCAGTGCAAAGCTATTTCTGCTTTAGCATGATCGATTCTGCAGCCTACCTGATTTTTCCCCCTTTTTTTGTGCAGAAGAGCTCAGCCAGGCTGAAGGGTACGTTCTGCAGAGAGGCTCCAGCCTGCAGACAGAAAGCAGTGTGCGTACCCGAGGCACCAGGGCTGTGTGCCAGCTGATGCACAGGAACCAGGGAGCACTCTGAAACCAAGCGAAAGAGCCCAGGGGCCCAGGCCAGGCCCTCCCCTGCTCGCCTCTCACACTCATTGGGTTGCTGCGAAGGGTCAGAGTGTCAGGCTGCAGTGCTATGGCCATGGGACTGCCACGTGGGGCCTCTGCATCACACCCAGGCATGGCTGCAAAGGCAGGATGAGCATCCTGGCACAAAAGGGCAGGTCAGAAAGATGAGAATGTGATGAGGATATTTTTACACCCAAACGAGTATTGCAGGAAAGCAACTTGGGACATTGCTTGGCCAAATTTCTCACCTTCTTTAGGGAAAGGCATGAAGCTTCTCTTGAGGATGTGCCTTGTTAAGGCCCCTCCCCTGAGCAGACCTAATGCATGTGGAGAGGTGCAGAGGAGGTTTGTTAGCACAGCTGCTCAGTACCCACCAGGCTCAAGTTCTCCTTGCTTTGGCCAGAGCAGAAAGCTGAATGCACTGCAAAAATAAAACAAGACAAGACAGCTCCCCACACAGAATTTCACACAGTGAAGTGGCACTTCTGAGCT
>NW_010576655.1:16558-43812 GCF_000705375.1 Tinamus guttatus
GGGAGTTCATTGACCTCTTCTCCTTGCTCCACACAGAGCTGGCCCCCGAGCGCGGCCCGCTCCCGGGGGACACGCTGGACCAGTGGGTCTCCGCCTTTCTGGTGTACGCCAGCGTGGTGTGCGAGAAGCACCCGGCGCGCTGCGGCGCCATGTTCAAGTACCTGGACACCATCCGCAAGCTGCACGCCACGTACGGGGGCACCTCGTGGATGAGCTACGACGAGGACTTCCGGCGGCGCGCCGCCAAGGACCCCGGCCTGCCCTGGGGCGACGTGGACCTCGACCTCTGGATGAAGTGGAGGGCGCCGCTCAAGTCGCTCCTCAGCCGGCATCAGTATGCCGAGAGCGAGGCGCCCGCGCAGCCGCCGCCGCCATCGCCGAGCCCCCAGCAGCAGCCGCAGCAGCAGCAGCAGCAGGAGAAAAGCCAGGTGTGACGGGCCCCGCGGGCGCCGCGGCGCGCGCGCTTCCCCCCGGCTTTGCCCCCTGTGCTCGGCGGTAGGAATCCTCCTCGTGCGAGGCGAGGAGGAGCAGCTTCCCGCCGCTCCGGCAACGGCTGGTGGCTGCTGCAGGCCTCGTGGGAGGCCGGAGGGAAAATGGATGTGAATAAGCTTCAGTTTGGACGGCCGCAGCATGCAGATTTGCTGGGATTTGAGGCTTTGTGCCCGCTGTGGGACTCGGTGGATTTAATCCATGAGTTCTGGCCTGTTTTTTGGGAAAGGATGGTGGGTGTGAACAGGGGAAGTAGGGAAGGCCTTGTGTAGGTTAAGGGTCTGCTTCCGTTGCAGGCGTCAAGTGTCACGGAGCTGGCGGAGCCCCCGTGCACGCAAGGACAGCGAGCTCTGCTGGGGCTCTGCTCTCCCCCGTACGCTGGGGGCCGTAATCTGTCAGATCCCCAGCGTAAAACGTGCCGAGCGCGAAAACTGAGTGCCGACTGAAAGATACTTGAGAGATTCCGTTCCATTGGCTCTATTCTTAAGTAATATTTTTAGGATCAGAGAAAGCTGAAGAATCTCTTCATTTCTGAAAGGCGCTTGCTATTCTGTCAGATTCTGTACTTGTCAGTGAGTGTCAGCACAGAGGAGGGGTTAAGCGTTTCTGCAAGTGTTTCCAGTGTCACACCAAACCTCAACTTCTGTGTCTCTCAAAATTGGCTTTTCTGAGATTAAAAAAAACAAAAGAAACAAGCACCATATAGTGAGTACTCTAGTAGCTCCAGTGCAGGCATTACAGTTTTGGTGCATTCTGTGATTGATATTCCAGCTTTATGTAATATGTTCTGGTATCTCTGTTTAGATTTCTCCGTTCTCAAGAACTACAGGTCAGTTTTCACTTTACTACAGATTTTACGTGAGCACCAGACGGGCAATGTCTCATACATTTCATCTCATCCGAGACTGGATCTTCAGCTTGTAACGTTAACCAGACTTGTAACTTTGGTGATAGCTGTTCCGGCTGTACAGACCTTTGGACAGTTGTCTGCTTAGGCACTGAAGGTCTCAATAGATCCTCATTAGTTTAATGGAAAAATTCCAGTTCACTTTAGTAGGACACTCCCCATGTCTGAAAGAGCAACCGGAAGTTGCTTGAGGACTAGTTCTGTATGTTTAATTTGATAGGTTCTAAAATGCCAAGATAAATTTAGTGGTTTGCCTGAATATAAAAACTGTAGTGCTTTAGAAGCACAATAGAAGTAAAAGCTATATAATTGTGCAGTGTGGGTTCACTACCTTTCCATTCATATAGGACAGTTTTTATCGTTATCATTTACACTGTATTTTAGAACTATTTAAAAATGAAAAAATGTCCTTAACCGAAATAACTGCCTGAGCAGCTGTTTAATGTACCTGTGGCCTAGGGTAAAGCATGAGGCTATCACTGGCAAGGCAGCAGCAAGGAAATGTTAAAGGTGACCCCTTTCCCTTCTCCCTACCCCCCAGGTGTGACTTTGCTGTTTGAGAAGAAGAACTAGAGATTTAAAACGAGAGAGAACGGCCTTTCACACACAGTGGGCTTTGGCTAGAGCCCAAGACTTCAGACTTTCATATAATCTAGAGGAAGATATGTTTTAGAAAGACCTTTTCTTCTAGATTGATTTTTGAATTGCTTTTTTCCCCTCATAAAATCAGAGGAGAGCATTAGGCAGTCTGTCTCAAATTCCTCTCTCTCAATTGAAGGTTCCTTAAATTTCAGCACAGTGTAAGAACCATGTGTGTCTCTAGTTCCGCAGTTCTACAGAAGGCCAATCAGAACAAAACAAAAAATCAAGAAAAGCAAAGCAATGTGTTAGAGCCTGGCCAACCTTTCTAAGGAAGCAATAAAGATCTGTAACTTTGTTTACACAGAATGAAGTGAGGAACCCTGGTTTCAGTTTGAATGTAGTCATAAAGATAGCTGAGACTCACTCGTGAAAATTTATGCCTCGCTTAACTTCAAGCAATTCTTAATTTTTTTTTTCCAGACCCCGTGAAAAGAGAAGGCCATATGCAAGGGCAGTCAGATGAAGTGGGTGAGTTTATATATAAAACTAACTTTGGACTTTAAATATTTGCGGATTTGTTAAATACAGATTTTCTTATTGGTGCCAACAGCCTGACTCCGTTGGTGTTTAAGTGGAGCTCTGGTACTCTAGTGCATTTTTACCTCTGCTTCTGTTGCGTTGCAAGCTGTGCTAGAGAAGACCTAGGATATTCATTTTACCCAATCAGCAATTGTAACAATGGACTACAAACCTGCAGAGCAAGCCAGTTTGCTGGAAAACAGGAATTCCTGCAGCGCAGCACTTGTCACAGACTATCCAAAGAGGGCAAAGATTCAGGAAGGTGAATAAATTGAACATTGGGTGAATGAGGTCGGGAGCAGTCTCCCGGAGGAGAACTCTACCCTAAAATACTACTTTGAAAGTAGAAACCAATTTGATGGGCAGATTAACTCTTCTTAGCTGAGCAAACTCGTGTGCAATCCTGGATCTTTGCAGATCACAACTGGACACTTCAAAAATCTCTGTACTATATTTGTTCAAAACAGAAAAATTGCCTTGTTACAGCTGTTAATTTTGCCATTTCATTGAGAATATCTTCAGCATAAATGTATATCTGACTTGAAGCAGTATACTGCATTTGGTATATCTCAGGTTGTTGAGAGAATTACTCTGTGAGGCTCAGTATTGCCCTTAATGCATTAACCATTGCTGTCATAGCCAGAAGTCAGTGGTAATGCACAATTAGGCTACAAAGTTCTTGACCAAGTATAATATTGACCTAAATTATTCCTGTTTCTATCCTCATAGATTGCATCCTAAGCATCAGACTAAGACCTTTGTGGTCTGGTGCTCATGAAAATCAGACTGGCTGGTTCATTATTTAATCATTTTACAACTTCTCAGTACTTTCCTTTCCCGTGCATACTAGGGAGTATGATCAAGGTAATGCTGTGATCCAGTAATGCGCATGGTGGTGAGCGCATGCATTTAGTTTCAGGAAAAAAAAACTGCTGTTATCTGCTCTCCTTTACCTTTTCTTGATAGTTTCAGTAACACACATAACATGAAGTGTTTGTAAATCGATATTAAAATGTTTTTGACTTCACCTAAATAAATTTTATATATAAATGATTTTCTTAACCTTAGCCTTTTTTCCCTCTGCTTGTTCCTATATTGCCACTTTCCATTTCATAATTGCTTTTTTGCCATCAGCTGACCTTTTACAAAAGCTTTTGTTTTTCAGTTATGAAAGCGCACACAGAATCTTAACCAGCAACAGAAAACAAATAGGCCCTTGAAATTGGCCTTCAGTGTTTTCTCTAAAGGCTTGATAACGTTTTAACTGTAGTTGTCCTAGCTCATTCATCTTTGCCAGTCATGTAGACAACGGTAGGTGTCTTGGAACTGAAAATGTAATGCCTGCTGTATCAAAAGGCCGGTATTTTTATGGCCCCCAAGCTGGAACTCTGATCCAGCGATTACTGAGATAGTTGTAATTGATAGGGTAGAATACAGAGCAATTTACAGGTGGAAGCACGAGTAATAAAAATGTCTTTCGTTGTTGAACAGGTGCTGACGCTCGGTAGCCGATCACTCATACCGTCTTTCTCTTGTCCTGTTTTCTTCATCAGAATTCTGTTCTTCAGTAGTCCAAGCTGTGTCTCTTCACCGCCGTTGCTACAGATTAATCATCACAGGCATCTCCTGAGGAAATTCTGTAATAGTGACAGGATGGGGGGGAGGGAAAGGAAGGGATGAGTAGGCCTGGGTCTCTTCAGTCCCAGTGGAGAGTTGTGCAAGTGCAGGGCTTAACCTACTGACTCCCAGCTTGCAAAGTGGCAACAGTTTCAGTTTCCCTGTCCTATCTGGGGGTAGTGTGCCCAGCTGGAGTCTGGAACACTTCCTAATGTTCTCCGCTGAGTCCCTCTGCCAAGAGTTTGTTGGGTTTGTTTGTTACTCTCTAGTCCTCTTGCAGTCTGGTGCCCTTCCTGGCACGCTGTCACCTCCCAGTCTCCCTGTGGCTGCTGATGTTAGACTGGACCACCCTGTCTGCTTTGTCTGTTCTAGACGACTGCCAGGGTTCTGCTTTGCTCTCCATCATCAGTGGCTGCTTTAAAACTGCTGCCTGCCTTTATAAAGAAACCCGCTTTTCAAATGATTAGCAGTGGTGTTTTTGAGAAATGTGGGACTTCCTCTCTTGCGGCTTTCCCCCCCTCCCCTTTTTTTTCCCTTTTTTCTTTTTTTTTTCTTTTTCATTTTTTTTCCTTTTTTGTTTTTTTCTCTTTTTTTTCCCCCTCATTTTTTCTTCTCTCCACAAGCTCAGCCTTTGTCATTGTCTTTGAGCCACCCAGTCACTGTGGTACTTGTGCTTCCCCACTTCGGAAGCACATGTGCTTTCCCTCTCACTGTGGTGCCCTGAGTTTCTGCATGAAATTTCCCTGGCTCTTAATTTAACATTAAAAGTGTTCAACTTCAATGGGTTTCTTCACTTTCAAACGATTAGTTCCTGGGTGGATTTGCACGTGTCAGTGCCGTAGGGGGAATCTTGCCCTTGCAGCTGCCGAAGTTGCCATGTCCTTGTTGCATAGACCTGCTGGTTGCGTTGCCAAGAGTGGTGGAGAATTAACGTATCCTCTGTTCATCATTGATTAATGAGCGGAGTCGTGTTGGCGGTTGTAAGCTAAGCTTGCTGTCACATACGTACTGGGACAGACAGAATGGAGTTACTGGAGGTGCGGGTGATCGGGAAGCAGACTTTGAGGATAACCATTTAACTGTGTGAAGATGCAGCGCGCTGTAGGTGAGAGGCTTAGAGTGGGAATGAACCATGATTATTTTATTCGTACAATACCTGTGATCTGTAGTGGAAATCATTGATCTTCCCTTTTTTTCCTTTTTTTTTTTTAATCCTGTTTATTTCTGTAAGTTGTAGGATGTTCTATCTCCAGTGTTATTGCAATTTCATATTGTTTCTCAAAAATAAAAAAATTTGAGCATCAACACTAAGTTGCAGCAAAGTTTTTCACCACTTGGGGGTACCTCTAAAATGGGAGCTAATTTGCTGGGGGAGGTGGGGAGAAGGGGGTGGTGTGCTATAGAGAAATCGTCTTCTCTCAGTTAAATAGAATCAAGTGTTGTGTACTGTTTTTTCAGTTTATTGTTACTGATTTCTAGCAAGACAGCAGACTGGCTTTCACAGATGTGCTTTTCCACGCATTGGGCTGATCTGCATTGTTACTACAAGGGGCAAATTAAAAACAAGGGAAAAAATCACAGATGCAGTGCAATTCTGACAACTCAAATCTGTTGCAACTTAAAAAGGAATGAGACTAAATGTGTAGTGCTTGTTAGAGCAAGCTGCTGGGACATGATAAGAGTCTGGTTTCAGCAAAGGTAGCGTCAAAAAAAAATCCAAAACAAAACAAAAAACGGAGTTTCTGGCTCTTGGATGTTTTAACTGCTGTAAACAATTGGAGCATCTGAAAATGAGACAGTGTTCATGTTCTGGCCTTACTTGTAAATGATGTGTCATAAAAATAAGATGATAGCAGAATATATTGCACATAAGGTAGCCTCTTGCATCTAATGGCTGCAGGTGAGCAAAAGGCTGAGCCTTGGAGGTCTGGGGAGACCCTGCTGGTTTCTGAATGTGGCTTCCAGTTTCAGCCTAGGCTGCCACTATCCCGTCTCCTTCAGCTTCCCATTGGCTGTTCTGCTCCGGGATCAAACTGGGGAACACAGCAAACCTGCACTGGGGCCAGCCTTAAGAGGAGGCAGCGGCAGAGCACGCTGCCTGCGTGCACACAAGTAGTGAGGCGTCAGTGCCAAGTCAGTGCCGTCCAGCACGAAGTCCGACACGCTGCTGACCCTTCCTGGAGGGAAGGCCGAGGGGAGCTCCGGGCTGCCTGCAAGGCTCCTGTGCTTCGGAGGAGCTGGTGGAGCGGGACGTGGGTCCTTCTGGCCACTCCTGTAGTGAGATGGAAACCAAAAAGCCCGGCTGCTTTCCTGAGCTTTGACAGGGCAGGGGTGGGGAGGATGCAAGTCAGCACTAACAGCCTACATTTTGTGGAAACGTTGCCAGGTGGAGTTATGTAATTTTTCCTCTCACTCTCTGTCTCTTTTTTTTCCCCTTCCTTAACAGGGACTACAATAGTTTATAATGTAATTTATAACATCTATATGAGTGCTTTTGGTGGGCAGTTCTCTTTAAAAACAGTTCATGTGCCTGAATATTAGGCTATAAAAGTGATAAAACTAGATCCTACATTCCCACCTCTGGTTTGAATCTCCCTATTGCAAAGCTCAGGGCGCATCAGTCCTGTCCGATACAGCACTTAATAGGGACTGCAACAGTTTATAATGTAATTTATAACATCTATATGAGTGCTTTTGGTGGGCAGTTCTCTTTAAAAACAGTTCATGTGCCTGAATATTAGGCTATAAAAGTGATAAAACTAGATCCTACATTCCCACCTCTGGTTTGAATCTCCCTATTGCAAAGCTCAGGGCGCATCAGTCCTGTCCGATACAGCACAGTCCCTTTTATGCGTGTCATCTCCTGGGTCCAGCACTCCTTTGGTCACTTTTTCAGGTTTTCTTAGGAAATCACAGAATCACAGAATGGTTGAGTTTGGAAGGGACCTCTAGAGATCACCTAGTCCAACCCCCCTGCTCCAGCAGGGACACCCAGAGCATGTGGCACAGGGTGGCATCCAGGCAGGTTTGGAAGATCTCCAGAGAAGGAGACTCCAGAAATTTGTCAAAAGCAGTTGGCATCTCTGCAGTATGACAGTTTACTGGGCAGTCAGCTAAATAGCAGCTGAGCTTTGAAAAAGAAAACATTTACAGTATCTCAAATATTAGTAAACTTTAAATATTTCAGGGACTGTTTCTACCCTTTTTTTGGTCATTGCTGCTCCTTTCTTTAAAGAGCACTTTCTTCTTCCTTTGTCTCAGTACAGTATTACTGTGCTAGTGTTTCTAAAGCAGCAGGAGAGTGTTTACACCTAAACAAAATATGTTTTATTGATTTTTTTTTAATTGCAAACATTTGTATCCATAAAATCCTTTTCACTTAGTCACTGTTTAGCTAAATTCTTTCAGATTCTTCATGAAGTCTGTGACTCTGGTTGTATTTGGATAAGGCTTTCTATTTTCTGAACCATGTAATATTATTATTTGACTTCTACCTGCATCAGTGGAGGTAGAGAATATCAGTTGCCACTTCAGTGACAGAGTCCCAGTGATCTGGAGCGAGAAATGCCTGTGTAGTAACACAAATGTGCTTTATAAGCTGCCTTAGACCTTAAGTGCAGTCCGCACTAGAGTCCAGAAAGGCCACGTTTGGGATGGCTTGTTGAGTTTATCCGCGTACGGAGTCTCAGGGCGCTGTTGCCCCCATCGTCCTGCGACAGCCGCAAGGCTGCGTTGGCTGCGTCGGCTCCCTCTAAAAGCTGCAGGACAGCGGCGAGTGGCAGCCTGGGCTCTGCCTTCTGCTGGAGGCAGCCCTGGCGTGATGGGGGCAAGGAGCTGGATCGCGCAGACCAAGAGCGCCCGCCACCCTCTCCTGTGGTGTCCACCCCTCTATCCTTCTCAAAGCTTCCTCGCATCCCCGGCTCAGTCGCTCCGTAACAGTCGAATGTAATTCCCGCCTGCATTTGCAAGGAAGAGATGCCATTAGCACACATGGAGTGTCCCTTCCATGTGCGTGTCTCCCACAGGTGATTCATGTGGTGCTAAGGGTGAAAAATAACCATGCTTTTTTTTTTTTTCCCTCCTTAAAGCCGGGAAACGAAGCTTATATCAACTAATAGAAAGGAGGTTCTTGGATGTTTGCAGCTCTTGGATTCTTGTCAATAAAATACGAGCCCAGCACTGTAAAATCTCTGAGTGTGCTTTAATTAGAGTGCAGCAGTATCTTGCTGCAGAGCATGTGACAGGAGATAATGAAACAGGAATTTGAAACATTTGGTTTCCTAAAATACTGTGGAAAGAAAGGCGAAATGTTCCATTTTCCTTCTTTTCATGCCACTTTTCTCATCCCTGCTTTGTCACCAATGTCTCCCAAGCCAGGTAAGTGATCTTGTTATCAGTTGCAGGTGGATCACAGGAGAGAAGTCAATGGCATTAAATAGTAAACAGTCATTCATTTCCCTCAGCAATACATCTTCAAGAACATGGGGACATTCCGGAATAGGTACATTAAATTTAATGGGATTAAAAGGCTAAAAAGTGACTCCAGGCGACCCAATCTGGCCTTTGCTTTCCTGCTAGGAAAAGAAGGTTCAACTACAGAGCTTAATGTGTTACTAGCCATTGGAAAAGCTTCGCATAGCATCTCCTGATGAGATTTGGTGCCGGAGGTGCCATTACGGCTGCGTGCGCTTTGCAGGCCGATGTGAGAGCAGAAGAGGAGCCCTGTGCAGCAGGTGGAGGCGGTGGGGAAGCTGCTCGTGATGCCAACCCGGCAGGGCAGGTCAAGGGTGCTGCATGGTGCTGCCTGCAGAGCCGTGCCGCTGTGGGAGGGAGCCTCAGAGCTTGGCCTTGGTGTTGTGCAATAATACACTTAAAAAAAAAAGAAAAATGGACACAAAGCACTTTCACTGTGCTGGAATGCTGAATAGTAACAACATATAAACTACTGCTGCAAGTGTTATGTGAGGGGCGAGTAGGTGGCATTTGGTATGTACCATTTTCCAAGACATGCGGTTTGTATTTTAAATGAGAAATGAGAAGGAATAAAAATGAATCTTTAAATGAAAAAAAAAAAGAGGTAGAGAACCACACAACTTATCGGCATGTTAGGATTATTTAAAGTTTTGTGGCTTTGTTAGCAAGCATTTAAAACCATTGGAGTCTTTCTGTCCATCTGAGAGCATGGGAAGTATGGATGGGAGCGTGTTACAACACTTGCATTGCTGAGAGCCGTGCAAGTTCGTCCGTTATTCCTCGCTTACACAACTCAGTGTATACAATTTCAGCCCTTATTTTACCTAAGGGAGGGGATCTGATAAGCATGCACTTTACCTGTTTCTTGTATTAGGAAGGTGTTAAAATGTAGTTGTTCCAGTTGTTCAGAAAATTATGTTGAGAAGAAGAGATCAGCTTTCCTGATTGCAGAGTGGTTCACAACAACCGACCTCTTGGTCTGAGATGTGTGCTGGGTGCTGGCTTGTAGCTGCTCTTGATCTGTGTTCCTGACATTTTGCACTGTGGAGCTGCTAGGAGAGGGAATTGGTCAAGCTGGTCAACAGCCCGGTGAGAAAGACTGGCAGAGACATTTCCTCAACAGTGTAGGAAAACTGTGGTGACTGCCACTAAGCTTTGTCCAAGCAATGAAGGTGTCAACTAGTTGAATAACATTTTACAGTGATGGAGGCCCAAGAAGGGTGAAGTGTTTATTGCTGTAGCTTGTATTGCCTTGAGGCTCGTAAGAGCATTGTGAGTTTGGCATTGCCCTATGTCATGGGCATGGGTTGATTTTTGCTCTGGTAGGAGGAAACAAGAATCTGACAAAATATGTCTCGGTGAGATGGTCCATTCTACTATCTGACCTCACCAGCCACATGCACACAAACAAAACCAAAAATAAACAACAAAAAGGCTCCTACTTTGCCTCTCCTTTTTTTTTTTTTTCAGAATGCAGAGGTAACTTATTGAGATTGGGGCATTGCCTTGAGCTTGTGGATGCATTTGATGTGGTGACCTTTTGGTTCAAAAATTAAAATGAGACAAATGTTGGACCTAAGCTTTGAAAGGCTGGTTCTGGACAGCTCTGTGTGTCCCTTTGCTTTGCTCAAAGTACAACATTATCAGTAATGTGGATGGCTGTTACCATGCCTGTGAAAGTCCGCCACAGGTTTCCAGAGGGCTTGTTAGTTAAGTACTTGACAAACAACAAGCAGAAGGGCCTGGAGGGACCTGTTCTTCAGTTCTTCCCTACTATCCTCAAAATTGTGTGAGGAAAAACGCCGTTCCTAAATAAGAGTGATTTTGGACATCAGTCTGAAGGCTAGAGTTGTACAGACCTCAATTTACATGATCCTTCCCTGTTCTTACTGCACTATCTCTGAGTAGGCAGGATCACACTCAAAAGCCAGAAACATCCTGCTAGTCTAGTGAGGAAGAGTGAGCAATCTTAGGTATTTATGGATGAGAGAGGTGACCGATACATAGTTAGATGACCCTCACCCATAAGGTCTCCCATAAGGACTTGGGGGAATACCCACATCCACACGACAAACAGCGCTCTGGAAAAGGGAGGATGTTGTGGGATGGCTGTAGATTCCCTGCCTTCCATCCCTGCCTTTGTGGAGACGTTTGGCTTTGGAGTATTGGGCAGGAGGAGGAGTCTGCTCACTACCCCTCAGGCCCTCTCGAGGCCTGCGGAAGCGTGGTCGATGCTGCCTACACAAGATATCCCTGCTACAGAAGACCTCCCTGCTGTTTGCTCGGAAGCCCTTTTTGAGCAGTGAGGAAATTGCAGAGTCTGCTGGATACTGCGGCGCATCGTGCTGCAGGCAGTCAGCGCTGAGAGCCAGCTTGGAAATGAGAAAGGGAAGATGCATTGTACAGGTCCAATTTTCAAGTGCAGCGTATAAATACTTCTCACTGCTGTATTTTCTATTACAGTTTCTACTATGGTCTTTGTGTTAATAATTTTGTCTGTTTCTCTAGAAGTTTCCAAGAAGCATTCAGTGGTGATGCCCTGTATAGAGACTGATTAGACGCCTCTAAGATACACTGATGATTTATTTTCCACATAGGGTACTTTGATCTTGTTTGTGCTAGGTTTTTATCTGATTTTGTTAGGTGCAGTCAAACTATGGCCCTCTGAAGTGTCCCTAAATTTAAAGATGGACTAATTAATCTGCATAATTTCCAAATATTCTAGTGATTTATATAAATATATATATTTTTTCTATTCTCTATTCTTTTCTGGATACAGATTCCTTCAACATCTCTTAATACCTCTGCCAGGTAATGCGTGACACTGTTTCCTGTATTGGCTAGTTAATTTTGCTCCTGCTGTAGGTTTCCTGTCCTCTGAGGCAACATGCTTTTCTCTGCAATACAAGTTTCTACTTCTCATGCTACTTCAAAAACAAAACAAAACAAACAAACAAAAAAAACTTATCCACATGACCTTACATTCAGGGTTATGCCAAAAAATGTGTTTGAATTCATTTTGTTTGAAGCTGCTCCTACAGCAACTACATAAAAGATTATTCTTTTTTTCTTTCTTCTTTTTTTTTTTCCTCAGCTGATGGGCCTCCTAAGTTCAGCATCACACCTGAGTACATTTATTTACTTTAAAAAGCATTTCCAATTCGGTGTTCTCATCGTAAAAGACGTTATTTTTAACCACTTGTGACACCATAAAATGTTGTTTTTCTTTTCAAGAAAAAAAACAGCAACTTCCGTAGAACAAAACAGATACTGAAAAAAATCATTGTTGAAGATGTTTTTGCTCCTTTTTAATCCCTGAAAGGAAAATCAATTAATGTAGGAATTATGTCTGTACAAAAATTCTGCTTCCTTTACTGTAAAGCAGTAGAAGCCCATTGTAATTGTCTTGCCATAGTTAGTTACACACGACTTGATAACAGCACATGTACCTACATGTGCTAACAAAGAAATAAGTCTTGGCTTTTCCGTTAATGGAGATGGTCTACAATACAAGCGGGATCTTTAAAGCCTTGTTAAATCAGAATTTTTAAATCATTTCTCATTTTTGCTTACAGGATAACCATGTTGATATGAATCAATTTATGGGACTGTATTTGGAGCACTATTTTTAGTTTCTATTTTGGTGGTCCGGCGTGGAGCCAGACTTCTCTTTTTAATTTGGAGTTTTCCTGGCACAATGTAAAAATGTCTCCATTTTATTATTCCTCGCATTTTGCAAGATCTCCCCTCAGAACAAGCTTTTCTAAATTAACCAGTGCTTGTGCAGTTATTTTTTACGTACTACAAACCACAATTGAAAAGGGCTATTAAAAAGCTTGATCGCTGCTGTAAACTCGGAGTCCCATCTTTCCTTAGCACGAAGGAACTCTACTTTCAGGACTGCAAGCAGCCATTTCTGCCGTCGTCGTTACGGGATCGTGGGCCATGCCCCACTGTAGGATCCAGCATTTCGGCATTTAGAAACGAGGTGCTCACTTTTTCAAGTGATTCCTTCTGGTCGACTTTTTTTTTCCTGATGCTGCATTGACTCTGCTCAAGGCAGAGGGTACCAACCGTGCCACGATGGCAGCCCGCAGAGCCGTCCCGCTTGCAGGTCGGAGGCGGCCGCCCCGCGCGCTGCGGCCCTCCGCGCTGGTCCAGGCTCCAACCCGTGACAGGGACAGCTGCTGTTTTACACCGCGTAGACCTGCAGGTAGAGCTTTCCTCCACAAAGCGTGTAAACTCAAGCATCTGTTATTGGACCACTGTAGATAATTGGAGTGAGGGCAGAAAAACAGATCAGAGCCAGTTTGCAAGGCCTAGTGTCTTTTGATTGCCCTCTTGGTGCATGTCATGTCCCAGGAAAATTTCCCACCACCAGAAAACTATTTATCAAGTTTTAAAACAGGATGCATCTTCACATACACAGAATTTGTCTCCACTAAGCTTCAATACAAACTTCTCTTCTGGGCAATAAAAGTCCTCCCAAGGCACCAAGAGCCTTACTTTTATGACTTTTAGATCTCCCAGCAGACTACAGAGAAAATAACGAATGAGTACTTTGATTTTTGCAAAGTTTGAGTAGATGGTATGTTTTCATAACACAGAAATTATTACACAGATTGTCCTGGCTGGAGAAATGATTTCTAACATATTGCAGAGTTTTAAGGGGCGGGCGGGGGACAGGAATCATTTTGAGAACAACCATGTGTCCTGGGAAAAGATGGGAAGAGATAAACAAAATAAATAAACATCTGGAATGGAAATGGTGAGTTAGAGTGGCCCAAAGTGGAAAGTGGGACTGCAGTGTGTATCTTTGCCTGCATGTGCATTGGTTTTACAGCCTAAATCATGAGCAAGTATGCATAAAATCTGTCCAGTTTTTCCATCATCTGCCTGTATGGTCATATTCAACCAGCCTTTGTGTTTTCAGTATAAAGAGGAGTACTGTAGGAAGTCCCAGCCAGCTAATGGTTGATAATATAGTGAAATGCTTGAAATGGTTAATTTGATGGATTGTTATTTCTGACCCTTTTTCTTCCCATTAAATTTTGATACGCCTTTCGCTTTCAAGTTGAAAACTCAAAATGTGCTAGCCTCGCTGTCTGCTTTTAACCATGTACACCCAGCAGTAGCTGATCAGCTTTCCGTATGGAAACGAGCCTGAGGAATTCTGAGTTGGAGATGGAGGAGGCCCCGGAGAACCCGCCTTCGCGCTGCTCACGGGTCAGCTGAGGATCTCACCCGTGTGGCAGGACGTGCGGCCCGGGTGAGTCAGCAAAGCTGGCCCTACGCGCTGCTTTTTGGCCTCTTTCCGGTGTCAGAGACGTGCCTGCCGAAAGCAAGAGGTCACGGTTAGTGCGTGCGCTGCTGAAAACATGCCTTTTGGCATGAGGACCCGTCCTGCAAACCAGCGTGATTTAGAGCAGCCCCCAGGACCAGATCAGCGGCAGCACTTCGATATGAACCGCGCTGGCGCTCCTCTCGGGTGAGCCCATCAAATCCCTGGGCGAGCAGCACCAGGACGGCCTTGGATGCATTTCCAAGCCATGCCAAGGAGTTTTGTTGCAGCAGGGAAGTTGTGGCACCCGTCAGGAACCGTGTGAGCATCTCATCTGCTTCCCCACGCGGAGAGCTGCCTCTTAGCAGGCCCACGTGCGAGTGGATGGCAGCTTGTGGAGTCGCTGCAGCTCTTGTGTCAGAGCCTCAGACTGATCTGTGAACTCTTTGGGCAAACCAGAAGATTAAAAAAAACACGTTTTCAGCCTGTTTGAGCTGACTTTTTGTTCTCTCTATACATATATATATTTTAGATTAAAAAAACACTTTTAGCCTAAGTTGGAGGGGTTTAATTAACCTACCCCTATTTCTTGCTGATAAGGAGCACAGGCCATCTGAGAAGGCACCCTTCAAGAATACTTTAAGCTCTTTGTCAGTACTCGCCTACAATACAAAATTTATTTATTAAATCTGAAGAATTTTTCTTCTCATTTTTTTTCTGAGTTGTCTATTCCTTACACCTAGGCCCTGCACAGTTTGGTTCTTCCTCCACTATTTAGTGATGCCTTAATTTTTTAAAATTGCTTTTACTATGTCTAAATGAAACACCCGTGAATGTTTTCCTCCAGCCTCAGAGCTTTCGTTAGGCACTCACTTTCCTAGGGCTGTCTCCTTGCATCATGCACCAGAGTGTCTGTGTGCTCCAGCTTCCCCCACTGCCCTCCCTTTGCCTATGGATCTAGATGTCCTCTCACCTTCTCTTCATCCCTGAGCATGATGGATTTGTCCCTTGTTCTCTGTTACTCCTCATACTTGTGCTTGCTGTTGGGTTGTGTCCCTCCACCCTTCCCTATCTACCCATCCTGAGTCCTCATTCTTCTCACCAGGCTCCAGCTCTGTTTCAGATTCCCATCTCCTCACTTGTTCCTCAGATTAAGAGACCTTTTACCTCCTCTGCAGCTCTTTTGTTTCCCTTCTCATTCATCAATACTAAGTAAGCAGCTAGGGAACTTGTTAAAAACAGAGCTTGTATTTTTTTGGTTTTTAATTAAATTACTAAAGAAATTGATGTCTATCTTTGATAAGAACCATAACTCTAGTCAGCCAAGAAAAAATGGAAAATACTATTGACCTAATGCAAATCTTGGAGGATTTGCATCTTGTATAGAAGTAAGGAGGACAGATGGAGTAAATGAGCCTCAATATTGCAACCAGTTTGGGCTTAATCAGTCCGTACTATCATCATTCAATATTCTCCTATTCGCTGTGCTTCATACACCTGCTACATGAACCTAAATTGTTCTAATTTTTCCCCTTGCACTTTTTAACCCTCAGGTCTAAGGCTCCATGCCTCTGTGGTCAAGAGAGCAAACTAGAACTCTCTTTTGAACCTGCTACCTTTGCTCTCTTGTTCTACCTGTTTTAGGGTAAGCGTAATTCTCCTTCCCCCAAGAACTGGATTTTTTCTTTACCATGGCTGAAAGGCAATAGTCAATTAGCTGCAGCCTTGTCTCCCCAAGAGAAGTGCACTGTTTTGCTGTTACTCTCAAGTCCCCACAAAAATGTGTTCTCAGCATGTGCAAGGTAATAAAACCACAGTCTGAGTAAGATCTACTTCAACAAATTATAAACTCCAAATATTTTTAGGCTACTGGAGAGCCTGTGCAGAGAAAAAGTGAATCTTAGAGGAGCTTAACTGATATCACTAGTCCTCCTGTGCAATGGTTCCTCTTAGTTATTACTTCATGCTCTGGTACATTGGATTCCCAGTGTATACTGTGAGCTCGTTTTATGAGCAAGTATAGGAATGGCAAAAAAAAAGAGTCAATCCATCTCCAGTCTGGTTTACAGTTTAATGATGTGGAGCTGCGGGGCTGCATCAAGTCACAGAGAAGCAGAGTCTGCAGGAACCCATATAAAATGCTGCAGACATCTGCATACTGTTTTTACAGCATTAACGACTCCCACAGGAACCTGCACTCTTTTTTTTGTGGCTTCGGCCTGTCTCACGTGGTGCGCCTGTTGCCAGAGCATGAGCTCAAGCAGGTGAAGGAGCATTTGGAAAGATGAGGTAATGCAGTTTCACCTGAGATACAAAACGTCCTGGCCTCCGTGAACATCTTGATAAGGCAGACCTCACTTGGCCTGGCAGGTGCCCACCTTTGGGCAGACAATGTAGGGCAATGTATCTCAAGAATCAAAATACACTTCTGAATAGGTCTTAGATACAGCTTAGTGAGAGTTTTTTTGTTGTTTTTTTTTTTTTTCCTTCAGTCACATGCTTTATCGTGGATATGAGTTGGGAGCAGTATCATTGTCAAGAGAACTACAAATGTATTCAGATTTGCTACCAGGAAAAAAAAAGATAGCAGATTGAGCTAACATTTCATTGTAATTAAGCCAGGTGAAAACTAAAACCAGATCCAAACGCTCCCATACTTTGAAGCCTTTGAAATCCCAAACTACGTCTCAGTTTTGTAGCTTAAGCAGATACCACTGACATGCATTAGCCTTAGAGGCATTAGCTGCCTGCCTGAGGCCAAGGTCTTCCTCAAGCCAAGGGCTGTTCTCATAACAGGTATCACATCTCGTCGCAGGCTCCGTCCCCCTCTTCCCAGGGATAATGCAAGAACAGATGAATAACCACACTGATTGATTCTTTCTTTAGAAACTATAATTCTTCAAAAATATTATAGATGTATCAGTGTAAATTTAAAATATGGGTTTTTTTATATTTATAAGAGTTTTTTTCACGATGGTTAATGTACTATGTGCTGTGTATGGGAAAGGCAGTTTTACAATATTTTTCAGGAGAAGAATAAGTTAAAGCTATTGTCTTAAGAAATAAAGTATTCTTTTAAAACCACTTAAGTCTTCCAGTCTGTTCTAATTTGGAGGAGAAAGAGCAGCAAAGCAGATGAGACCCTTCCTTGATCCAAAGTCTACTGGCTTCAGGGGGAGTTTTGTTGATTTTGGATTAGATGCTCCTTTAAAAGCTATATTAGTCATGGTAACAAATACAAAATCTGCGTTATTGGATCACCTGGCAGTACAAATCTGAAGATATCAGATGTGAGCAGCACTGCATTATGTTGAGTGGAAAATATGGCGTATATGCTGTTTTTATGCCAGGTGCTGGAGGACAAGGCATATCTTATCCAAAATAAAGCGAGGCAAGTTAGGCAGTCTGTGCAACCCTAGGACGAGACATTCCTCCTGCCTACATCTTCTGAACCAGTCGGAACCAGCAGAGTGACTGTGTCTAGCGCTTTTCAATCTGTAATTGTGAGCTATGGTGTGCGACACTTCTTTAAATCATCTTGTCAAACCACAACTTAAGCATGTAATAAAACGAGCTGTTTCATACAATTTTTTCAATCCTACAAGCACAACCATGTGGTGGAAGTCTCCACTGTAAGCATATGCATGGTCAGGGAAATCTGCTGTGTGCCCAGATTCAAGTCGTTAGCTAAGAAGCTGCATAAAAGGGGCGTTAATCAATTACTTACACGTTTCAGTTGGGCAATAAGACTGCGAATGTTCGGCTAATATCCCTGAAGTTATTCCAGGCCAGAAGGAAATCTTTCTGCCCTCAGCTGGAAGTACTAAACAAGATGAGGTTTTCTGGATGTCGGTATCCAAACACTAGGGCTCTAACAAGCTTGTGCAAGCTCTCCAGCACAACTTCTCAAGAGGTTCATGTAACAGGAGGTCCAGAGGTTCAAACTGGGACAAGAGGTGGATTTTGTATCTGAAAATATGAAAAGGCCACATCCTAGAAGAGGGTTCTGCTGCTGTCACACTGGGAAGCTCCATTCATTCCCTCACACGTCTCTTTTAACACAAGCCAAATGGCAGGGAGGATGTTGTCATATGCCTCCACAAAAATCAAGGGTGCCCTTGCAAATCAGTCTCACAAGGATTCATCCACCTGAAAAATGCTGTCTTATTTATTACAGCATCGACCATAAAGAGACAACTCGAGTTCCTGGGAATATTATTACATGCTCACATGACACCTGAAGCAACGCAGAACAGTGCTGGGGCAAGGGTCAATTTAGGTGGAAATGGTATTTTTGGCTGCATTCAGCCCTGTAAATTAAGAGGGCTAACTAATGTGTTATAGACAGTTTGATTATTTTCCTATCCTTGTTTGATACCACAAAAGGAAACATACGGCAGTGATTTAAGCACAGCAAGTCTCTCTGCAAATCAGATATTCAAATCTGCTTCCATAGAAAAGGAATCGTGGAGAAGAGAGGAGGCTTATTTTCACAGAGGGTGGAAAATGTAATCATCTGTCTCCAGAGGGGCTTTAAGATGTAGGTAGTAAATACTTAGCAATCAAATTGTAAGGTGATAATCTGCTTAGTGCTGTGCCTTTACCCTTAAATCCTCCGTGTGAAATCAACTCAGGGAAAAAATGTCACCTAGCTCATGTAAACTGAGCCAGGGCAGGAGGATGCCAAGTTCTAGCAAAGACAAAGTTATTTTTGTGTTTGTTATCACATTTGTGTAAACAGCATCTGGATTGTTCTGTAATGAGGAAAACTAATCACTGTCCAAAAAAAATGTAAAAGAAAAGAACAGAGCCACAGAGAAGCCCAGAAGCCCTTTAGAAAGGAGAAAGCTACACATATTTTTCAGCTCTCGTTTCCTGCACTACCTGCCCAGCCTGCGCTGCAAACTCCCTGCAGAAGGTGCTGCAGAATGAACCACATGGCTGGGCCACCTGGCGGGAGGGCCGGGAAGAGCCCCTTCTCCAAAGCCCGAGGCCTGCGGGAGGTAACCCGCCTGCCACGCACCCCGCTTCGCTCCGAGCTCCGTCTCTGGGCTCCGCTGTGCGCAGGTGCGGGGATTTGAGCTTCGTCTTCAGGAAACGGCTACGAAACCAAACTCTAATAAATCGCAGCCTCTTTTTCTTACATCGCAAATGTGATGTGTAGCTTTTTTTTTTCCTTCTTCATACTTAGGTTTGAGATAAATTTATCACTAGAATGTGGGAGATGACTGTAAAATCATCAGAGGAAGCATTTTCCTCACCTCCGACTATGTTTAGCCTTTAGAACAGTGTATTATAGTACTACGGAGTTCAGACTGGATTGTTTACTCACTGAAATATGGCCAGAGTCTAATAGTATTTCTGTTCATTTCTCAGCCCTTAAATAGCCTGCTGTTTCCCACCTGTTGGTTTTGCTGGAACCTAAGCAGGAAAATGTCCTTCAGTCTTCATTTTTAAATGTATGCTCTCTATATAGGATATACACTGTGTAATATATTATGGTTCTGTAGATGTCTGCATACCTTCTTTTCAATAAAAATACCTATTAAAATAGGTATTAAAAATACCTAAAGTTTCTCTAGAACCTGTTTTTGATCCATGGTATTCCCAGCTAAGCACAAGATAGAAATCTCAACTGCTTTCAGTGGGCAAAGCTATTCTGCTTCGCAGCGTGGTATACATGATCCAAAGGAGTTTGGACACTATGCTAATTGACTGATATAAACAATTAACTTCAATAAATAAATTAAGTAGAAATATACAAACAACAGTGTAATGCAAAGTGATTTAGTTTACGCAGGAATCCAAGTGCAAAATGTCATCATTTCAATGCCAAATACAGTATTAACATGGGATGGGAACAAGCAGCTTACTTCTACTAACATAGTTAAAATTCCAACATTTTGTCAAAATTTCCAATACAACAGTTAGCCTGGAGAAGGGAACACTGAGAGGGCATCTTATCAATGTGTGCAAATACCAGAGGGGAGAATATAAAGAGGATGGGGCCAAACTCTTCTTGGTGGTGCCCAGTGACAGGACAAGGGGTAATGGGTACAAGTTGAAACACAGGAAGTTCCACCTCCATGTGAGGAATAACGTCTTTACTGTGAGGGTGACAGAGCCCTGGAACAGGCTGCCCAGAGAGGCTGTGGAGTCTCCTTCTCTGGAGATCTTCCAAACCCACCTGGACACCACCCTGTGCCACGTGCTCTAGGTGTCCCTGCTGGAGCAGAGGGGTTGGACTAGATGATCTCTAGAGGTCCCTTCCAACCTAAACTGTTCTGTGATTCCATGTAATTGGGAAAAAACACTCTTCTAGGCCTGCTGGAAATGACCTTTTCTTTTTTTCAGTTCTCCTCCTATGGGACTCCCAATTTGAGAAGACTCCAAGTTTCACCTCACACTTCTTTGCCCACCAGGGAGCTTCTGGCCTATTTGCACCCTCTAATTTGCACCTTCCACTACAAACAGCCCCTGCAGCCCTAGCTTGGTGTTTGATGAAGAAAGACCCTTGAGGTCCCTCTGGGACACTGGCACCGTGGGGCTGGGTGTTGTAGGAGTGGGCCTGGAGCAAGGCTTAGCGGTTTTCCTCCTGCAGGCGCTCAAGGCCTTGGGCTTGCCATCCGCCGTTAGTCAGTCTTACCTGTAAAGAGCTATAGAGATAAAAATGGTATATTTCATAATTTCATATATAATTTCATAATTTCAGTAAATTCATTAATTCCTTCATTTAAACCAATTCAGTATATTTGGAGACACATGCAAGGAAATTAAGCGTAACGTGTCTTATATGCTTGATGTTGAGCTGCAAAACATCTCACCTATTCCTTTTTTTCTAGCAGACTGTCAAGTTAAGTACCACCAAAGATTTTCACGTTCTCTGCATACATGGTTCCCCTCTTTGATGAGTTTAATTCTGGCCTTGGGTTCCCCCAAATGGCTCTGAAGTAGCACCATGGTCGCCATGTTTGTTTCAGAGCTATCTAATATCATCCTTCAAAAACATGCATATGCATAGATAAATTCAGCTGGATGAGAACTATAATCACTGGCCAAAACGTATTCCTGCCCTGGCTACACAAAATATTTATGCTCAGGGATCATCAAAAGGAACCAATAGACAAAAACATGCTTTTGCAAACAGTGAATTAAACATTTAGCTGTTACTATCCCATTAGTATTTTCCAGCATTGCATCTTTGGAGTGCATTTTCAGTACAGTCAATTACATAACAATGTAATTACACTGAAAGCAGCTTATGTTGAACATTACAAGGATCTACAATGAACCAGGAAAATTCACTGAAACCACTCATCCTTCTAATCCTCATCTCAATAGATAAGTCATGATAGAGAGGAACTAAAGGCAGTGCAGAACAGTCTTACTTCTGTTTCTGTATAATAAGTGTTCCTCCTAAATGCTAAGGCATAATCAGATATCTGGAATATTCCAAATAAAGCATTTGTGTGCCAGACGTGTGCTACTGGTAGTCCCTCTGCAAAACATATCACAGTTTGGCTGCTGCAGTTGTGTCAAATAAGATGTGATTCTCTGCAGAGTAGGATGGAAAAAGTCTATAGCAGAGAGTGAAAAAAAAAAAGACTTTGTTTATTCTTTCACTGCTCTTATTTTCCATGTTCATAAACACTGTTTTTTTTGCCCAGCTTCACGTATTAAATACACTCGGGTAGCTGTTGTACAACTCCAGGCAATCATTTTTGACTACTTTTACTGTAGCTTATCATCCCACTTATTTTTGAAACTGCTGATTGTGAAATACTTTCCTGAGTCAGGGGGTTTAAATACCATTTCAAACTGAAGTCCAAAAGCCATGCCTTCAGATAAAAATGTGATATATGCTGTGGTTGCCTCAAAACTTGATGGGTCAGAATTAGTGCCCCTTTATACTGGCCCATTCATTTGCCTGCAGCTCCAGAGGGTTCTGGATGAGCGCAGGTTTAATGCATGTAGCTCACTTGTATCTCACAAGGTTCAATCATTATTAGGGACAGGTAACAACAATAGGCTTTAGAGGGGGAATAATCAGTGTTTCCCCTTTCTCCATATTAGGCAAAAATCCATTTCCCCTTCTGTGTTTTGTTTTGTCCATTGGCCAAGATTTTATCCTTTCCCATGGTTCCAGCAGGATCCCCTGCTGCCCTTAGTTTAACTAGTCCATAAAATGGAACTGCATCAAAGTGTTCCTTTAAATCGAGATTAGCCGTGACATATGTGTTTCCTATTTCCCAGCTTGTCTCCAAATTCCTCCAAATAAAACACACAAATCTAATGACTAGAAGGGCAGTTCAAGAAGCTAAGAGATAAATTTGTCTTAATCTTAAATAGGCACAGAATAAACTGAAGATGTAAACAGATGTTAAAATTTCAGCATGGGCTAATACGGTTTGCTGAACAGGAGCTGACATTAGTTTGTGCGTAAGTTCCAAACCAGTTGATTTCCAACATGGGCATATGTGTTTTGCTGAGTTTGGGGCTTTGCTATCCTCCGGAAAAACAAGCAAAGAAACTCTGGAAGCTCTCACCTTCGAGAAGTTTCCCTCCTTTCTCATTTCAGGGTGAATTACCTCGGGTAGCTGTATTTGCAAATGGTAAAATAAACACATTATTTAGACAAACCACTCTTCCCTGGGAAAGGCTGGTTAGTCAAGGGCACACTAATAACCAAGGCGGAGGAGACAAGAAGGAACAAAGACCCACTCATTTTGCACAAAATAAATGTTGCTGAGAAATAAATTACTCAAGACCTGACAGAATATGAAGATATTTATAATTCTCTGTACACCAGCCTAATAGACAAGAGGAACCGATTTTTTTTGATTTGGTATACACAGCCCTCTGCTTTGCAATAATGAACATAATGAGAGCATTCACAGTGCTAAAATATTAATAATAAAGCTTATATCTAAAACCGAACAAAAGAAAAGAGACACAAAAATCACATTAATTAGGAAATTAATTTGGGGTTGTGCTGAGAATAATTTTAAAAATAAGCTTTCAAGAGTCTTGACTAGATCATCACAGACCTATTGAAGAACAAGAGAACTCACTTAAGATGGGGCAGGCCAGGGCTGTGGTATTTTCTCTACCTTCACAGTCTGAATCCATATCATGCAAAAAATGAGGAATTGCTGTAGTCATCAGCTGATAGACTAGACTAGAATGCGAGTTTTTGCTCTTGATGCTTTTCATTCTCTATGAATGACTACACATCGACTGGGGCAGGGAACAGGCCCAGGTTCTACCTCCTGGGAGAATGCCCTGGCCACCAGACTGCAAAATCACCCACTCAGTGAATGAGCATTAACAGAAGCCTGAAAAAAACCCTCATTTTAACATACTTTCACACCTGATGTTGGGTGGCATTCTAAGTAATGGGAGGAAGTCTGACAAGGGGAGAGTGGGTCTGAAGTCCTTGCACAGGAAGGAACTAACTGCCAAGGTTTTTCTTGCAGAAGAAGAAAGGATCAAAGAAAAGTTTATTTTTCCATTCCCATTTTCATACTGGCTGGCAATTGTTTGCAAAGCTTTCCTTTCAAGTTAATTAGGATGCATTGCATGGGCAGAAAGGACAGGGAGCATGTGCTCTATATCTCTGAATTAGCTTTATTGCTTTTCAAGTCAGTCAGGGCTTGGAAGGAGGTTCTGGATGCTTGTGGATCAGAGCTCCAAGAGATAACGCTGGCTGAAGCAACAGCTGCTGTCTGGGTACCAAAGCCCACCAAGGAAGAAGATGAGCCAGAAACACTCACCTCTGATGAGAAGGGAAAGGAGCTTCCTTGACAGGTGAAAGATCAAGACCATCTTATCTCTGATGAAGTTTCATGATGTCACAAAGTTTGTAGAGGAAAATGTGAAAGCCGCATGAATAGAAGTTGTAGAGGACAAACACAAAGGTGACAGAGAATGAACGGTAGCAGTACATTTACGCATTCACAACTGCAGGTGTTTCCCAGTGCTTTGCACGATCAGTATCACTTACTAAGAGAGACAGCTTGCCTTTAGGTCATTTCTGTTTCTGTCCCTTCTCTTCTGTGTCTTTGTTTCTCTTAAACTGCTTTGTGGAATCACGTCCTTCCTTGAGAGAAGACGTCTTTCTCCTTTCCTCTCCCATGGCTAATGTCCCCCATCACCATAGAGCTGAAGTTGGCACCAAGTTTAGCATGGACATTATGGTGAAATTAATCAACAAACCAGAACATATCATAATTTATCCACACATGGATGGCTCGACTTACAGTTCAGGAGCTATTTCAATCTGTTTCGCTACATTATCCATTTTGCTTATCCACAATTGTGTACAACTATGATTTCACCAAAAGAAAAAAAAAAGGAACCCTACATTTGCTATATAAAAAAGGAAAATCAAAATAATGGGGGAGTGAAAAGAGAGGACAAAAACTAGCAGCTTTTGTTGTGTGATCCATTTACAGATTTTTTTTTCTATTTAACACAACAGTAACTTAATTGAAACTGACCAAATGTATTTTTCAGATCTCTTAATTATCTGACATAATTCACACAAAGCCATATGAATACATAAATTAATCCCCAAACCATCTGCTGCTCATCACTCTCTGATCCTTGTCTCTTAAGTCCAACTCTGACCTCTACCTCATGCCAAATGTCTTTCAGTTTATAATTGTATTCTGGGCTATGATACTACAGACTTTCCATGCATAGTAACTTGTCTCATCTTGTTACACAAAACTGGGTAGAGATGCAGAAAATGTGGGACGACACATCCCAGAACTCCATCCCTTCCTGCACCAGCCTTTCCAAAATCCATTAGTCCTCTCTCTGAGGATTGAGGATAGCAAAAATGACTGTTCATGGTTATTTCCCATGAATTCAGGACTGCCACTCCAAACTAATGGACTCCTTTGCAAATACATATCATGTGGGAAATAGTGTGGACAGTTTTACTGTTTCAGAGATAATTTTCTTTCTGAGCACTCAAAGAAATTACATCCGGTTCCAAAGTAAGAAGATGCCAAGTTTCAGAGTTTCAAACTGAAGTTATTTTGGGGTTATGAAAGCAAGCAAGAAAATAAAATACACATCCTCCAAAATGTTTCAATGACAGAAATTTATTTTGAGTGTCCAAGTAAATGAGAAGAGAGCTAAAAAACTTTTGTGAATGGTAAAAATACTTACTTCAGAGCATACAGGTCAATCAAAGCATGAAAAATATCAAACTGTTGGAAAAATTATAAGCAAAAGAAAATGTGAATTTATAACCTTGAGATTAAGTAAATTAAGTTAAGAAACAATTTATTCAATATGAGTTTAAGAGTTTACTTTGATATAATACAGAAGTATTCTTGTCATATAAGATGAAAAGCTGTCACAAATGCTCCATGGAAATACATCTTCATTATATTAGGTATAATAATTTGCTGCTTCTGAAAGCTACCTCAGTAACTCTTTTACACTGATAAATGTACAAGGATAAATCATATCTCGGTGATTCTCTGCATCTTGATTTTTGACACTTTGGAACTTTTGGCACTTTGTTTCGTCTGACTCATGCAATGTACAAGTCCGAAGCAAAGAGAGGAACAACAGATATTGCCTGAGTGAGCCTACAGAATAAAACACCTTGTTGTATCTAGCTATCTTGAGTATCTTTAAAAAAAAAAAAAAAAAAGTTCGACAACCTCTCCTCCTCTTTCTACTTCGGAATAAGACAACTATGAAGGATAGAGCATTGAAAAAGAATAGATGTAGAAAAGAAGGACCTCACTATATCAACAGACAAGCCGAGGGCGTACAATATGTTTGGCAGTTTGAGGATGTGCTTCTCTGTGCAAAAACATAATTGTATAGTTCAATAGGAAAAGCTACAATTTACTTACCTATACTTCACATTAGTTTTTCTGACTGTCTTTGAACTGTCAGATTCTCACATCAGCCACAGTTAAACGAGTTAAGTGTTGATTTATACTCTTGCAAGGAAAAATCCTGATTCTCTACACATATTCACCCCAAAATGCTAAAAAAAAAAAAAAAAAAAAACCTGCAGTGGAAGAACTTCAAGAAGATTATCAAGCAAGGAAACAGAGGCATGAGGAGCTGAAGACTACTAGGGTAGCCTAGAAAGTGTAGAATGGTCTGGATAGAAGTTTCTTATGTGGAACTTTGTTTGGAGTCTTTCCTGAACACTACTAGAAAGTTTGAGGGAGATGCTCTCAGACTTTTCTTATTTGATAAATAGAAAGGGAAGAGAAAAATAAAAGAGACTTAGTTGAAAAATATGTTATTCTCTAAAAAAATTTTGCATGCCAAGGATGGATATCAGCTCATTTCTTAGTAAAATATCCTTTCTCCTCTCCCCGTGTCCATAAAAAATGAGAAATGAGTGGGAAAGTGAAGTTGGGAAAAATCAGGTAATTGTAGGGGACAAAAATTGATACAAGGGAAGAAGTCAAAGAGTCAAAAATATTGAAATAGGAAAGGGAAGAGGATTGCTGGATTTGAAGAACTCCTAGAAAAGTAGAAGACAAGAGCCATATGCACATACCAAGGTCCCCTCCAAAAGCAAAGCATTTCACCATAGTTTCTGCAGCTGCCTGAACTCGAGGATGTTCCTGTAGATCAGCTCAAGGGACTGCTTACCTGCAAGTAAATGTCTTCAAAAAGAAGGAGAAACCAAAGAGACTTTTTTTCTGTGTTGTGAGTCTGCAGAAAAGGCTGCCTTCTAAGGCAGTGTCTCTCCGGAGAACCTACTCCTACAGCTGGGGAAGCGCTTCATAGCTTGGCCCGTCTTTACTGCCTGATAAAGGCTTCTGTCAAAAGCTTAGACAGTCCAGTTCTCCTCCAGGGATCCGAGTAACTTCCTTCTCCCCTTTAATTCCACCTGCCCACCTCTTCAGACACGGAGCCAGCCATGAGCTGTATTTTCTCCTCTCCCTCTTCTTTTCCCTCTGACTTTGAGGTAGCAGCTTACTGCATTATTTAGGATGCCTCAGGCTATGAATCCAAGCAGAACATTATTTCCACAGCAAAATATGCACAGTCCGAAATATCAGGCCTCACAATGGGCCACCACACAAGGGCCAGCCTCACAAAGGGCCACCTCACAATAGACTGCCTCTCCTTGCCTCACAATGGGCCCCCTCACAATGGGCTGCTCATTGCCTCACAATGGCCCGCCTCACAATGGGCCGCTCATTGCCTCACAATGAGCCCCCTCACAATGGACCACCTCACAATGGGCCGCTGGTTGCCTCACAATGGGCCGCCTAACAATGGACCGCCTCACAATGGCCCGCCTCACAACTGACAACCTCCCAACGGCCACCC
>NW_010576655.1:50385-109740 GCF_000705375.1 Tinamus guttatus
CGCCGGGGCCGAGCGCCCGCCGCAGGTAGCGAGCGGCGCGGCCGCGGGGCGGTGCAAGTGACACGCAGTTCCCGCCGCCTCCAGGGTGGCCCTCAGAGCTCGTGTCCTTCCCTCTGCTGTTGTAGGTACCTGGGCTTCCCCCCTCCTTGAGTGCCCTCTGCTCTTCAGGGAACTGGTGCCGGGGGTACAGAAATAACGTAGTAGTCAGGGTTAGACTGTAAGTGTTGAGTAAGAGGCCACGGAGTCACTTGCACCTGCCTTGAAAGTGGTCACTATAATTGCAGGGCTTTAGGCAGGTGTACGGGGGCTTTGGGGTACCAGTGGGACACCATTGAAGTAAATGTTCAGTAAGCAGAGGTCTTTCTAGTCACTCTGAACGATTAAAAGAATATGGCTAGTGGGTTTCCCATCAAATTCTTTTTGCTAATAGATCAGTGTTTTAATTTTTTGAGGATCATCAGCCCCTCCTTTTTTTTTCCCTCTAATATATTTTCCTCTAATATTTTCCTTAATACTTTTGTTCTTAGTCCATCTATCTGTGTTCTTACCACCGTGATCTGTTGCACTATAATTGCCAACCTTAGTATAAAAATTAATAGTTCTATTTTTTTTTCCTACTTATAAATGCCCCAAATTACAGCAGAGCTCTTCTTGTCTCCATGAGACTGGACAACTCTTAAATACTGGGCGTCCAAGTTATACCCTCAGTTATACAGCCTAACTGCTGGCTGTACCTGGAGATATGCAGCCTGTACCAAATCATTCCAGGATCATTTCTTTGTTAAGACTTGTCTTGATACTCTTCTCAGTGATCCCCCTGAAATACCTTTCTCTCTTGATCAGTGTCCTTTTTTTTTTTTTTTTTTTTTTTTTTTTTTTTTTTTTTTTTCTTTCTCCTTCCTAGTTAAGAGGAAGGAAAGCTACAGTAATGTATCTGTCTGTCTTACCGTATGTTGAAAGTGCCTGCTTAAAGTGTTGGTCAGAAAAGGCCACTAACAAGAATCAGGGCTTTTGATTCCACTCATCCTGTATCCTGCTTTGGTCAAAACAAGCTTTTGGCTGTGGTGAGGAGGATGTTATGTGGATGAAAGGGAAAAAACAAATGCTCTGATATTCACAAAGCACTTTAATGTTTAGCATTGCTGAATGCAGTGTTGCTCAGAAGAGTAGTGCTTTTGAGGTTATATATAGCATTATGTTGCTTCCTGCTTTGAGGAAGCAAGCAAGCACAGGAGAGCATGTTACTTGCCCAGATGTGGTATATCTACATATCCATATTGCGATTCTGCATTGGTTTGCAGCTCCTCATCTGTTTTGAAAGCACCGGAAATTTGAGAAAAGGGCAAGAACAGTTAGCAAGGCTCAGTTTTTAAAGTGTGCTCTTAAAGGAGAGGAAAAAAAAAGAATTTTTCAGCCATTGATACGTATTTATGTTCATATTAAAATATATATACAGGCAAAATTTCAGAAATATTTTTTATGTAAATGTTTTTTCCACGTTCTTAAATTCTTTAAATGCTTTCTCTCAAGCTTTTTTCATACATGGTATTCAATGTATATATATATTTTTTCAGATCGTCGATATTATTGTTGGAAAAGATGACAAAGGCAGAAAGATTCCAGAATATCTGATCCATTTTAATGGTTGGAACAGAAGGTAAGAACCTGTATGCACAGTTTAAATTCTTCCACTTTATTCTGCAAAGAAAAGATTAAACAGGAAATCAGAGGAATTTTAGAGTTATGTTCATGTGAATATTTTTGGTTGTGTGAATGCCTTTAATATGCCTATTCATATTGACACATTGGTTTTAATCCATAAATCTTAATGGTCCAGTCTTCATATTTGGAAGTTTAAATTCCGTATGGTATCTGCCTTTGGCATGTAACTGTGGCTAAAACAGTTTCTAATATTCAGGCTCCTAGGTTTCAATTGATTGAAAACAACGAGTTAGAAGCTGAAATTCTGTGTTAAATCTGTGTTTAAGTTGTTTAATTATCAAGATCAGTAGATGAATGCAACCTCTAACCATGCTGAGTTCAAATTGAGAGCTTTATAGTTATCTTGGGATTTGAAGCCATAAAAATACAAAAGATGGTAAGCCTTTGTACGTGTAATGTATATTCATTTACCAGTAATGATCAGTGGAATATATTTCTGTTAGCAATATATGTCTGTTAGCAATTTTCCTTTGATCTCTTACTAGCTGGGATAGATGGGCAGCTGAAGATCATGTTCTTCGTGATACAGACGAGAATCGCAGATTACAGCGTAAACTGGCGCGGAAGGCTGTGGCTCGCATGTAAGAAACCCTTTGGTGTCAGGGATTCATTTTCAGATTCAAACAATTACATTTAGGTGCCTACAAGTGAGTTCAATCTCTAAGCTCAACTGCAAATGGTAGATGTCGATAGTAGCATGTTACAGGAAGCCATTTTTTTTGTGCCAAGGTTAATATGTATATGTTATCATTAGAGTATTCTCCAAATGACTGACATATGTTATAACTACACAGTATTCTGAAGTAGTGCTGCAAAATGCACTTGTATTGGATCTTCATCTTCTCAAAGAAACAAAATAACTTAGGAAAACCTGGAGTATTTTTCAGCTAAAGGCACTAATCTAATGTTTCTTGGCCATGGCTTGAGGAGCTGGCTTAAGGAGTGTGATGTAATGTACAGTCATTAAGGTGTCCACTGTCAAATAGGCATTGTCCAAATTACTACAACATTAAGAAAAATAACTATAGGCATGCATTTTCTGTGCTTTTACATGTGATGTCATTAGGTAGGATAAACAAATAATGCTAGCTAAGTTTAAGTGAACCATTTTACCTTCTATAGGAGAAGAAAGGGAAGAAAGAAGAGACGTTGCAGGTTGCCTGGTGTTGACTCTGTATTAAAAAGCCTTCCTGCAGAGGAAAATGAAGAGAGTAGTGAAAACTGTGAGGTTATTTTCATTCTTTGTGATAACTGACACAATGCTCTTAATTTCTTAAGCTAAGGGTGTAGTGAGTGCTCTAAACCTGCTACTAGATTTACACAGGAGCATCCCAGTCCTGTTGGAAGTCCGCTGAGGCAGTTGTTTGAGCGAACATATTCTGTTTCAGGCTATGCAACTAATTTCTGTGCTGTTTCTTGTGCTTCAGAGGCTTTTGGTTTTGCCTGCCATCTCTGCTCAACTAGTCTAATCAGTGACTTTGGAATTTAATGCTGCGTTGTTTAGTGTGATTTTTTCCAAGTGCAAGGTTTTTCTTATTTGGTGGTAGGAAACAAGCTGTTTTGCTTGCTAGTGTTTCTGTGTATATTTTGAAAAAGTCATTTTCTCCAGTCTACCTGGAAGGTGTGTCTCTAGTCAGCTGACTAGTGTTGTTGACTTCACTTTTAAGACACTTTGTGTGTGTGTGTGTGTGTGTGTGTGATAGCTTTTTTTCTTTTGCACTTTAAAAGGCGGAAGGGAGATTGGCGCTTAACTGATGTTCTGGCAACTGGTGCTGTGGGAATGCAGGCATTAATCCCCTGTTCACAAGTGAAGTCCAATTAAAAATTGAAAAGATCTTTTGGTATTCAGAAATCCAGGGAGTTTTCTAGAATGATGTGTTTTGTTTCGTTTGTTTTCCTCAATTGGAGGAGATGCGAGCACACTTCCTGTCAGCTTCTCTTGCCTGATGTATTTAAATGTTTACTGTGTGCTGTCAATATAATTTGCATGGTTAATTATGGTGAATAATCTTAATTAACTATATCAAGGTGGTTACTTTTTGAGCTTAGGCCTGTGATGATTTGATCTAATCTCTGCATCTCTGCAATGTAATATATGAGATAAATATATAAAATACCTCTTTTATACAGCTATAAGTAGTTCTTCTTGTGATGACAGTGATGATGGAACAGACGAAGAAATAAGAAGTGAAGAAAGTGACACTGATGAGAGAACCGAAATGGTATATTTATGTGTTCCTTAATGTTTAAGACTGTGTTTGAAACACTGGGAAAATTGAAATGGTTGAAGTATAGGCCACAGTGTGTATTTCAGTATATAGCTGGATTCAACCTGCATAAGTTGCTTACACTTAGTAAGTATTTGCTGTAATTAAGGTTTGGAAAAGCAGATAAGATGTGCAGTTCCTGTAGAATTCTTCGATATGAATCCCAAATTACGTATTTGTTCATTTTCTTCTCTTTACATGAGGCTTACTAGCAAATTATTACTCATATTTATGGGTGTTGCAGAATTTTGCACATCTGGTCAGGTTGGGCAAATCCTAACAGCAGGTAGGATCTTTCTGGGTTTTGAAGTTATTTTCCTGTGAACAGCTGAGCTCTCATCTTAAATTGGCATTTGGAAGATAATCGGCTCTTTTAATGCATTAATAAAATGCGGCAGAAAACAGTTTCTTTGGAAGGTCAGTTGAATCTAAGTGCTAAGTGCTCTTGATTCGCAGTAGCAGAACCAATTTCTAGTTCTTTTGTGTTAAATAACTAAGAATCCTGCTTTCAGATAATTTGCAAATTTAGATTTTAAAACTATTTTTATTTGCTATTTGCAGTGTAACTATTGTCTAAATATTTACTGTATTGTAAAAATAATAAACTTTTTGTTTCATTGTTCTGTTCTGACCATTGAAGCACTTTCATTGATATTAATAAGCACAGCCAATACTGTTTTTGTGGCCTCTTATAGAAAGAAGAACAAGACAGTCACACAAAAAGGGACATGGAAGAAAGAGCAATAAGCATAGAAATTCCTGAAGTCTTAAAAAAGAAGCTTGAAGAAGACTGTTATTATATTAACAGAAGGAAACGGGTATGAAATAGTAGCTATGAAATGAATGTGCATAGAAGTGTCAAAAAAAAATCTTGCATATAACTCCTGCTTTTTTTAAAAAATTTTTTAAAATTAAAAAAAAACTTTAATACAAAGATGATCTTAAAGTATAAGGAAGAAAAATGAGTTAAGAGTAGAGGGAACAACTTCACGACAGCTGAAACAGTGAGTTGTCCTTGTGTTTGAGGATGTGAACACCTTGGTACTTAATGGTGTTTTAGAATGCAGATTGTTCTTTAAAACTTGAAAGCTGGTCAACCTGACCATATTTTTCTTTCTCTGGATGTTTATAAAGGATTGATTAAAATGTAGTTTTAGTTGTAGTGCTTTTTAGTAAACTAATCAATATATTAGAAGCTCATGTTGTAGTGTGTTTTACTTAGGTGGTGTTTCTCTTTCAGCTAGTGAAGCTTCCTTGTCAGACGAATATAATAACCATCCTGGAGTCATATGTGAAACATTTTGCTATTAATGCTGCTTTTTCAGCCAATGAAAGATCTCGACATCATCAAATGACTCCACATGCCAATATGAACCTTCATTACGTGCCACCAGAGAAGAAGTAAGTAATCTTTAGTCTAGCACTGTTGTCATAAGAAAATGATTTGTTTCAAGCATGACTTTTTTCAAGGCTGTTGTGTGAACTTGCTTTGATGTGTGTTTATGCATGGGATTTAAAATACTTGACAAATATTTAAAGTACAGTAATAACAATTCATTTATTGTTGAGAGTCCCTAAACATGCAAAAATCAATACCCCTTTTTGTCACTTGAATTTTTGTAAATATTGTGATCTATTTTGGAAGAATGTGTTGCTTCTGTCTGTGTTAAGAGTTTATTTAGATCACTGAAAGTTTCTGATGTGAGAATTTCCCTGTTGAAATAAAATTTGAATATATTCAGTTCATACTTTGATTCATAAAAATAAATATTTTTATATGAGCACTTCAAGTAAGCAACTGCAGTGGGAGATGTGTAGGGTTTTTATGACAAATATCTTAAATCCTACAGTCAGTAGGTAGGAAAGTGGAACGTTTTGTTGTTGTTGTGCAGACTTCTACAGTGCTACAATGAGGCAGATTGCTAACTTAGCTTGTGTGGCTGCAGTCTGAATTTTATGTAAAGATTCTGAAAAATAAATAACTAGATTGCTTTAAATCTATGTGCGTTGCAATCTTATTTTATAGAAAGTAAGTTGTAATCTCTGTTACCACCTTCTACTTCAGGTTTTCCATATTATGCCTTGTAATACTTTGATTTGTGCATTTCAGTTTCTTTGGTGTCATTTTTTTGTTAACAATACTTTCCTCCTTTGCAGTATAATTTTCCAAACAACATCAGAAATATTCAGATAATCACATGTATAGTATCCTTTTAGAATGTGAATATTACAATGAGAAAGGTGTTTTATTAGAGGAACAGTTTATAGTTTCAGTGATGGGACTATATATAGGAGAAACTGTGGTGACCCCTATATTGTAATTGCCCTATGGTGGAATTTCTGCATATGATCTTCTTAACGCAGTTTAGATTAAACAAAATTGTAAGATATTGTTTGAGCTTATCAAGCATAATTTGCTTAATAAAAAGTTTTCAACAATAATCACTGTCTTTTAAAAATGTTTTTTTAATTGCTTACCATTGCATGTTGGTGAAATCATAGCATATATAATAGTTAATACATTAATCTGTTTTTAAGGGGAATTTCCCAGAATTGCACTGAAAAATGTTAATGCAGCTTTGAACCTCATGATCTTAGAATAGATTTCTCCTTTTTTTTTTTTCCCTTCCATCTGCTAGTGTTGAGCTATGTAAAGAGATGGTGGATGGGCTGCGAATAACCTTTGACTTCACACTTCCCCTGATTTTGCTCTATCCTTATGAACAAGCCCAATTTAAGAAGGTGACATCATCAAAATTCTTTCTTCCAATCAAAGAAAATTCAACAAACACTAACAGGTAGGTTGGATATAATTAGTCTAATCTCACTTATCTCATGTGGATAATACAGTTAAACAACATTCTGTATTCAGAAAGGCAAGTAATTTACAGAAAGGTTCAACATTTTATAAATATTCCTTCTAGTGGGTTAACTCACAAATGAGAGTATACTGACTGGCATGAATTTATGTTGTAAGCTTGTGAAAAGAATTGTAATGTAAATTCATAAATTTATTTTCAAATTTAAAATTCAGTGTCTTGCTTTGGAGGAAAATAACATCTTAAAATCTAAATCTTGAAGGTTTCATAACTTTTCCTGCTTCTTGGGAGGAGAGTATCTAATTTGAACAGGCATTTAACAAAATCTGCGAAACTAGAAGGATCTTTTTTAGGGCCAGAATGGTGAACTTCTTGCTTTAGTAAAGCTGACCTTATTTCCTAGAAATCAGGAGGAGCTTTCCCCAAGTCCTCCCCTTCTGAACCCCCCAACACCTCAGTCGACGGACAGCCAGCCCACGACAGGGGAGCCAGCCACGCCGAAAAGGCGAAAAGCGGAACCTGAAGTTCTGCAGTCGCTGAGACGATCGACCCGCCATAGCTCTAACTGCGACCGCCTCTCCGAGAGCAGCGCCTCCCCGCAGCCCAAACGGCGGCACCTTGAGACTCCGGCGTCTATGCCAAAGCTCTTCTTGCACCTGGAGAAAAGTGGGTTTTGGTATCAGAATTGTTAATTTACTCTTTACAGCAAGCCCTGTGTGTGGTGTGTATTTTTTGTTTTGTTTTTTAAAAAACCTGTTTGGACTGAGAACTGAGTGGTTGAAATGGACAGTTGTTACTTTGTTTCAAATACTTAACTCTGTAATTTTGCACACAAGGCAGAAAAATAGTCTTCTGAGTAGTCTGTTTGTACTGTAATTCTCAGTAGAAGTCAAGAAGCTGTTTTTCTGGGAGTCTGCTTTCGAAAAGCCTTTTTTTTAAAGAAAAAAAAAAAAAGGTCTGTGTTTAAGACTAAATGCCTTAGCAGGAAGGCTTGGTTACATTTGATACTTTATAGTTGGATAAAACAAATTCTTAAATAATGCATTTCTGATTTTTTTATATATATATTTTTTTCTTCCCTTTTAAGAAACCCCTGTTCATAGTGGATCATCTTCACCTATTACTTTGACTCCTAGCAAAGAGGGGAGTGCGGTTTTTACTGGCTTTGAAGGTAGAAGAAACAATGAATTGAATGAGGTAACAGCTTTTTATTTTGATGTCCTAGACCTCAGAGTTGAGCTATGTAAGAAAAGATGCTGCTTATATTACTTGATATGTTTAGTAGTTAAATCATCTGTTTCTGAAGTTCTGTGTAGACTGAGTTTATTTACGAAGCTGTAGTGGTGTCCTAACCAGAATTTTCATGTTTTGTATCCAGGTTTTGTCATGGAAACTGATGCCAGAGAATTACCCACCAAGTGATCAACCACCACCTCCTTCGTATATCTACGGATCTCAACACTTGCTACGAATGTTTGGTAAACACATGCAGAACCTTGTGCTGAATCACAAATGCTTTAGTTGTTCCAATTTATTTTCAGTGGAAATATCTATTTCTGTGACTCTTCTGTTTGTGCTTTTTTTGAGTTATATACACTTAATCTGCTTTAAACTTTCAGTTATGTTTGTGAACGGCATTCTGTCATTTACCAGCTCTTACAAGCAAGTCTTATTTCCAGTACATAATCCAATGTCAATAAACTGAACAGCATTAACTTTCTCAGCATTAGTTTTCTTAGTGTGATTCTTAAAGGCAGTAAGATTTTGAATAATCACCAACTCAAAGTGGAGACTGCAGTGAAATTTATGTACTGTTTTCTGTGTAGTAGTTAAAAGTAACTAGAAATTACTTCCAAAAAAAAAGCCATAAATAATTATTTTTCTTTTCTTTCTTCTTCTTTTTTTTTATACAGTAAAACTACCAGAAATATTGGGGAAGATGTGCTTTCCTGACAAAAACCTAAAGGCTTTAGTAAAACACTTCGAAATGTTCCTGAGGTAACTTGACACGATCTACCACAGTAGTGTTTGTACTGTTACATGCTTCTGTGTTCTGGAATGACATGGATTTTAACAAAGATAGTCATTTTATATAACTACAAGAATGTGATAAAGGAAATAAGATAAAATGTTAAGGATAAGCTGTTTCTGTAATTGAACTTGAAGGGAAGCTGCATCCTGTAGTCCAAGTTTTGATAGATCTAAAGTGATATAGAACTGAAGTGTTAAACTTTGTCTAGTATGTCTTAGAATGTCATGTCTGACTTGGCCAAGCATCATATTTTTCAAAAATGTAAACTACACTGTTATTTTTGAGAACATAATCTGAGGGTGTTGATGTCACACGGATATTACTAGAGGGAAAAATTTGTTGTTTAGAACCTTTTGTTGATTGTTAACCTTATAGAGAAAAACTGTAAATTGTCCTGACGAGTGGTAAACCAGTGGACTACTCTGACACATAAAACAGTCACTTGTAGCGACACCCAACTGTTTTTGACCACAGTAGTTCTGCAGTTGGAGAGAAGAGTATCATTTGCACCTGAATTGGCTTTTGTTATTCAGGTCCTCTGGTTTAGTATTGCTGCATGACACAGCAGTACTAGGTCAAAACATGAACATGGCATTGTACTGTGTAGTGTCAACGTAGTCGAAAATAAGTTTCCCAGGAAAAAACCTATAGAAAAATGTTGTTGTAAATGGTATTCATTTGGAACTAATATGCAACTTCCAAGAGTTTTGGTCCAATCAAAATAGCAATGTGCTGAAAAATTGTGTGCCACTGTCCCATCAGAAGCCCTGTTTAAAAGTTGAGACAGGCAAAAACTTTATATGCTATAACAGTTTGTCGAAAATGGGAAGTTTCAAGTGTTTAAAACTACAAAGCAAACTTCCTGTTAAAAGATGTCATTTGCAAGCTTTCCTCATTAATTTTCTTTGTTTCTATTTTATCAAACTGTTAATATTTACAATGTCTTTTTCAATCGTGACAATGATAGCACTTATTGTTGGAAAACAGAAACTGGTTATTTTGCTTGGAGTGAATGTTATTTAGGATGCTAAGGTCATTGTGTTGCAGAGCGTATGGGTTGGATTCCTTTGGGGTAACACTTCATTAGAAAGTGTTCCAGTGCTAAGGGGCAATCAGACCTTAAGACCTTGTGTCTTAAGACGAAACTAAAACTAAACCAGAATTAGTGCTCACAATATCCACATTGGTGTAGCTGTATAATACAGCTACAGCTGTATTACTGCTGTAGCAAGTATAATATGGATATTGTGTAGCTGGTATAGAGGGGGTTGTTTATAGATCAATTCCTCTTGCCCTGTCCTAATTGCTGTTATATGCATACAGCTATTATCTTGTATCCAACTCTTCAGGTTAGAACTGAGAAACACTGGCACATCAGTGTTGCACCTAAAAACGCAACGAAGTCTTGACAGACTGTACTCTGCTCTTTGATTATGAGTCTTTAATCTTAACTGCATCTGGCTGCCATTGTCTTTTAAACAAAAATGTCAAAGGGCTGTGTTTTTCCTCTCTCCCTCAAGTGTTTTTTAAGCAAATGTCTTGTTTGTTTTGTTGATGCCGTCTTATGGTTTATTTTTATATGAATTCATTATTTCTGTAGTTTTGTCAGATGGGGCAGAGCTGTTGTCAGATTGGGCATCTTTTTCAAGATTGTTCTCAATTACAATTACTGATGTTGAAAGCATTCAGGATTATGTAGCTTTGTCACAGGTATTCTTAAACTAATTTCCTTAGTAGCATTAGGTATGGTACTGCATATTTAAATAGTGTACACAGAAACCAATGCAACTTAATATGTTTTTACTGAACTAATGTTTAGGATGCTTTGGGACATCTTTTTTCTCTTTGTTCCACGTGCTATTGAAAGTGGTCAGACAACTACATTTTCCAGAAACTTGTCCAGGCTTCATCACAGAAATACTGCTCTATACAAGAGAACATTTGAGGTTGTTGACGTTTTGCACCATTTTTCCCTCACCATTTTTGCATTCTCTCTTTCATGAATGAAAGTGTTAGCAGTTGTTTATTAAGAATTATCTTCTCTCCTTGTTCTATTCCGACTGTTCTTTGAGAGGTAAGAACTGTCTTGCACAGTCTGCATGCATTAAATAGCAGTCAGTTTATTAAGGGCAACTTGCTGAAGGAAATTGCGCAGTTTGGAGTGACAAACTGAGGTGCTTTTTCCTGTATTCTTTATTTATTCTTTCTAATAGCAGAAAAGGGATTGAAGCTGTCTATTCACATTTATAATAGTGCTCATGAATCCTTTTTCAATTCTAGCTAGAATAGAACAAGCCCAAACAGTTTATCTTTTTTAAAATAAAAATTTAATGTGGTATACATAGCTGATACAATATTTCCAGAGATACTGATCTAATTTTTATTTTGGACTTGCGCTTATACAGCTTAAATCTACAGTTTCATTTAACATTTGCACTGTTAGTCTCTTGTGGGCTGAGAAGCTGAGACTTATTTAATATACCACTTTGTCTGGAAGCTTGTTTTATTGAGTTTACTCAGAACTTTGTAGATGCATTAAATTCACTTTGGATAATATTCTTCAGTCATGGCTCGGATTGCTGGTAGACATTATTGATCTCAATTTTCCAGACAACTTATTTTTTTAAGGGCCACAAAATACATCTTGAAGTTTCATATTAAATTAAAGCTTTTATCATCTGTGCTTACTGCAGTATCCTACAAGTGTGTAATGAGAGTATCGTCAAGGGGAAAAAGAAAAATGGAAAAATCATTTTTTTAATGAAGAAATTCTTATTACAGAATTTGCAGAACAAAAGAATTTTTTTCCATTTATAAAACTCCTAGTCTTCACTTGAAACTAATTGTTCTGAAATAATTGAGAAAGCCAGTAGAAAAATAGTAGTCTGAAATGGAATTTAATGGCCAACTTGCCAGATGTTTTCACTGAAACTCACTTCCATTTTGAATTCAGTCTTCAGGAGCAAGCAGTGGAAGCAGCACAATAGATACTCTCATTCAGGGTCCTTCATCCAATAGTTTTTGCTAACCAAGGGCACCTGACTAAATTTTCATGCCAGTTACAGGTTTTTGTTGTGGAGTAAGTATTGCCTTTTAAACTACATAACTTCAGCCATACTTCTAATAAAATGCTACATGTGCTATACAATGTATCCTATGTGTGGCTCTCTAACAGGATATGGTAGTCAAGGAAGTGCCCTCTTTTTTTTTTTTTCCCCTCTCTCTCCTGTTTCTGTTAATTTGAACATCAACCTTAAATGGGAAAACTCTCTTGGGATCAGAGGTCATTTCTCAGGGCTGTTGACTGGTAAGTGATACTTCGGAGTAGTGTGTGTATATATATGTGTGTGTGTGTGTGTGTATACATATATATCAAATCTATGATTTTTTTTTTAGGTCCCTCTTCAATGAGGTAATTTTGGTCAATATAGCCTTCATTTAAAAGAAGAAAAAAACCAAAACCTTTACAGTGCTCTAGAAAGTCATAGCTATTTTCTTTATATGGGAACAGAGAAGAATGGAGAAATCAGCCATGTTCCTAAAATGCTGTTTTTTAATTTTCTAATATTTATTCTGTTACAGCCTATATGTAACTTTTCAGATCTAGAAAAGTACATTCTTAAGTGTCAAAGGCTTCTGTTTTGATACAACCCACTCAATATACTTATAAGTTTTTTTTAATTATTTTTATTTATTTTTTATTTTTAAATTCTCATTCTTAAAACTTTTGTTTGATGTTTTGTAACCTACCTGTTTTTATCTATTGTGCTAATCTGCTCCATGGTCAAAGTACTTGAATGCTGCATTGAGTATTTTCCTTGGGAGGGAGCCAGATTGGTATGTGACAAAATACAGAAGGTTGTGATGATAAAATGTGGATTAAAAAGATGTTTGAAGTAACCTTAAGAAATACATTCTCTGGTTTTAATAGATCTCCATTTTGCAGCGCAGTGATTTTATTATATGTAATTGCAGTGGTGAATTACCACCACTAGTCTGTGCTAATGTGCAATTAATGAGAGGTTTAGTGGTTTTCTGAGAATGAGGACATGGAACATTCCTTACAGTGAGTGGAGGAGCAAGGACATGTATTTGAATTTGCTTGCTCCTGAGTTTCAGCTTACTCTGATTTAATTAACTGTCACCTTACAAAATTGTTAAAACTGGCTGTTTGAGAGATCCCAAGGGACCTGATACTACTATTGTTGCTTTGCATCTTGACTAGTACTTCTCTGTTTGCCTCTCAGTAGTATACAATTGTGGTGTACTACAAAAATCTACTGAGTTTGAGCCTAAAAATGACAGAATTACGACAGAATCAAGATTCTGAGGTGGATAGTCACATACAGGTTTGAAACAAAGTTCCTTCCTTCTCACTCTAATGGTTTAAAACACTTTGCAAAGAATGAATTTTGCTTGTGCAGTGAATACCTGTTTCTTATTTCAGACCAAGAGTTAGCCTTCGCATCACCGAGTGAATAGAAGTGTAACTGCCAGTGTGATTCCTTTGAAATGTTTGGCATTTTTAAATGTTTCTTAGTCCATGAAGGCCTGAGCACATGGAGAGCACACAGGTTGTCACTTTCAGTAGGTTTTCATGCTGCCTCCTTTGGCCTGTGGAATTTGCAGGTGACTGCTCTCCTTGACTAAAGTTTGATTGATTTGCCAGAAACTGCTCTTTGGAGCTGTTCTCTGTGTTGCTGCTTTTCCTCCTGCTTACTCTATCTTCAAGTCTCTGCATATTTGAATGAGAAGCATATTTCTAATCATAACAGCATGGATTTCAGTCTGTCAGTAAAAAGAGAGCATCTCCAAAATATGATAAGCTTCATATGGGCCTGTTCAGCCTGCAGAAGAGAAGACTGAGAAGGGATCTAATCAGTTCAGCCCGAGGGAGCTGGGCTCTTCAGCCTGGAGAAGAGAAGGCTGAGAGGGAATCTGATCAGTGTCTATAAGTACCTCAAGGGAGGCAGTGAGGAGGATGGAGCTGGCCTCTTTTCAGTGGTGGCCACCGACAGAACTAGAGGTAATGGCCACAAACTGAAGCGCCAAAAGTTCCACAGGAACTTAAGGAAAAATTTCTTAACAGTGAGGGTGACAGAGCACTGGAAGAGGCTGCCCAGAGAGGTTCTGGAGTCTCCTTCTCTGGAGATCTTCAAAACCCATTTGGACGCAGTCCTGTGCCCCGTGCTCTAGGTGACCCTGCGTGTGCGGGGGGTTTGGACTAGATGACCTCTAGAGGTCCCTTCCAACCTTAAGCATTCTATGACCCAGTGTGCTCTTTCAGCCAGTTCCATGGGAGGTCATCACAGCTGGCTTTCAAACTAACAGCTAGCCAAGGCCACTGATCTCCTTGGAGTATCTGCCTGCTTCCTTGAATTCAGGGTTGTGATGAAAGCATGCATAGTGATACCTTCTCAGACATGCTTCTTTTTCTCTGTATTCTCACGCCTCTACAGCTGAGACTGTCCTTAATTTTTAAGTTTTCTTTTCGTAAGGTTCATGCTTTTCAGGCAGTCCCTAGGACTGTTGGTGACATGCTGATATGCAGGAAAGCACTTGTCTTCATGTAGAGACTGTTCAAGTAATGGCTTGTGTTGAGGCTGCCAAGGCAAAGACCTTTCACTATCAGATGATGCTCTCAGAGCTCATGTGAATTCAATGACCTTGCTGAGAAACGTTTGTTCTTGGTGTATATTTGACAAATGGGCTTTCAATATGGATGAAGATAGTTCTGCACCCTTTTTTTGTTAGATGTGCCTGTATAACTTGCAGCCAGACAGTAGTATTTGTGAGGCTACTGCTTGGAGCCTGAGGTAAGCTCGCTCGGGGACTGCCACTTGAGTAGTGCTTTGACTAATTCTTCAAGCTAGGTGGCCCATGTGTTTCCTGCCTTCCTGTCTGCATTCCTTGCTCCTTCCTGAAGTGTTGCATCACCTTTCTAAAAATCTGGTGGAAAGATGGGGATGAAATTTCACTAGCTGCATTAGGCTGTATACCTCTTGTGCTGTGAGCAAGAGGATGAAGCAGGAGTATTCTTTATTTGGATGCTCTCAGTGAGAGGGGGAAAAAAGTGCAGTCTTATATCTGGTTGTGTATGTGGATTGTGTGCCCCAAAGACTCTGATTGCTGATAAACAGTCCCTTTTTCTTAAAAGAAAAACTGTTTGTGTAAACACAAGCTGTGTGAAAAGCAATAACGCAACAGATAACTGAATATATGTGAGGAGTAATGAAAAATTTGGAGTATTTAAATTGCAACGTGTTTTCTGATCTATGGCAGAATGTTGTTGCTGCTTGGTAAGTAGGTGCAGCAACCTCTGTGCAAGTCCTGACTCCCAACTTGCAGTTAGTGTCATAGATATCTTTGCTGTTTCAACTCTTCCAAAAACAAGGCATTAGTGAAATATCCAGTGCCTAAGAGACGTAGGAGACTCATAGTGTTTCTGTGCCAGCTTCCTGCACACACATAGTTTGAAGTAGAAAGCAGCTTTGGCACGGCTACTGCTTTCTGCACATATGTAGATAATGGGTTGTAGCAAAAGCTGACCAGACTTTTTTTTTTTTTTTTTTTTTCCTTCTTGCTTCCCTTCCTATCTTGAGCAAAAGTCATCTGAATCTCTGTAAATATGTTCGGTGCTTTGCCTTTCATAACTGCTTTGTTATGAGCAATGAGTGCATGTTTGTGCATGCAGTCTGGCTTCTCCTTTTCTGAGCTATTGCTGTGCCATGAGCATCCATTTAAGGTTTTTTATCTTTACCAGCTGTCACTTTAGCTTGTACCAAGCTACCATTTCCGACTGATGATCTTAAGCCAAAGTCAGGAAATTGTAACAAATTAAATAATTATGTTTCCTGTTGCATTCTTTTTCAAGCACTTGGACTGCAGGTAATGGATGCCCTCTACAGGTTCCTTAGTTTTATTGATGTTTGTTTTAAACATTCCTTTATGATCCAGCACCTGGTACTGTGTTTTAGATAATGTTATCTAACAACATAAGGAAGTTGATGACCACCCATAGCTTGCACTCACTCTGTCTTAAAGTTGGAATATTTTTTTTAATGAAGGACTTCTATTAATTTTTGTGGCTCATTTCAATTTTATGCAGTCTGAATATGTTAAGTTAGACTCAAGTCTGTTAAGTTTTAGGCCTTACCACACTTGCTTCATAACAGCCCCAGATAATTTAGAAAGTGAGTTATATCTAACTGTCATGGGACTTGATGACTCAGATTGCTTCATTCATTTAAAAGCACTGAAATCGTAGCAACTTAGGAATAGATTTTTCTTAGAGAACATGAATGACTTTTTTTTTAAAAAAAAAAAAAAAAAAAAAAGGGCAGGAGGATCTGGATTATTTTGGTGTGGTTTATTTTTGTATCTATATAAGTCTTTTTCTAAGAAGTATCTCTTATCTCATGAAATAAGCATTTTATCAATCATTAACCTGATTTTTATGCGGTGATAAACCAAAGAATTAAGATTATGAAGGGTGTTCATGACTAAAGCTAGTAATGCTCTGTATTGTTCATGCAAAGTATTAGTGAAATCTTGGTGGCTCTCATGCAGATATGACTTGTCTTGTTCAAGAAGAAAGGAATAGTAAAAATAGATTAGTTTCACACTAAACTTTATATATATATTTTTACTCCTATTTTCACTGTGTAGTCTTTTACACCATCTTTTGTTTTTTTTCCATGGGAAGAATCACTTCTGTTTTAATTTAAATGCCTGTACTTCTGGTAAGAGAAAGTTGGTATAATATAACAGTAGCATTAAAATCATTTTTTGACTTAGAATAACTTTCAGATGTTTTTCGAATCTGATCTCAAAAGGGTAGTTATGTAATTATGTGAACCTTCTTGCTTTGTGCTATTTTAACATGAACAAAATCAGCAGCTACTGTTGGAATCAACGAGAAACTCGCATAGGGTGAATATTTGCTGACAAAAGAGGCTACTGCAGTATTTCCCACACTCAGGATTTTGTGGATGAAGACTATATTGGTCTTCAATTTTTTCTTAGCTCTTGTGTGTTTATTATGATAAGTCCTAGTGTCAGTTTTTGCAGAACTAGTTGAATCCTTGCTATAAATACAAGAGTATCTTTATTTCTTCTGGCAATACCTGCCTCTTTTGAATATTACCAGAAATCAGGTACTTAATTAGGTCTTGTTATGGCTCATGTAATGGAATTTTCTCCGTTTAATTCCCTAGTTCAGATTTAAAAATAAAAACAAATTGTCATTTGATTTTTCCAGAAGCATATTGTTTACTAGCCAGTTCACTTGCAGGTCTTGAATCAAAGATGTTTGACATGAGAAATTTCCTGAGGTTCCTCTACTCTGTTAGTTACCAAAAGTAACTTGCGTGAAATGAACAACTTTGGAGGAAGTGCCTTCTAAATAAGTGGTAACACACTGAAGAGTTGATTTATGCTAAAAAAAAAAAAAAAAAAAAGCCTATGTTTTTTACTGTTCTCAATTTTTACTATAGTAGTGTGTAACTAGTTATTCCACTTGAGCTAGGCTTAGATTAATTTTTAAGTAGCTTCTATTAAATGTTTCTTTTTTTCTCTTGTGTGCTTTCTTTTCAGGTTTTTAGCAGAGTACCATGATGATTTCTTTCCAGAATCTGCTTATGTAGCTGCATGTGAAGCCTACTACAGTACTAAAAATCCTCGGGCCATCTATTGAAGCTCGAAATGAAGATCAAATCTTCCTGTACGTAGCCCATATTTTGCCACATGGCTACAAGATGAAGATGAAGGAATTGAAGCAACTCTTGGTGTTGACGAAATAGGAGACTCTTCTGTGGTGATTGGATTACTTAAAAGAAATGGAGAACTACTTTATGGAGATGTATATAGACTGCATTATGAATTGCTTAGAGAATTAAATGCAGCTCGAGTTCCAGAGGAACAAAGAAGCCCTGTTCTGACGCCTGATGCATGGGACTGCACAAAACTATTAAAGGAAGGGAGGCAAGCGCAGATGAATTTGCAACAGGACGTTTTCATGAAGATAGTACAACATGCTGTGTTTTGGTTTAGCTTGACCTCTCTAGTCTGAAAAATGAGACTATCACCACAGTTGTGTGAAGAGAATGCGTAACTGGCATCTCGTAGATTTTGTTTCCCACAAACTGCACTTCATTTTGTGAAACTGCCCTGATGGAAAAGATTGCTTAATGCAAAGGATCTGGGGGCCTGTTTGGCTGGTTTAAGTCAGCCTCAAGAATGGCTCAGTTGCCTGAATGAGGGACATGTTGCTTGCTTTGTGTTTTGCAAAGATGTCTGTAGCCCTTTCCCTGATAGGCCTGCCGTAGCCTTGAGAAGAGCACACCTTGCCAGGGATCCAGCATCGTGTGGCTGGAAGCGAGTTCCAGAAACAGTATTAAGAATGGATTCCTACAAGTAAGCAGAGAGTCAATGTTAAGTACTGACAATTTAACTGGAAAAAAATTCTTTTCTTAATAAAATACACAGTGGCTGCTGTATAAATGTATGATTTTGACTAAAATGTTTGTTCTTGCTTAGTATTTTGAAGAGTGATTGCTAAGTGTGCGTAGAAAAAGAACCTGGAGTACTTATAGGAAGGAAAGTTCTTTTTGTATCATTGCATCCTCTACAGACTTAACAAATGTCTGCTTAGACATTTTTATGCACTTGAGCTCTGGAAATAGGAATTTAACTGAACTGAATTCATCGCATTTTGACAAGGCATTCAGTAGTAAAAATTAATTGAAACGTATTTATTTGCGTTGAATGCCATCAAAAGCTCATGGGTGATGGAGAACTCTGGCTTCAAAATCGTTATGTAAAGACTGACATGGAGATTTTAAACAGTGAGCAGAGAACAGCATCAAGGCTCCAGATCACAGACACTTGGATTACTCCTTTCTGGTATGGAAAACATGAGGTAGAGCCCTTACTAATAACAAAGAGCTCAAAATGTTCCTCCTGGAGATCTGCAGAGTTTAGATGTTATGATGAATCAATTGTCAAAAGTTGATAATAAACTGTGATCTACAAAGCAAATCTAAAATCTACTGTTGACAGTCAGTGTCACTTCTCGGAGTATACTGGTATGTTAAAGCCTTTGAACTGGAGAGAAAGGTTACCTTGGTTTTGGTAATAGTTGAAGAATAGGAGACTCTTTGGCTTCATGTCAGACAGATTCAAAGTTCCCCATTTAGTGGTACTATTTTTTTTTGTATTTGTGTAATACCAAAAAAACAAACATTAGTTTTTTTTTTAGTCTCAGCAGAATCCAGAAAATCCATGTTGATAGTATATTTTCTTTCTAGCTTTGGGTCCACATCTCTTAGAAACAAACCAGTCCATGAAAATGGCAATTCCTACCTAGTTGGATATCCATCCAACTGCTTGGATGCAGCATGGAGGGCTGCTTGAGACTGCATCCGTAATCCTTTCTGTTGCAGGAGTGTCGCAATGTGTTCAATACTTCAAATCTTCCACTGTTGGTATCTTGGAGTCTAACCTTATGTGTGATTGTCTAGCTGTATAAAAATGAGTTTCTGCATGTCATGGTGGCTAATGCTGTTAACATTGGTTAATAAGTTATGATTATTCTCACGATTTAAAATCTGAAGGCCCAGTTAGTGTCACTGTACTCTTGATGTGAACTTTTTGTTGAGACAAGGGGGGAAAAAAGCAGCTGCCTGTGCCTTAATTATGACCAAATCCCCTACTCTCATAGCAACTAAGAACACTGTTCTGCAAAGTACCAGGGTCATGGTGGGTTTGTTTCTTTGTTGTTTGGGTTTTTGTGTTTTGTTTTCTTTTGCACTTCTTCATTTGTATTTGTATCCCATCTCAATGGGATGTCCTGTGTAGGCTTGTCAGCTAGAAATGCTGTATGTGAAATGTGTCCCTGACTTCCCTACTGTCAATGTTCTCTTACTACTTTCTTATTTTATACCTAGCTTTATTGAAGCTGAAGTAAGGACTTGCAAAGGTCTCTACCAGACTGGGGAAGAGGGGAATTTTCACCGGTCTTAACCAACTTGTGCAGAGACTTGTCTGCTTAGGCCCCAAAGTTTTGTAATTCTCATAGCTTCTGAGTGGAAGATTAAAAGCTTCATTTGGTCAGAAGTTTAATAGTGTAATTATAAATTGCTGGTGGTCTTCAGCTCCTTGAATGTCCCTGACTGAGGCTTTTTGATGCCTTTCCCATCCGTCTTCATCCGACAGGTGAAGGAGGTTTCTGCAGGCAGCTGCCTGTTGTCCGTTGGTTCTTGTTTTAGAGTAGCTCCTATCAGTGCTTCCTAACCTGATTTGGTCAAAAAGGCCCAGATGAGCTGAGTAAATGTGAAAAGCTGACCTGGGTGGCCAGGAGTGTTCCTGTGAGCAGGTTTGCCCGCAGAGCCGGTGTCTTGTGGAGGAAGCGGTTTGGACAGTCCTGTGTTGAACTGGCAGAGCTGCTCTGCGTACCTCATGTGCACTCATTCCACGCTCAAAGTTGTCTTGTTTATGCATTTAAAGAGGTTACACTAGTGTAACTGTAATGTGATGGTGAGTCTCTTCTCTGCAGGCCCTTCCCTTCAAAAGCAGCAAGCTAAAAGGCAGTTCAGCCGGGTCCTCAGTGCGGCCGGCTGCCCTTCTGTGGGAGAGGCATCACAGCACAGCATCAAATGCAGGGGTTGCAGCTGATGTGGTGGTTAGGAGTGCGCTACTGCATGTGTACCCAATGTAACGGGGTTGCTAGTGCTGCTAATTCCAGCACTTGCTTCATGTGGATGGAGTGAGGGTAAGATAGCTGAGTAACAAATACACAACACGGGCTGTATCCAAAGTGCTCTGAACAACACAGACCAACTTTTAATTCAGTTCAGCTTTGTTCCTAATTTCAGGCTTTACTTTTAAGCCTGTTATGCATCAAAAAATATGCTGTTCTTTCATGTGCACCATCTGGCGTTAATGCATTTCATTGCTGTGTTGATACTTTTCCCAAGCTCTGTTGAGGAGTTGGTTTTTGTTCCAAAGCTCTGGCTTCTTCATACAACTGTAATGGGCATCTTAGTATCCAGGTGATATTTTGAATATGTTTCGTGTCCTATTCTCAAAGAAATGCAATGCAAATTATAGGCAAATTTTGGATTTTATTTTGCAGTTGGTGTGGGCTAACAGCATTTGTATGGTAAAGCTGTCGTGACTGAGCTGTTCACTGTGAATTTGTCAAACAGTAATGCAGAGTGACCTGACTTTGGATTACATTAGAGGAGTGCCTTCAGTCAAAGAAGGAAATAAAAGTCTTATTGGAAATAAAAAGCTATTAGTGTTTTTCATGTTTGCATCTCAAAAGTTTTATTGCAGCATTTGAGAAATACAGAGGGAGATGGAGTTAAAAATAACATTAAATCTATTTGGGGGGAAATTACCATTGGCCCATTGGTGTCTTTAGAGTACCCCAAACATGCATGCACTGAGGGGGAGTTATGAGCCTCTTGGGGAGGAAAAAGGGGATGGAATTGGGTTGCGTTGACAAACCCAAGTTAGGCATTTGCTTTTCTGTGTAAATATATACCAGTGAAATGGGCGTCCCATGAACAACAGTGTTTATGTATTATTTTTTGTGTATTTGACTGTAAGCAATGCAGTCTTGATGTGTTTACACAATCATTTTTTCACTAGTTTATGAATCAATGGATTCAGAGGGATTTCCAGTTCCTTGTACAACTGCCTCCTTTTCTGTATGAAATGAGTAGATAGAGGTGCTAGGTCTCTACAACCACAAGTATTGGTGCACTGTCTCTGCCACTATTTTGAATTTTTTCCCCACTTAAGCTTGGAATATCTGTCGCCCTGGGGAAGATGCTGTCAGTAGTGGCTGACTGACAGATGCAGATACTTATGAAGACGGAACTCGGCGCGGCCTCCCTGTTGCATTGTGTATTTTTCCCCTCTAATTCATGTAGCAGCTGAACTGGAGCAAGCAGAATAAAACCAGTGAAGCACAAGCCTCTGCTTAACAGTGACAAAGCAACGTTTGTACTTGTTTGGCCTGGAAAAAAACGTTCCTGTCGCACTTCCTGCAGCTTGGCTGAGAACTGTCAGCTGCATCATACGTGAAGTGGATGACATCTTTATAAAGGAAACAAAGTTGTGAGATGCAGACTGACAACTCCTGCTGCTACTACAAACTTTTAAAAGTGTGTCCTGAGAAAGAGTGATCTATCTCCCATTCTGCTGCTTGAAATGACCAGAGGTTTTGACACAGAGTAACTTCTATAAGTACAAGAGACTGGATCTACTGGGGAAGGCTACCAAGGTCTTAAAGTGTTGAATCATGCAATATGTTCATGTGGATGTTTCTGCACGATGCCAGAGACTGCTTAATATTTATATAGTAAGAAGTGTGCTGATAAATGTGTCGGTTCTTCACAAATTGAAAGCAGAATTTTTCATCGTGTCAGCAGCATGTCTGTGCCTGTAATGTCTGCAGATGTTGAGCCATGGTTCAATTTATTAATATTTTGTTAGTTTTGATAAGCTGCTGTTAATAATTAAAATTATTAATCTTCAAGCTCCTTAAAATAAAGGTGTCTTATTAAGCCTCCTTACTTTTACTATGGTTTCTCTGAAGTAATCTGGAAAATCAGGAAAGCAATGCTTGAGAGCCACGGAGTAGGGCAGGTGGAATCATTTTTGACTCAGATAAACAAGTTGGAAATGCTTTTCTTGAGAAGTACTTGGGTGTTTCTGATTCATTGGGAGCTGTAGTCATAAAAGTTTGGGTTAAATATAATTAGGTTTTTATTTGTAAGCTCAAAAGCAGGTCCAAAGTTAGCCAAATAAATTGCATGACGCCGATATATAATCAAGTTGAACAGTTCAAATGTGCCTGAAAACAGTTTTGCTGCATGTGCCAGCTTTCTGTTTTAAATATGGCTCTCTGAATGTTTTGGTCACTTGATGCCAAGCATTGTAAATTAGAATATAAAAAATGACTGACTTTCAGCATAAACAGTTTTTAGCCTCAAGTTTAATTTAAAAGTATGGAATGATACAATCCCATTTTATTAACTCTGCCTTTCTTTTCAGAGCAGTTTCTTAGAAATAAGACACGGGACAAACATGGCTCCTCCTGCCTGTGCTGGTGAGCGTCCGTCTGGGTGGCAGCTCCTCACAGGGCATCCTTAACGCAAGCAGAGCTTGGAGGTTGCTGGTGGTGAAGAGCCTCCCTCGGGAGGCTACCAAAGGCTCTGCAAAGGGAGCCAGCACCCCCAAGTGACACCTTAATCATGGCGGGACAAAACGCTTTTGTAGTTGATGTTTAGTTAAGAGCTTTTGCTGCTTGCAACCCTCTGCTTTGTGGGCTGTTGGCTTAAAAAAATGTAAGTAGTTCCGTTGTGTTTAGGTTTCCAATGCACAGCTGTGTAGGAGGCAGGTTTCTCTAATTGTTTTTAATCAGTTTAATGAGGAATTTATTTTTTCTCTGCTGTGAGTGACTGGTGCAGTGATATAACTTCTTTGGCACCAGTGATCTGTGCCTTTAAAAAAACATTTATTTAAAGCACTGTGAGTAGCAACTAATTAGACTTTTCATAAAGATTTTGCTTACTGGCAGATGGTTGATATGACACATGTAATGTGTGTGCAGCGCTGCCAACTGTAGGCATTAGAAATCATGAGTCAGACTCCCGAAAGTCTTAGGAGTGATGAAGGAAATGTGAGGATTAACTCCTGTTTTTTGAACCCCTAAGGTAAAGTGAGTCAAGCTTGCGGCAAGAATTGCTGGGCGCTTTAAAAGGAACCTAGGGAGGAATAGCCCCATGCCCCAGTACAGGCTGGGGGTGCCCTGCTGGAGGGCAGCTCTGTGGAGAAGGGCCTGGGAGTCCTGGTGGGCACCAAGGTGACCAGGAGCCAGCGCTGTGCCCTGGCCCGCAGTGAGGCCCGTGGCATCGTGGGGGCTTGGCTGGGGGAGCGTCGCCAGCGGGTCCAGGGAGGCGATCCCCCCTCTACTGAGCCAGGGGGAGGCCACGTCTGGAGCACTGTGTCCAGTTCTGGGTGCAAGAGTGACATGGAGATACGGGAGGGAGTGCAGTGTAAGGCTCTGGAGAGGACTGAGCGACTGGAGCGTCTCCAAAGAAGAGACTTCTCCAGAGAAGAGGTTTATCAACGTATACAAATATCTTGAGGGAAGGTGTCAAGAGGATGGGGCTAGACTATTTCCAGTGAAAGGACAAGAGGCAATGGCCACTAATTTAACCCAGGCCGTTCTGCTCGAGTTTGAGGAGCAAATTTTTGATTGTGAGGATGCCAGAGCCCTGGAACAGGCTGCCCAGAGAGGTTGTGGAGTCTCCTTCTCTGGAGATCTTCCAAACCCACCTGGATGCCACCCTGTGCCACGTGCTCTGGGTGTCCCTGCTGGAGCAGGGGGGTTGGACTAGGTGATCCTTAGAGGTCTCTTCCAACCTCAACCCTTCTGTGGCCAGGTGAAAGCTGAGCTTTTTGGTTAATCACATGTCTTTCAGAGTTAAGGCTTTCAGAAAAAGCACAAAGCCTTGCAACATTGCCAATAAAATGATGTTCTGGCAAAGCTCTAATAGAGCAGCATGCCATTAATCTGAAAATAATTTATTTCTGAACAGCTGTGAAAACACAACACATGCCTCAGGAAGATTTTCTGGGTCGGGCTGTTATATCTTCTAATCTACAAAACAGTCCATCTTTGCCAAAGGCATAAATCTAAATGTGTAGATTGATTTTTTTTTCCTTGTTTGGAATAACTATTAATAAAGTGAGAGAGACAGATAATCTTGTTTCTATGGTAAACCATTCATCCTGTGCATGGTGGTGAATCTGAATAAATCGTGCATCTGAAGAACACCGGAAGTAAAATGACAATTCTGCATTTTCTGTGCTATGTGTGCAGGAGTATTCGGTTGCTGTCCATATTGCAATAAGTACTTCCTGAGATCTCTCTAGCAGTTGTTCTGCTACTTAGGAGATACAGATTGAGTATCTCTGTGCTCACAGCTGCAGGAGGACTCGGGGTGAAGAACTAGTTACAGCATGTTCTGAAAAATGGATGCAACCCCCATGTTCTGAAAAATGGTAACAGCCATTTAATGGAAGTTGTGAGGAAAAGCAAATTGGAAATGTGATGGCAGGTCTTTCTGATGCAATAACTTGCAGGTTGATTAGGAAGTGGAAGATCCACGTTCAAAGACTGTTCAACCTGAGAGAGAAGCTTCTTGGTGTATTCAGAGCCCATACTGCCTGAGGCTGCAATCGACACTGCTTGCAAAGCTGTATCGCTGTGCAGAAAGAGATGGAAGAAGATTTTTCTTTTTTATCAAGCTGGAGATTAGTATTTCCACTCGCTTGCTCTGACTCCCCCATGGATGCTCTTTTTGTGCGTCTTGCAGCTTCAATGAGAGAAGCATTGCTGTAAAAGATTTAATAATTTATCTGAGTACTGAGTTGGGGTTGTGAGCTTCCTCTAGGATCAAAGTTCTGCATAAGTCTTCAGCTTTGCTTTGGTTTTTCTAGCAAAGGTGGACCCAGAAACTTACTCTTCCTATTGCTGTTTAAACACATGTGGCAGGAGTGAGCCCACCCTCTGCAGATGATGGCAGCCAAGATACCCACATCTGAACTTCCTTTATAGCCCCTGGAGACAGAAGAAGCACCTCCAGCCTGTGTCCTACATCTTGCCCTACTGCCTTGCATAAATTGAAGCTACTTTGGGGTATTTATTCTATCCAGTTATTACTTTGAGAGTGTTTGGAAACCAGTGGTGTAAGAGGAAAGGTAAAAGCCTGAAAAAAAAAATACACAGAATAGAAATATGGCAAACAAATGGACTTTGTGAAGATGTAACATATACTTTCTAAACCGGCATGGTCCAGACTTCTTTGATACTGTTGACAAAATTACAAATTGTCCATAAGGACAAGAAGTTCCTTCTCTGGCTTAACACAGGTGAAATTAGACTAATATTCAGAAGAAGAGTGTAGTCCTGCACCTGGGATTTAGACTTTGGAGTAGAGGATTAAAACTGAACTGCTTTATGGAGCTCAGTCTGTGTGTAATGCAACAACTGTTTCTCTATAATCCTCTCCATTAAGTAGCCCGTTTGGGGTTCACTGGAGGAGAACAAACATGAAGTCCATCAGACCAGAGAGGTTTTTATCATAGAAACAAGCTTCAAGATTCAAATCCTAAACAGAGACTTTGTAATGGTGCTGCCCAGGCACTGAGAGGGAAATCATTTAGTGTATGTGAAGATAACAGAACACTCTTGCAGATACCTCTTATTTCCTAGGTTTTATCTTGGAGCAGAACAGGAAGAGAATTCACATCTTTCTAGAAAAATGAGTCTGACAAGTCTTGTAGAGCTATGAGTGGCAGTCATGAAAGCATAAGGGCAAGTCAGTCAAAATATTTTTAAAAACTTTCTCATCCCCAGTCTGCCAACATGATTTTCTTGAATGCAACGTTATGTTAGATATTTTTCCAGTCACGTTGTAACATTCATTGTGTGTTAACTTGAAGGTGCTAAAGGGAAATGGAGTCTGTGCCCTTTTCCGTGATAAATATCTTGACAATTATAAGTACAGCTGCCTGAATACTATGGTCACTAAGAACAAAAAGATATATATATAGTGCACAGCCTTCATACTGGGATTAATAATGGTCATCACCTAGTCAGAAAGGAGTAACTTCTGTACTCTCTGCTTCCTTCTCAGGAAAGTCACAACAACAGCATTGCATAAGATTATATGAACAGCAAAAAAGAGTCTAAATGGTCCCAGTAGTCAAGCAGGCTCTATTCTACCTGCTTCTAGATGGAAAGTGCTATTTTATTAAAGTGAGATTCTATGAAAGTGACAGGCATTGGACCTTTTTATGCAATGTTGGGAAACACTGGAGTAGTTTTTAAAATTAACTATTGATTGATGTTTGGTTGGAAATATTACATACGTATTTTTTTTAGAAGAGCAAGAAGTTACCTCTCCTATTTTGAACTTTTATAGCAAGAAAGCATTTATGAGCAAACTTACAAATATTGAGCTAGTTCTCTTTTTGTCTTACCTGGAAGATGCAGATGTAAGAAATAGAAATTGGAGTCCATACTCCAGTAGTAAAATTCTTGAGTATATATCTATCTAAATAAGCAAAAGTAAGCAACCACCAAAATAATGAGCAAACAGTAACATTTTGTTATGCTGCGGTCAAGCCCTACTTCTGCACAGTACGTTTGTTGAGAAAGACTAATTTGTGATAGAAAGAGTAATTCCAGCAAACGAGCCTAAACTCTATTGCCACATAAAGGAATACTGAGATAATCATTATATAAGCAGTTATATATGAGCACAGCTAAACATGCTGCAGGCCACATGGGTCTTAGAACAGCATGTGCCAAACAAGCTTGATTGCTTTCTTTGATCCATTTGTAATTTTAATAGATAATGGACATAACATAGCTAGATTTCTGCAAGAAATGAGGAATTTCCTCAAGAGAATCCAATTTAAACATCTTTTAATGTATCTTTGAATAAACATAGGAATTATTGTGGTATTAATACAAAACTGTCTGAACAATCATAAGGCAAAGCAATTATGAATGGTAAAATAACTAAGTGGAGCTCATTGAGGATTAGTGTCGAGACTAATACTTTAATACATTTCTCTATAATGACCTAAAGTAATAACAGAAGAAAACTTGCACATCAATCAAATTTGCAGATGATATCAAGAGACTGCAAAGAAAGAGGAAACAACAGATAAACCACAAAATAAACTAGATAGTTTAGGGGAAAAAAAACATGCAAGGACAAGATGTAACTTTCTTGAATGTAAGGGTTTTTGTAGATTAAAGGAACACTAAAAATGTAAATGTATTCACAGAAGTCCATAGACACTGATTTCATCAGGAGACAAGAACAGTCTTACATAACAGCACGTTATGTCATGTAACTGGGGGCAAACAGTTTAAATCAGCTTTTAACAGTAATCTCTGGTCTCGCGCAATTTGTGCCCGCGGGAGAAGCTTCCATAAACTGCTTTGTTTTGCGGCATTGAGGCTTCACTATTTGGCATTCTCTGCTCCAAAGAAAGTAAAACTTTTTGATTCTGCTGTGGTTAAATACAGTTTCAGCCATGCCTGTGGTTTAAAAGAATAAGGCTTCATTGGGGTTTTGCTGAATCCAATGACTGGAGAATCTTCCTTTAACAAAAACTTAAACAAAATCAGCATGTCTGTGAAAATTGCTGACTTCTCATCCATCAGTGAGTGATACCACGGGTTGGTGCATGACTAAATATATCTCTATCCATCTGCATATCTTAATTGCTTCCATATATACAGAGTAACCTCCTTGTTTTTATTTGGCATGCCTAGAGCAGGTTTGGCGAGTATGCTACATTTAGCAGAGGGCTGCAAAACTGTGTGAGTTTGTAATCCTTGGATAAAGTGCAATCAAAATCTGTCCTGCCAAATAAGCAGGTAGCAACAAATAGCCGGTGGGACGGCACTCAGAAGCCAGGCACGAGGGGTCAGATACTGCAGTACCCACAGCTGGAAGACCTAAATCCCATAACACATCTAGCCTTTGGGTCTCTGACTTACAGTGCAGATAAAAGTTGTAAAGGGATGGTAAAATGCAGCAAGATGATCACATGTGGTCATACAAGACAAGTGAGTAGGACGCCTCTCTACGCTTGTATTGTGCTCTCTCATTCCTATCCTTCACAGCAACAGGACGTATTTGGGGCATTCAGGATTGAGTGGAAAGCCCCCCCGTTTAAGAGGTGTCAGCCTTTTCAACGCAAATGCTTCTTTTCCCTCCTCGGAACCAGTGGCTCGATCCATATCTTCTGGAGTGCAGGATGCCGAGCCTGCACTCGCAGACTCGTGCTCCGGGGCGTGCATCCTGGAGGGAGCACTTGGGGGGCAGCCGTGCACACGTAGGGCTGGGAGACCCTGAAGGACACAAACGCTGCCAGAAAAACCTTTCCATCAGGCAGAGCCTCGTGTTTTGGGGGCAGAGGTTATTGGTGTCGCTCTTTTTCACGTTTTCTGAAAATGCCTGCTGTAAAGCTCCCAGTGAACCACAACATTAAATCACAACATCATAAATACAGACTTTGTGTATGCGCTCAGGACAGCTTGTTTGTGCACAGTACGGGTAGCAGCGCAATGAGCTGTGTTTCTGCAAACTGCATTGCTGTTGTAGATTCTGAAATATACTTAATTCTTTAATATGTTGCAGAAAAGTTTGACCACTGGCTAGCTGTAGGCAATGAGGTTTTTTTCAGTGTATTAGTTGATCTGTTGTTTAAACTATAGTTTCACCTACAGTTATAAAGAACTTCTGTATCTGTCAGTCTGAATGATTTCATATGCTTTCTGGGCCTCCAGCTGTTTATCAGACTGGTGATTTTGTACTCTATTAGCTGTCTCAAGGAGGTTTTATTTACTGAAACTTCATTTTTCATGCTTTGCTTTTTTCTGGTGACTTTATCATCAGGTCTGTCTGTTTAAAATTTAATTGAAGCATCTTAACTTGGCAGGGAAGCATAATTTCATAAGATATAGGAGTCTTTCAATACAACAAAGAAATGTAATTCTAATGCTTGCTGGGTAAAATCTTATTTATTTCAAGGGAAATGACAGGCTTTTCTCTTGTATTTAACCCAAGTTTTAGAGATTAATTGTATTGCATAATTAAGCAAACTCTGGAAGAATCCAAGAATCCAATTATTTTACTGGGACTTTGAAATGCATTTCAGGCTTTCTAGACTTTTTTTTTCTCCTCTGAAAGCTATTTCAGAGGAGTTGGGAGTAGTGAGCAATGAACACATAACAAATATGAGTTAACCTACCTTCTCAGAGATGTATTGCACTGTTTTTAAATGATGCATTCATGTCCAGTGCTCATCTTAACGTAACTACTGCATCATGTTTTCATGGGGCTTTCTGTATTTTCAGTCTCTACCCATCTAACTGCAAAGTAGTTTTGATTCAGGTCGGTCCAAAACTGTTTGTATCTTTAGAGTCACAATTAAAAGCAGCCCTGAAGCAGAAGACTATCCTCTTTTTATTTTCGTTTTTTTCTAGAAAAGCTATTTTCCTTCCTATTTTACCAGAACTTCTTGCAAGTATGCAGAGTTATAAGATCGGAAGCATTACTAGTTTGCAGGAGCAAATACATGAAAAGAATGTACCCTAGCCTCTTTCATCCTTCATTGTTTTAGCTCCAAAAGCATGAAAGCTTTACAGCTTACTTTTAACATTTCTCTTTTGGATTAAGCGCAGTCCCAGCTGTCCTGTCAAAATAGCTAGATGCTGATAATTAACACGTTTGTTAATTACCGCCATTTTCTGTTCTGTAAATTATTGGTATTTCACTTTCTCTTGTTAAGCCCCATTCATTCAAACACAACCTAAAATTTCTTACCTCGGTTCTGCTGAGGAGGAAGAGCAAGCATGGAGTCAGCAACTGCAGCTCAGCTGAGGAGTGGTAATTCATCACCCTTGAGAAAGGCAGCCCTGTCCTTGCACCGGGTGACACTTGAAAGTGAGGGAATTTTTCCAAAGGCTTGAGATGGTGTCAGTGCCTGAAAGTTTGGATTCTCCAAAGTATTTCTCATCAGTCTAGAGATCTCATACAATATCTCTGTTTTATGTGCCAGATTATTTCCAGTCCTTGTGAAGCATTGTGACTGGAAGATATTTTGCTATTTCTAGTTCTGAACTCTAAGGACTTGGTCTCTACTTGTCCATCACTTATGTGATTCTTCTGAATTTCACTTTGGAAATGAAAAGTCATTTACTTTTAAGTTCAAGTCTTTTCAAGCTTCATTTTCAGGTTCACACTTTAGGCCTTATAATCCTTGTTCTGTGTCACACACACGTTGAGTACTTTCTTGATAACAGCAACTAAGTTGAATAAGGCAGACCTATCTTGAAGAAATGTTTCTACAACGAGGATATACATAAAATTTTGTTGATCTCTTTTGGGTGTTTATTTTGTTTTGTTTTGAGCCAAATCTGAAGGCCGCAAAGGATAAACTGTCCAACTTTATCAGTAATTTAAATGCAGCGGGAATCGCTGTCTGTGCTGCCTTCGGCACTCCCACAGCTGCACGTGGCCACCGGAACTACGGCCTTAGTAGGACCGGCCGGAAGAACCAGCAGCCTGGCACCAGACTGTTTGAACTTCAAATGCTTTCTTCTGGAAATACTAGTGAAACAGCATCAGAGCATACAAAGTTTCTGACAATCTTTCATTGTGCGTGACACTGTGTATGTAGAAGAGGAATGTTGTAATTGCAATTATGGAATTATGCTTTCTGGTAGTAATAAATGTGGAACAGATAGATAAGCCCAATCAGTGCAATTATACTTGAAAATGCTTTGTTATCATAAGGCATTCAAAATAGAAAAAAAAAATAAAGTGGGAATTGATTGATCTGTTCAGCAAAAATCTCAGAACAAATTAAAATGGCACCTCAGAGAGAAAGAGAGAGCAGCTCCTCAGTGGCCACTTTGCCCTTACATCACATATTGCAGGCTGTGGGTTAGGGAATGAGCTTCTTCCCTCTCCTAAAGTGCTCTGGGCTACGTGAGCATATTTTTTTCAAGGTGCTGCAGAGAGTTTTCTAACGAACAATCGCAACTTGAGACCTCTGGCTTATGCCATTTACATGCTTGCAGCATTATCTTATCATACTTTTGTTTTTGTAAAATGAAATCAATCTCAAGTTTCACTTAGGTGCAAGAAGGAGAGTTATATTTGTAAGTTGCATTAAGTTATTGCATGCACTTTAACATGTATCAGGGCAAGCTCTTTATGTTAGATGTATTTAGATTTTGGTATCTTTTTCTCATTCCACCTTGTATTTATACACTTCCTGTACCTCAGAGAAAATTCCACTGAGAAATGAGAACTAGAAACACATTTCACCATTAACTAGTGATATTTTTCTGATTTTGGGCGGTGGGGCGGTTGTGTCTTCACTTTGTCATCTTTGCTTGATTCTTTAATGTGCTTCCAAAGTCTGTGCTCCATAGTTAAATTCTTAACTAATCAAGAAATTTGTACTTTATTTTGGTGGTATTTTGGATTTTTTTTTTTGCTTTTTAATTATTACAGGGACAGATAGAAATTTTCCTGTGTTCATTATAAGCAAAAAAAAAAAAAAAACCCAAACCCACTTAATTTGCACCAGCGGTCAGTGTGCGAAGTTTGGCAACCTCCCACTTTTGCACAGCGATGCTGCAGCTGCAGGGATCTGTTGCACCCGTGTCTGGGTGCACTGGCAGCTCTGGCTCTGCCTCTTCCCACGTGGGGAAAAATGGGGAAGAAACCCGGCTCCCACCAGCACAAATGCTCCAGTGGTTGCCACTGCTGATAGGGTTTATAGAAGTGATGGCATGAAAGTGGAAAACTTCCAGCAAATTCCCAGTAGTGGCAGTTGTGAGAGCTTATTTTTGCCTTTAGAGCACAAGGGAAGTTGACAAACCTCAACCCTGAGCTGTCAAAGAAGTGCAGCATGGCAGTGAGAGGGGGGCGATTCTCTCAGCGGCTTTATGAAAGCAAAGACTCAACAAATGCAAACACTTTTGCAGGGCAGGCAAAGGAGACAACAAGTTATGCTGGCTAGCTTCTCCCAGCAAAAACAATGGAATATGGCTCAGGAATTGTGTTTAGAAATCTTTAATGTAATGTTACTGTCAGCTATGGTTGGTGGCAATGGGCATTTTACACCTTGCATCACGACAGCCTCCCAGCAGATTCCCTCCTACTCACAGAGTAGATGAATAAGTGACTCCTGACAGTTGCCAAACATATTTGTGACCATGACTCGTTACTAATATTATGTTTGTTTTCCACATTCTTAGACCCAATTTTAGCTTGCCTGCCTGCTATCAAAAATTTGGCCAGATGGGTGACCCCCCAGAACCTCCTCATTGATGCTCTCAAACGATATGAGATCAGCCCTAGGGCTGATACGGATTGACAAGTCAGCTTTAGTCTATCAAAAAGTGAGTAGCACCTTCATAAGTCTTGTATGAGCAGACAAGGGGGAGAAAAGAGGTTCAAGAAATTAAAGAACTTGCCACAAATGAAGACTGTGCTCCTGTCACTCTTAATGCAGGGAGAACCCCTGGGAATGAGACATAAAATAACTCTACCCGTAAGGATGCCACCAAGGTGGGTACGTGACGGGATATACTAATTGCTGTAAGCAGAGAAAGCAAATCAAAGAAACAGCAATAAAAAGCTTTAATAAAAATTAATGAAGGCCACAGGAAAACAAGAGCTCTGATTAGACTGTGAGTATTTGGGGCTAGAGAAATAGTAGAGGAAAAAAAATAGCCATGTTTCATACAGTACAAATACATAATCACAGACTCACTGAATGGTTGAGGTTGGAAGGGACCTCTAGAGATCACCTAGTCCAACCCCCCTGCTCCAGCAGGGACACCTAGAGCACGTGGCACAGGGTGGCATCCAGGCGGGTTTGGAAGATCTCCAGAGAAAGAGACTCCACAGCCTCCCTGGGCAGCCTGTTCCAGGGCTCATGAATGAGCTGCCCAACACCAGAAGGACAAGACCCGTGTTGGCACAGCTCTCTGGCCTAGGTTAAATCCACTCAAGGAGACCCTGAGCTTGTCTGGAGCCCTGTGCAGGCAGATCTGCATCCTGCTATGCCTGGACCATTGGGCAGGTCTGCTCTGTATCACACTCATAAAAGACAAATCTTTTATTTCAGGTTGTCAGTAATATATTAAGTAACAATAAGAAAAACAAGAAAAAATATATAGAATAATTCCTAATTTCTGGAAATGACAAAACAGCCTTTCATATTTTGCCCTTAATGGAAGACAAGAAAATGGCACTTCACGTGGTAAAATATTTCACTGTAGTCAGTTTCAATTTTCTCTAATTAAGAGACCTGACCTGGCCCATTTCTCAGGAGTGATAACCACCTCCCCTATGGACAACAGTCCTGAATAAATGATATCCTTTTGGGCATCTAAGAATAGAGCTTTCCAAAATATCAATATCTATGGTTATGAAGGCACCCTGAAACTGTCTATAAAAAAGTGGAAAAATTAAGCTAACTAACTGCTGTGTTAAGTGCAGCTTCATACAATTGTAGCAGCTCCTTTCTGAGCTGTATTTTATTATTGTGACCTTCTTTAGTTAAAAATCTAAAACATGAGTTGTGTTGACATGGTAATACATTGCTACAGTAGTTTCATCATAGCAGGGGTGAGGCCTGCAGGGTGAGCACAGTGTAAAGCTTCAATTTAGATAAATGAAGCACTTACACACAACAATCCCTACAACAGTAATGTTGTCTGAGAATGATAGCAAACACTTATGGAACAATTTTTATGAAATATATGAATCATCTGTCTTTTGGGAAATGTGTTGTAACTTCCTTCTCCTGATTTTGCATTAATAAAGTGATATTATTTCTATTTCTTAGCCAGCTGTGGAGAGAAAAATATTAGCAAACACCAGGGTTTAACAATCACAGACTTGGGAAGGCAATATATGGGTTTCAAAAGGGTACAAATGGGCTGTGAGCACCCAGGGTCATGGAGCGAACAATGGAGGTGTTTTCCTCAAAATTCGCAAGTCCGCTTTGGAGTTGTGCTGTGGAGCAGGATGGCCATGGAGACTGCCACCTAGTCTGACCTGCTAAGTGTGCCAAGGCTTACTGCCTTGCTGCAGATTATTTGGGACCACCAGCTTCCCCAGCAGCAGATGTGACAGAGGTCAGTCACACAGCTTTCATGCTTCATGCTTTGGAAAGATCCTTGGACCACATTCTGACTATCGCTGGGGATGAATTTGGGAATGTGGTGCTTGCTTGCTGTATAGCATTCTGGGCAGAACGAATAACTTCAGATTGCTACACTTCTTCTAACAATTGATTTTATCTGGAAATAAGATTAGGGCTGCCACGATAATATGTTGGACCAGTCAATATTTGCCCTGTGAGTTCTCTTTGGCAAACCACTCAGGCTTATCTGGAGATGTCCTTTGGTCTGCTGTCACAGAGTGAGTGCTATGTGCCTTGACAATATGATTTGATTGACATTTGTGAGGGATTTGTGTGTATGTATTTTTTGCTCATGTTTGCAAATGTACCGTATGATCACTTCCAGATTCAAAACCATATTTAAAAACTATGGCTTATTGTTTTCCAGAAATGTTGTAAAAGCTGTGAGTAACTCATGCTGCATTTTCCTATTCAGGTCTGCATTTTCTAATGACATGTGCTTTGTTCAGATTGGACGGTGAAAACTTATCATTTTTTTTAAATTTCTTGTTTCCCATGCACTAATGTAATGGTTCGTAAAGCAAAAGAAGTGCTGGTACAGCACAAAAACACAATAGGCTCAAGATCTCAGCAATCTTTTCCCTTAAGAAAAAAAAAAGAATAAATCTGAAATCAAATGAAGAGCACTGAAACAAAATATAAGTGTGGGCAGGAAAGAATTGATAGTGCCTACTGAATTGTAACATTTTCTAGACTGAACTGATCCAGTTTTCACAAAATTATGAATGTAATTTGGGAATTTAGGTTGTGAACCAGAAAGCCTGTGAAGTCAATGTGGTCCCCTGTTTTCCCAGCGGACCGTATGTTAGGGGCTCTGTGGAGCTCTGTGGATTAGCTTGACTGCACATGGAAAACAGTGTCTCACATTCAAATCCCATTTCATCTTTCTCATGTCTATCATCCCTCATCCTTTCCTAAATCTCATTACCTATCCAAGAAGCAAAATAACAAGAACTGCAAGTAAGTCTGTTTCATTCTGCTTCATTTTTGATGTTTGGAAAAGACAGGGATGACTTACAGGTTAGTGATTAAAACCTGGGATTGAATGTAACTGTTTCTCTGATCTCCAGAGGGACTAATATGAGAAAATACAGTTCCTTTCTGTTAAACACCTGTTATTTTGTGACCTTAATTATAGTCTCAAAGCATGTGTTTAAGACAGTCTCTGGCACTCCATTGCTTTTTTGGAGGAGATTTCACTTCACTTTTTAGGGTGATTCGTGGTTATAAGACCAGTGCTCAATTCCCTCATTCTGTCAAGAATGAGAAATTATCTTTCTCCTGCTCCTTCTGCCACATTCACAGATGTGCACATCCTAGGGCAAATTGTGAAAATGTTGAAGTCCAGCAGGGCCATTAAATTTGGGAGCAGAATAGCATATGAATGTGGTATACAGCTCTGGAATGGGAAGGCTGGGGAAATATGTAACCTCCTGTCAGGAGCAGGATTTATTGTAAGAAGAGAGGAGAGAGACAAGGTAAGAACACAGCTGTTAATTTGATATTTATACTGATGAATGAAGAAGAGCATTAGCTATTGTCAAAGTTAATAAGTTGAGCGTTCTGCTTACCGCTTCAGTATCTTCTGTATTTCCCTAAACTGAATTTCAGTTAATTTTCTTGTAAATAATACCTTTAAAAAAAATGTTCAAAGCTTCCAAGCGAGAGAGCACTATTCATTAGAGACGTCCAAAGGATGCTGATGCTTACAGTGTCTGGGGCTTGAGATAGATGTGCACACTGATTTTAAAGCTGATCATTTTCTGACTCACTAACAGATGTTGTGACCTTTTGAGATTTTTTTTTTAGATATATTTAATCTACTGATCTATTAGAGGCAAAATCCTTGGACTAGGTGTTTGGCAAAATTGCCTTAGTAGGAATATGACAGAAAGGGACCCGGTGAGCTTAAAGAAAGCATCAGATTCCACCAACTGAATCATTTCACAAAGGAAAACTCGTAACCCACCTCCTGATAGCTATGTCCTAAAAATAAACTATTCAGAGTTGTTTATTAAAATGCAATCATGAAGTATTGCCTTCTGTTCTGTATCTCCACGCTAATAAGCAAAATATTCAGTAAATCAACAGCCTCCAACTTACAAGCACTTGCTAATGAATATGAAACTCTTTTTGCAGAGCTGTGAAAGACTGACCAAAACACAGGATGCATCTAGAGAACAACAGAGTGTGGATGTTCCTGCCAGCATTTCAATTGGCAATTGGCAATTATTTAGAATTAGTCGATGTTCAGAAAATCTTTTTCTGAATTATGCCATAGTGAATATTGTAAGTTCTTTTTTAAATACATGTGACACGATTTGCAGTGTGCTTTAGAGGCAAATTCATTCAACATAGCAATATTATGCCTTCTTCAGAAATGTCTTGGCAGACCTAGAGTACAAAGGAAGCTCTGGGGAGCCACAGACATGCAGAGGGTCAGCTGGTAGGGACATGCTGAGCAGCATGGCATATCCCAGATCAAATCTGTCACCTCAGATATCACAAAGAGAGCAGTGAAGCCTGGAGCAGCATTAGCTAAGAACAGGGAGAAGAGCTGGCATGGCAGGGAGCCGGCTCCAAGCACCTCTCTGACACACAGCTGCAAAACCCAAGGGCTTTTGCCTTATGTGATGAGGATGGTAGCTCCCTGTCAGGCTCCTCGCCGAGCTCCCAGCTGGACGAGTGCCCAGCTGCAGGACTGTGGAAAATCCCCATGGAGGGACCTTCTGACTTGAGCACTTGGCCAGGCTTCAGCCACGTGCTACTGCTGTGGGCGCTCTGCTGTGCGTGTGGCAGAGGACGTGGCCAAAGGGCTCCCCAGCTACAGCAAGCAGGAGTCTGCTTGGGCCAGTGCCATGGGCTGTGCAGGAGCGAGCTTTCTCCTACCAAGCTCCAGAGTTCCCCCAAAGCTTCTGCTCAGCTTGCAAAGGAAGAGTGTGGGTTCAGAAGAGTTGAGGTTTCAACATGAGTTTGTGCCTGAAACACTACAAGAGATAAAGGACAACTCAGAAAGACTTATGGATGTCAATCGCCTCTTTGTCTTCCTCCATAGATGTTCTTGATGTTAATTCACTTGCAGTGAATAGTAGCTGTGGTTTTCATGCTACTGATGTGCAAATGTGTCTCTCTTCTCTTAGCACCTTGCTTCAGTCTGAACTAAAATTCTGTTCTTTTTCCTTATTATCACACCATGTATTGCCATCCTTCAGCTAAAGCTACCGTGCTAGGCAAGAGCTGGTATTATTATCCATTATTTCTCTTTTGATATTATGTGCAGTGTCTGTATACAACGTGGCTGCACCTGAGCTAGTCACTCTCAGCTCCATTGCAGTAGCTGAAGATAAGGATGTATGTTAAGATGTGATTTGTCTTCAGCATGAGTTGAATAGTCAGATAAATAAGTCAGATGTAGGATCCTTTATATGAGTCAACCAACTCACATATATGAATTTGCATTTCAAAATCTGAAGTTAGATGAGATGAAACCTGTCCTCCATGTGCAGCGACCACTCATTATCTTCTGCTGTACCATGCAGTGTGTGTTGCTGCTTCTCTCTTCCCAGCTCTTCCCAGGCAGTTATTTCTTCCTCTCTTATTTTCTATAATCCAAAGAGCAGAGAAACTTGCATTCTTTGCCTCAAGCAAAACGCCTTGGGGCTCTTGCCTGTAAGCTACCAGGACACAAATCACAGTAATAAGCCTCATTAAAAATATCTTATTCAGAAAGGTACTTCAACACATTTGTAAATCTGTGTTTTTCTTCTACTGAAGTCAATGTTATGTAGATACACGTTTAGTCTTACATGTACTTTTTCACTTGGTCACAAATTACAGCTTAGTTGCCTGAAATGGTCGCTCTAACACTACACCTCAGACGTGGGAAAAGGGGAGCTGCTCCTACCTGTTCCAATCAGACGCATTTGACTGCTATCGACATTTCCTTGGCACTTCATCACTGCAGCGTGATTGCCCACAACTGCTCCTAGCACCTCTATTGCACTTCACTCCTTTCAAGCATCTCAGCGTGTTTTATAAACAGTACCAGATTCAGTGAGAAGCTAAGTGTCTTGTAGCTGATTGATTAGCTGTCTGCTTAATAAAGTCTATCCTTTATATAAAATCTTGGCATCACATTAAGGCTCAAGTCTGATCTGGAAACACATTTCAATTCCTTCCCTTTATGCAGCTGAAAGTAACTGTTACTGTTGAATTTTGAAAGTGAAGTTATGTTATTCAGAGTCTTTATGCTCTACATTCAGTGCTCAGGTTTGCAGCCCTCCACTCAAACCGGTTCCTATTATCACCAGGCTCAGCGGAGGTGATCCAAAAGTAAAGGTTCAGCCTGTGTCTCTCTTACAACGCAGGGTGCAGAAAAGTACCAGGGTCTTTAAAGTAGCAATAATCTAAATTATTCCCATCAGCTACTATTAAATGACTTCTTTCATTTTTAAGCAGCTGCAGATCTTATTGACTATGTTGTTCCTAAGATGTGATGAGATCTTATAGACCAATTAAACAGTGTTCTCTGGCAATCTCACTCAGAATTTTTATGCAAACCATTACACTTGTTGTACGAGAACAAGCTGTGTTATTAGCTTTTTTCAAACTGTCAAAACATTTAGCAGTCCTATCCAGGCTGGTGCTGCATGTTGCTTGATCACTAAAAGGAAATATCATGTGTCCAGGGGAAAAAGAAGTGCAAACTGTTTGCACAGAAGACCACTGTTTTCACCCGCAAGGTGGTGGGCAACAGAACTGGAGAACCAGTGTGTTTGAGGAAGGGTACCTACTTTTTAAACTTAACCCTTGAATGATTTTTCCAGAGTAAAATATATTGTGTCTGCTTTTAATATTCTTTCCTGTGCTACAAGAAGGACAGCTGCATGTAGCAGCAGAGAAACTGTTTGGGAAATTGTGGATGAAACATTTTTATTCTCAATTCAGGCTATTATCACTGCCAGATGAATTGTGTTTTGAGGTTTGTTCAACACAGCAGTACAATTTCCCTACATGTTCCTCACTTAAAGGTTTCCAAGAAAAGTTGCTTTCATAAGGAAAGGTTAAATATCAATGTCATTAAAGGAAAAAGTACAACAATCACATAACTGATTTTTGAAAAAAATTATTAATTTCCTCTTTACTTTAGGCCAAAAGAGAAATAGAGCTTTTGATAGATTAATTAGAAGCTGAAATGTGTTTATTACCTCCTTTTTTATATCTTTTCACTTTCTGTAGATCACACATGTTCTGCTCCTCTCATCTCTAAGATCATTTCTTCATGTACAGACAAAAAGTGCTTTAAAGAGCTTGTGATGCTTGATAAAACATCCATAAAAACACTTTGTTTAGAAATTTCTCTCCAAATAAATCTCTCTGGTTTGGAAGAGCAGAAGGCTAGAGGAGAAAGGAGTAACTGTCTACCTGCCAGATTTTGCCCACCTTCCTGCTGCCTGATTCATGCATCTACTGAGAAGAGCAAAATAATACTGCAAGTGAACAAAAGGAGCCAATTTTGTCCTTGGTAAGGATACATTCTTGAAAACAATAATTTTTGCTGCTTAGGAATTAACCTCCTCTTTCCTCACTTGAAGTCAGCCTTGTGTACATGACAGAATTATTGTCTCAGCAGCAAAATATGGCATTGTATGAATAGTGAGTGCCTGATAGACATTGACCACTCCTGAAGAGAGTGTCACATTTATGACAGGTTGTACAAAAAAGGTATAAAATGCAGTCTGTTAATGGACCCTGCAGTGTAGTCTCACCTACTGCTGTCTTGTCACCACCCAGCACAGACTGCTTGCTGGGCTCTTTCGCAGGCATATAAAGAACCCAATCTAATGTCTTGCTAAGAGCTCATTGGTTTTCCAAAACATGCAAGATTGCAGCTTTTAGCAATCTTTCAATAGCTGATTGAGTTGGTATTTCTAGAAATATGCTGTGTGCAACATGGGAGAGCATGGGGTATGGTAGAGACAGGGGAAGGCTGCAGGTGGGGGCACTGAGATGGTGGGACTGTTCATACCAACTGCAGCTCCTGGGCTTACAAACATTCTCCTTCCTTTGACTTCACAGAGGAATTAGAGGTACATCATTTGGTCTTTTTTATGGGTGGGGGGAGCAGGGGAGGAAGGGGTTTGGAAAACACTTGATTTGCTTGTGCAAATGTTCCTCTCCAAAAGTGAAGTCATCTCCATAGATTGAGCTACTACCGCTCTGGAGAATGGTTCTGCCCAGAGGGGAAAGTGCTGCAAGTGATGCTGCTCTTCCCCTTATCATCATGACCTTCGAGAAGGGCGGTCCACGGAGCCACAAGATGGGCAACAGCAGCATTGCAATGAAACGTGGTGCTGGCAGGCCCTGGAGACCTCGGGCCACCGTTTTCACTGCCAGCTGTGTTTACTGCCGTGTTGCCATCGAGTGCGTTTGCTGACAGTGCCTGTCTTGAATTCGTCTCACATGGCTATGCCTGATGTGCAGTTATTTTAATGATAGTTGTTGGGTTTTTAATGATAAAACAGTCAATTAGAGGTTGCTTCCTCCTCCAGTGCTCGCAAGAGTCAAAATATGGGAAGGATTAAAAAGCAGTAATGAGACCTGATTTAATTTTACCCTTGTAGATCATTGAAAGAAAGAAGAGCTGAGCTTCTCTCATGCTGTATGCAAAATTTGTGGGGAATGGAAGCAAAGCAATGTTAATAATAAAAGCACCAATGCTAATAACTTATATCTTGCTTCTCTTCTGAATTAAGTTTCTATTATTAGAGATAATAAGGAACACAGAAAATATTTCAAGAGACATAATTGTTTTGCTTTTATGAAAGTATGTTTTGATGTTGGAAGTAAAGTTATATTTAAGCAATCAAAAATTGAGATAATTTTCTGATAAAATGGAAAAATCCAGTTCTGTCCATAGGATGCTGACTGGTATTTGTTGTTTGACTTTGGATAATTCATTGCATTTCTCTCAATCTCATTTCTCTTTCTGTCTTCCTTCTATGTGAATTGCATGTTTTTGTAGTTACTGACTATCTCTCATGTTGTACAGCACCCAGGTTAGGAGAATCTCAATTCCAGCACTACAATTTAAACATTAAATGAAAAAAAATCAGTAAACATGAACTAGTTATCTCCATTCTGACAACAGTTGGAATAAAAAGGTAGAACCATGGCCCTGAGTGTGATAGGAGCTGCCAGTGACTTATCTGAGTCTGTATTAGGACTTGCTACTGTGTTAGTGAAACTGTTTCTTTTAGTAATTATACACACCTATACTCAGCAAATACCAGAGGAAAAAGCAATATTGAGGAGTCTATCAACCTGTGTGACTAGTAAAGTTCTCAGAGGACCTGTAGGAGGCATTGTATGCCTAAGAATACCTAGCGACACAACACCATGCTGCTTTCATCCCCCAGAAATGCCATGAGCACTCTCTCCAAATTATGGATTGCACCTTTGCTGGCATCTCAGTGAACATCAAGACTGACTTTGAGCACTAGCATGTGCCGTACCAAAAGTACTCTTCTACTCCGTCTAATTTAAAAAGAACAAAAAGTAATTGGTCTCCCCTCTTTTAAAAATCCAGACATCATAAAACTTTTTTTTTGATGTTGCTTATGTCAATTAAAATGTATTTTTCAAGGAAACTTATGAGTGAGAAGCTCATTAAATTCATGGTGACCTTCTAGATCGTGAATATCCTCTGAAAGGCCTTTCTGTGCATGCAAATAGTTTCTTTAGAAATATTTCTTATTTAATTTATGTTCAAGAAGAGAAAAATGTAAAATTGGTTTGACTAATTACAAAGATATTTCCTTTTCTTCTTTATCTCTGGGAAAAGATAATCTTTCTTTCTGTGTTATTGTTCTACCTTGTTACATAATACAAAAGCTACAGAGTTATTCTGATATACCAGGTATATGACATCTTTGGTCCCTCATTTTCATTCACAAACTTTGCTTAGCCATAAAAGATAATATGAACGCAGATTAGAGAGAAGATAATGGGAATCATACCTCACATAATTTCAGTTTTGTTCTGCTGCAGACTGGAAATACAGAGACAAGTATTAATTTTCTTAAAATTAAAAAGAAATTTCCATGCCATATAGGTTTATTGATTGTCTTTTTTGTCATCTCCTTCCCTTGATGTTCCAGTGTTCCCAGATACGAAATATTCAATATTTACTTCCTTGAACAATTCTCTCTCAACCCCTCTTTGTCTCGTCCCTGGTTTAAGGGGGAATCTGATGTTGGAAAGGTCATGGTGGCTGACACCACCATGGCACTTGGACTGGTATTGTCTGTGACTGATCAGTGACCTTCTTTCAATACCCACCAGGTTTCTGCCCTTGACACTGGTGCTTCGTCTGTGCTCTAACTTTGGTGATAACGAAACCTGGGTTCAGTTTCTCTGCGCTTTTTTTATTGAATACAGTGGTAAGAAAAAAAAAATGTAATGTGTCCCTAAGTAATGTAAAGTGTCCCTAAGTATGCAGTAAATTGTCCATGCATGTTTTCAGCCTGAAAGTGAAGATCTTTCTTTAAATGTATCCCTGGTTTGAATGATTACAAATGCATGGTGAGCAATACATAGTGCTTCCTGGGTGGAAGAGGAAGAGCTTCCTGCATTCCTGAGGAAGAGGAAGAACTTTTCTGTGAGGATGTCAGAGCCCTGGAACAGGCTGCCCAGAGAGGCTGTGGAGTCTCCTTCCCTGAAGATCTTCCAAACCCACCTGGATGCCACCCTGTGCCATGTGCTCTAGGTGTCCCTGCTTGAGCAGGGGGGTTGGACTAGATGATCTCTAGAGGTCTGTTCCAACTTCAACCATTCTGTGATTCTCTGATTCTGTGAAGAAAGTAGGACCAGGCTACACAAAGGATGGGAATGTTGTTTTCCAGAGTAATTCTTCTACCTGCATTATATGGGTTGCCTCTGCAATCAGCAATCAGCAGAGGCACCTGATAGGGCAAAAGATTATAACAGAAATTCTGCTATTATGTATTCTTCAGAGCCTTTAATTTTCATAAGCCCAGTGAAAGAAAGAGCAGATCAGAGCATGGTCAGGGCAAATGAAACATTTAAAAATGCCTCTGTGTTGAGCGTTTTTCTTTTGCAATGAGAAAAGGAAGAATGAAACGGATTTGTGATGTGTGTTTTTGTAAAGGGTCTCTATAACACGCAATCTGGCTTACTTGCACTTCTCCTTTTTTCTTTCTTTCCTTTAATTGTGAAATGGGCTTGAGATAACAATGTTTGCTTACATTTCTCTGACGAGTGTGTTCCAATTGTGGTACTCCATTGTACGCCATGCTTCTAATTTGTAAATACATCATCTATGGGAGAACATATGAAAGAGTGCTGACCTGTAAAGCCAGAGGCCTGTGGACAATCATTAGTACAGAGACCAATCCATTTCCACAAGAGCTTGCACATCTGTGTGACTGTTTATCTGAATTGTCCCTTGAATTTCCTGCGAATTGCTTTTTGAAAGTCAAGTAGCATATACAATTGCATCTCGCTGAGTTGTGTTTTATGTTCCTTAATTAAATGCCATGAGCAGATTCTGAAAATTACTGCAACTCAGCCACATACCTAAGCAACGATATATTTTCAGAAGTCTAAGCGGAAATAAGGTAACTTGCACCTTGCAGTCCTGAAAATCTTTCCAATAATCATTAGAAAGAGATCATCTCCATTTCTGGGCAAGGAAAATAAGAGACAGAGAGAAAAAAAAGCCATAAGAGCTAAGGGGAGATTGTAGTAGTGCCTGAAAAGGGCACAATTGTCCCAGTGGGCAATGGTGTAAAACTTACCTATAAAGGTGAGATATTTCCTGTATCTGTGTAAATTGGCATTTTGGGATGAAGATATTACACTTCTGGGAATTCTACATTTTAAAAAATAAATCTCAAAGGAGAGAAAGCATTTCAACAGTTTCCTTTTCCTCTGTTGCAGTGTGGCAGAATGACAGAATAGTTAGGGTTGAAGGGCTCCTCTGGAAAGTGTCCAGTCCAAACCCCTGCCCAAGCAAGGTCAACTAGAGCAACTCCTTCCAGGCTGTCCAGTTGGTTTTATCTCCAAACATGGCCACAACCCCCTTGGAAAGCTCATGGCAGTGTTTAACCACCATCACACTGAAGATGTGTTTTCTTATGTTCAAGTGGAATTCCCTGTGTTTCATTATGTGCCCATTGTCATTTGTTCAGTCAACTGGACATCACTGAGAAGAGTCTGGCCCTGTCCTCTTTACACCCTTCTGTCAATTAAGTAATTGACACCTTGATCACATCCCATTCGCACCTTTTCTTTTTCAGGCTGAATACACTCAGCTCTCTCAGCCTCTCTTTCTATACGAGTTGCTCCAGTCCTTTCATCAGCTTTGTGGCCCTTCACTGGGCTCACTCCAGTAGGTCCATGTCTCTCTTGTACTGGAGACCCCAGACCTGAACGCAGCACTCCAGATGTGACCTCACCAGGTTGAGCAGAGGGTGAGCATCACCTCCCTCAACCTGCTGGTAATGCTCTGCCTAACATGACTCCGGACGCCATTGGTCCTCTTTGCTACAAGGGCATGTTGCCAGCCTACGTTCAACTTGGTGTCCCCTCTGCAAAGCGGCTCTCCACCCACTTGGCCCACAGCCTGCACTGGTACAAGGGGTTGTTTCTCCCCAGGTGGCATTTCATTCTGTTGAACTTCATGAGGTTCCTCTCTGCCCATTTCTCCCGCCCATATCCTCTGGATAGCTGTGCTTGTAATATTTCCCAGAGCTGCTATTCCAGCACTGAGAAAAGGAGCTGCATGCTTGGGCTCAGAGGAGCTGTCAGTGACCACCTGCAAATTCATCTGTGCCTAAGTGGGACTAAAGACCATTTGCATCGGTGCCAGCAATGCCAGGATTTTCAAACTAGAAATTAGCCATAAACTAAAATGAAAGACTTTGCATCAGAGCCTTCATTAAGTGAAACAAGCAGATGCTATATTCCCAGTAATAATTACAAAAGGACCTTGCAGACTGTAGGAGCTGCTCCAGTGCTGTTTGATACTATTTATGTTTGGGCAAGCCTGGATGCATAATATTGCCATAAATAATTGAAAAGCTGCAGTCCCTTAAAGTGTTTTCTATAATGCACTCATAACTGTTTGGAATTTTAATACGAAAACTGACAAAATGGTTGCAGCACCTTTATTCTAGATGTGAGAGGAAGAAAGAACACCAAGCACAGTCCAGCTAGAGAGGGAAATTGAAATGCCACAAGGTTAAAAGGATGCTGCCCAAGATCTTATAAAATGCCAGAAGTACCTCTGGGTATTTGGGCTTAGGAAAGGTGCTCATGAGTTCACATCTAAATTTGGAGGCTAGAAATAAAAGCTATCTCCAGTGTAATTTGTAACAGCACCGAGGTTGTTGCGTTATATGGTAATGTGTCACCATTGAGCCCCTGCAGCATCCCTGGTGCAGAGCAGCAACACTCCAGCTCGGAGGCTGCCCACTCTCATCACTCGCACTGTGTTTGCACCTATGAGCCCCAGGCAAGAGTCACAGACTCGCAGGAACAAGCGGCAGTCAAATCAATATAGAAGGTCCCTTTTCTAGTGCTTGCAGGTCTTTTGTACATGCCAAGAGATGGCTAGGAGGAACAGATGCCCGAGTCCTGCGTGTTTTCCTGCATCAGGCCAGAGTGCAACAGACAGCTTTGCAGTGGGACAGCAGGCCCCCCCACCTCCTGTCTGCCAGGATCAGGTCGAGTTACAGTACAATTCACGCGCGTCTTGTGAGCAGTTTTCAAGGCATGGCCCATATGTAACTGGAAATAACAGAACCTCCCCGTGGGAGTCCCTCATGCCATTGCGTAGTATCCAGGACCAGGTCTGCAGAGCCTGCTGCAGAGTTTCGTTAACAGATAAAGAGTCTTATCCTGCAAAATGCTTCCTGCATTTACCACTGAGCTGGATATTGTTTTCTCAAGGAAAATCTCGACTCTCTTTAAATTCAGTTTGTGCTAGAGCAGAGGTGTGAAATATATTAAGCAGATGAAAAGAACAAAACCAATGTAGGAACAGACTGTTCTAGGGACTTAATTCTAGCTACAAATCATTTAATATACTGAATTTGAATTTACAATATCCCTTTAAATCATTCAGTGTAATCCCTAGCTGGAGGTAAGAATTCTAAAGAAATCAGAATTTAGCTTGTTCTTATGTTTTCCTTTATTGGCTAAACAGCAGATATCTATTCCTCTCTGACCATGTTACATTTAAAGGTAGACTTTAAACACTTGGAATGAGAGTTTACAGTACTCTTCAGTAAGCAAAGAAAGAACTGATTTATGCAAGCATTATATCATTAGCAACTTCCAGACAGAAAATGTGTAAGGAAATAAACACATTTTTGTTTACTGTGCTGTGTAAAGCTCCCCTGATAGCATCCCAGCTTAGTGCAATATGGAGTGGAAGGCTGCTGCTGCTTTCCACGTTTTTTCACTTTAGAGGGGAACATGGACACTTTGTGTCATCTTCTTATCCCTGTAGTAAATTGGCCCCGCTCAGGAAAAGAGAGTATTATTCCTTATCAAATGTGAGCATTAGGCTTGGTATCCAAGGCTCTGCTTACTACTCTGGAAAGGTTTTCAGAGTGCTGCAGAAAGTGCTAAATCCTACACTTCTGCTAACTGGTTGGAGGAATGAAAAAAAAACCCACAATGCTGTGGGTTTTAAAACTGTTTTAATATATTTCTAAGTGCTTCAACGTTCTTTCTTGTATGTGGTGAGAAATCTCTAAGCCGGGATGTTGGACAAAATATCAATAAAAAGCCCTGCTCCTACTGAAAAGGAAACCTCACGCGGCTTCTCATACAGCCATTGCATTTGTAAATCACTCGGGGCACATGACCTCCCAAACGTATCTTGTTTCCGATGAGCAAAATGATGAAAGGTGATTGGCCTCCACACACTCGCTGCCACTCTCCCCACTCTCTCATATAGGCGCCTTCCTTTCCCTGGCCTTGCTCCGGCAAAGTCACTGCAGCTTGTACCATCCGATTCCTGCTCCAGGGACCCAGGAGCTGCTCCGGGCTCTCGTTGCTCCCGGAAAGAGCAGGACCCGACGCTTATTCCCATCTCCACCATGGAGAGGGACTTTGGGGGCAGTAGAAGGCAATCCCTTTGCATTCCCTGGGATGTCAGCGAAGTCGCAGAGGAAGCAGGAGAGGAACAGTTTTGCCAGTAAGTAATAGTGCGTAATTTGGTCGACACTTTTTAAGCTTGCGCAGTGCGCACAAGCTGCGGATTTGCAAACAACCCTTGAGCTGCATGGGGGAACAGAGAAATGTGTGTTGCTTGGTGGTCCTGGGCTGTACGTACATTAAACGGTCCAGAGCTGGAAATCAAACTGGATGCACAATCCTGGAGACAGGAGATGGAAACACAGTTCCAGGCTAAATTAGTATACGATGCACATATTTATTATTATTATTTTCTTTTTTAAGGGCTGTATGTATTTCTTCTCTTAATGGGTCAAAAATGGCCTCCAGTATGAGAGCACTGTTTTTTAACCTCTTTATCTTTTGATGTTAAAGACCAGAATGTGAATATGTTAAAATTGCAGAGGTGAAAGTAGGTTTGGAGGAGTAAAGGAAGTCTTGGCGTGAAGAAAAAATAGTGGCAGCATTTTAGGCTAACGTAACAACAAAGTCAAATTTTACTCTAGTTTTAATGTTGATAAAATGAGCAGTCCTGGCAGAACTTCATTACTAATTGGAGATGTCTCTTTCAATTATTGTACATACACCAGACCTCAGAGAAAAATCTTTAAAACTGGTTAACACTACGCAAACTTATTCAAATGTCCTTTGCAATCAATAATGTGGGTATATTAATGATCAGATTTTTTTTAAGTGGAAAGGACATTTTTCAGATACAGCTACTGTCAGGTGAAATCCTGCTTTTCACAGCACTGCTCTTACTGACCTCTAATTCCTTCCTTCTGACCAGACCTCCCTTATCCATGGTGGAAGCAGGGCATGGGACCAAGCTGGACTGGCTCCAACAGCCCTTTAATCCCTAGATCTTGATAGATAAGAAAAGGACTTTATATGGAGGAAGTCCTGGGTATGGGGAGGGAGGGAGGGGGAAGAACTCATGAGCTTACTTTGGGAAGGTGATCTGCTGGTTGATGTGGTGTTACGTGGACGGCCTTAGTCCTGGCCTTTTGGCTGAGGGTTTTTTGCACTAACTGCTCAATGGTTTCACTGGTTCTTAATCATGGGGAATCAAGGGCATAGGCAGAATTTTACCCTTTTCTTGTATCCAGGCTATTCCCACATTTCAGTATCAGGCTTCGCAGGAGTGCTTGGATGTGTTCCCCTGCCTCTCTCCTTCCAAGGCATCTCCTGTGCTCCTGGTTCAGAGGATACCGGCCATGCCTTTGCCCTTAGGAGTATCAGAGACCAGCCCAAGCGTTCCCACTGCACCAGCAGTTTGTTGGGGGCTTCCCACAACCAGATACCCCCAGAGGCTACAAGGGCACTGGTCCCACCTTTCCTCCCTCAGACACAGCTCTGCAGGGTGCAGATATATACTGAAATAGATCCAGATGTATGATTGGGATAAGTGGCCAATAGCTCCCTTTGGGCTTTTGGTGGGGATGGGGGTTTGTGGGCAGCCTTGCAGTGCCAGTAGTGCCAGGGTCCATCCGCAGGGAGCGAGGGGCTGCAGTCCCATAGCAGAGCGGCCACTGCAGCGGATGGGGGCTCTGTGCTGGTCGCCGTTTTACAAAGAGGAAAAGGAGCTGTGTTTGGGGAGAAAGTAACTGATTTTATTCCCGTGCATGTTATTCTTTCATTTGCCTTAGGAAGGAAGGGGAAAGGGAATGAAACAGAAGGAACTATGTCACCTTTATCTTCCCACAAGCATTATTATACTTTCACTGCCATTACTTTCAAAGCACAAGTCTTTAAAACACATTACATAAAGAAAGGTAGCAAATAAGGGAAGAGTGGATTTAAGCATCTATAACAATGAGCTGTGTCCCTTTCTTAGTCCCTTTCTGAGTCTTCACCTCACTTCTTTTTGTTATCGTTTTAGTTTCAGCTAAAATATATCTTAACGCCGAAGTATGCAATTAGAGCTCCACTGTAGGTTTCAACTTCCCCCTGTAACATACATGCCAGGTCCATTAAAATGGCCCCTAATGGTTTAAAATGTCAAGGCCTTATAAGATACACATGAAACTATTGGTGCCATGCAAAGGGATTGCAGGATGCATGTGCGGTATGAAGGCAATTTTCTATTGCAATCACCTGGATATTTTACTAGAGGACAAACTATCCTCCTACTCCTTTAAATATTCTTGAAATTGTCAGCAGGTTCAAAAGCTACTTAGAAAGAGAGATATATAGACATGTATAGATATCTCTAAAATAGATTGATTGCTTTCAGTCTCATGGTATTTTGTGGAGTTTTTTTTTTCTTTTTTCTTTGTGAGAATTTGATGTGTCCTAAGAAGTGCTAAGTATCTTCAACTCCTCTTAAATTTCATATGAATTCAGCATTACCCTTCATCTTTCAAGTTCTTGACAGGGGTTTGGGTCAGGCTATGACTCTGTAGGTTTTAGCCAGGTGGGCTGCTATCTATTAGGGGTTTATTTGGAGAGAAAAATCAGGATTAAGAGGCTCAGAACTGTAGAACTCCAGGTGTATTTTAAAGCTTATACAGACTTGCATTTCCCACTATGAAGCTTCTAGAGATCATTTGATCATTTCTTTTGGGGGAAGAGGCTGTAAAATACCTTGCTTCAGCTTCGGATAAGACATGATGTGCTGTTATGATATGCAGGGACTGCCAATATCTGCTGCAAGGTAAGTCCAACGTATGAGCACCATTGGTTTTGGGCAGTCAGAATTCAGTTTCCCCAGACCTCTGTAGTAATGTTTCCTCATGTATCAGCAGTAATTAACAGCTGGCTTGGAGCACTGCTACTCCTGCAGCCATGTAAATCAGTGAGTTAGCGGGGCCCAGTGCCCACTGCTGATGAGCAGCAGAGCTCAGATAGGAGCTTGGGCAAGGTGATCTGTGCAGGGACTGAAGGGCTGCACACTGCCTTGGGTGCAGGCAGGTTTTCATGGGGAAATTATACAGGTTTTGGCTCAAAACTGCGCCTGGAGCTGGAGGGAGGCAGGCTTTGTGGCAGCATGCAGTATTTAATGTTTTGATGTGCAGTATGTTGCTCTGCAACTTCTAGTCTTCTAAAGCTGAAGGTGACCTTAGATTCAGGCCTGATTTAGATTTGGGTCAATAAAGGAATTATCTCATCTTTCTTTAAAGCATTGGTGGTTACATTAACCATCTGGGGTTTTGTCTGAGAGGCTGCGTTTTGCTGTGAGCCTGGGCTCTCTCCGCAGGGATATTGAGCCTTGACTGAAAGCTGCAGCAATGAAAGATACAAGAAACTAGCAGCATTTGGGTTCCACAACTGCACTTTGTGCTTTGATGTCCACCTCAGTCATATGCAATAATCTTAACATTTTCTGGTGAAGAAAAGGATGCCTTTTTGTGAGTTTGTGTAAGGCAAACAAAGTGCTGTGGCAAGATGCAACAGCACAGCCTTCCATGCACCAACATGCCCAGGTAGGTTCCTATGATGTTTAAGCATAAGGCGAAACAAGGGAGGCAGAGCACCTTTCAGGCTGGAAAACTCTTAGTGTTTAAGCTTAGTTTAACAGCAACAGTAGCTGCATACAAACCCAAGTCTTCATTTGACTTTTTATTTTGTTTATTAGCATCTCAGAAATTAAATGTATGCAATGCCTCCTGGTAGCTTCTATCATGAATGTATTTGATCAAGAGATTGTTTTATCCTTTAGGGTAAAAAAAAAAAAGAAACCTAATTGTACTGGTCATCAAGCCAAATGTTACTTCAGAACGCAGTGAAATTTTTATTAACCAAGAATTGTCCTTTTATTAAACAGATTAGAGTGTTTCAAGCAGCAAGTGATCTGTTTGTAGAGTGACTTTCTGAATAATTTGACCATAAAAAAGTGATTTCTCAGAAAAAGGAGAATATTTTCATTTTAGTAGGATTGGACATAGCTAGAGGGACAGCATCACAAAGTACAGTGAAGCTAAACAACCATATCACTCAGGATGTTACAATCTCCATGTTTCTCATATGAAAACTCTGCTTTCTTTGCACACATGCTTAGGAATGTTAAGATATGACTTCAAAGCAAATCAGCTACATTACATTCAGTCCCTGTGCCAGCAATCTCGATAAGAGTTAGAGACCTTAACTGAATTAAAGCAGAAATTATTTTTCAAAGCAATACAAACTAAGGGCTTAAGCAGTAGAGGCAGCAAGCTATTAGAGCATTGCAAATTATTATGGATGAGGGTTCTGCAATAATTGTCAATGGTTCTGAATATATAGCAAATGTGAAGACATTCAGGGTAGTGCAGTGCTAGGCCGAGGGCAGACAGCACACTTGATGCTTGTCATCTAGGAACTGGCATGCAATAACATGTTTTCTTGCAGCTTGAGCACTAAATCACACTAAGACTTTTTATTATCATTTATTCTGAATGAGAGCATCTACATAAGAATTTAATGGAGTTTGCATATGCTATTTTAAAAGCGGACTGTGATTAACTCTTCCAAGTGCTATCTGTGCACAAGCTGTAAGCAGGCAGGACCTCTGAAAACAGCCAAGTGACAGCTGAAATGTTTGGCCTTAGGGAAATATTGTAGCACAGGTTTTCTGAGGGCCCTTTGGGAAGGGAAAGGCAGATATGACTGAGCAGGAGTGAAGAAATGGCATCAAGAAGTGTGCTGGACTTACAGGTGTGAGGGAGCTGGACTACCATCTCCTGTGCAAACCTGCAGTCTGTAAATCCCATTAGGATGCAAATCCCAGATATCCAGATCAGACTCACAGCTTCTCAGTTCCACATCTCCTTGCAGTGGAAGGTGCTGCCACATCCAACTTCTGATATTGTCTGGCAACATACTTGTAACTTGTGTATTATATTTTCTACGAGCAATGCAAAAAGCCTTGAAGTCATCTCAATCTCCCACTGACTCCTTAGCACAATTCCCATCTTCCCTGTCTTATTTGTCACTTCGGTGCTTGCTCATAATGAGCATTCATGGAACAGCAATAAGAGGACATTTTGTGATGAATAAAGGTGAATTTATTAAGTCAAGACTAGCAAGTGTGAAAATAGGTGATGTGTGCTAACAAGACTGCTATAAAAATAAATAACATTTTAAGGTTTGCATTCATCTTCTGCATCTGTATTTCTTCTCTATTGCTTTGCAATCAGACTAACATCCACTAGAGAGACCATCAGTGACAGCGATTACATTCTGACCTTTTAAAGCTTACTTTCAGAGCAAAGATTTTTATCCTGTATTACAGATAATTGCTGACTGAGTTTAATACAATCCTCCCAGTGCACTGGGACTGAAGGGTTTGGGATTGCTATGATTTAATAGATCAAGTGTCTTGGCTGTGGGGGAGACAAACCACTGTAACAGGATCTTTGTCATTTGGTGAATTTTAAATTTCCTGCCTAAATGTTCCTTATTTGTTCTATGTCTCCTCTTTCCAGCCTTGCAAATGACATTTCCCTTCTTCACAGTACAAGTTGTATGACGAGTGTAATCAGAGGCAAACTTGAAGGGTTTTTCAAATCCTTGTGCTCGCTACTGAGGCTCTCATTCAGTTCTGTCTCTATCCCTGAGAATAGAGCAAAGCCTTTTGGCTCTCTATAGCATGCACTTTCCTGGAAGCCATAAACCACATGTGGCCCAACGTTTCATGTGATGAGGGTACAGGAAACCTGAAAAAGACATGACATCCTGATCTGTGCCTAATTCAAGCCTCCTGGAGCACTTGCATCTGCTATGTGGGACAGCAGCAAGATATTGGGATCTAGTAGGGGTTTAGTAATGAAATGAGGATCTAGTGGAACATAAATGGCACAGGGGATGTACTCTCTCCAAACCCCAAATAGGAACCTCTGCTTTCCCTATCACCACCTCCTCTGCACATACCTTGCCAGGGTAGCTCAAAAAAAGTTAACAAAAAATATTGTCTTTGGCAATCCTGGGCTGATAAAGCCATCAGTTCATTATTCACCATCTCATCCCTGCATCACCTGTTTGATCCTTCTCTAGAGTTGACAAAAAAACACAAAACTTTTTGTGCATGGCTTGAACATGTGCATGGCATGAAGCCTGGTCTTCACCTCTGTGTAGTGAGCTAGTCTGGAGCTGCTGCACGTGAGTATTCCAGACAGAATACTGGACACAAAATTAAAGCAGATTCATCTGCTGGGCACAAAATTAAAGCAGATTCATCCTGCCAGCTCTGTACAAAAGCCAAGCAATTCCAGCACACCATGTTGGAAGGAGCACTGTCTACAGAGGCCGTGAATTGAGCTGTAGACCTGCCTTACGTATGTGTTTCCTGCTCTTCATTACAAGGGGCACTAGCATTGCAAAGCATCTATAATTGCTTACAGACAACTTGATTATAAACAATGAAAGATGCCACAGCAATAGCTGGAGTATTTTCCCTGGGGAAATCCTGCCAACCCGAGAAATGCTTGATAATGCAGGCCTTACATAGCATGCGGTACCCTCTGGGATTACTGAACAGGGGAAATGGATCCTGTGGCTCCTGGAAGCAACATTTCCCCAGAAAGCTGCTCTTCCACCACACACACATAGGTATGTGCACAGATGCACACAGCACCGCTTTTGGCACAGGACAAAAATGAGTTAGGGTGGAGTGGTGTTTCCCTGGCACCTATGTCCAAGGCAGGATGTCTTTGCTTTTGCTGTGTGCTGATCTGCAGAACCTTCTGCAATGAGGAGCAGGCAAATCTACCTGGAAGAGAGGCTGTGATCATGCTGCTATCCTGAGGAATCAGAGTAGGAGTCAGGTCCCTGAAGGTCCATGTCTTATAATTCATGCAAACACTCAGATTGATTTTAACATTTTGAAATTCTGTTAAAGCTTGGAAATATCTTGGTTTTGTTACTTCAAGTTTTGTATCCCCTTAAACACTAGGTGAGATGGACTGACAGGGAACAACTGGCCTGCAAAACAAATACAAGATGAATCCTAGTGCTCAGAGCAATAAAAGCTGCTCTGAATCCCAGTCCTGCTGTTTATCTTTTGGATAGAGATATCTGTGTTTATCTTACGGCTGAGGGCAGTTTGTTTCCTGCACTAAGCAATTAGCATACCAAACCTGTGCCAGTTTTGCTGCTTCGAGGCATCCCGTGGGGATGTCTTTTTTCACCTCTTTACTTCTGGGTCTTGGCTGATGGGCCTGCTGGCGCTTTGCCAAGCACACCAGTGGCTTATGAAGTGGGAACGCGTTCGCTGGGCTCTGGATGCGACTCCTGAGATGAATCACGGGAGCGCTGATAGTAACAGCTCTGTTCACTGCAATTCCCAGCCTTGGCGTTGGGGGAATGGCCCTACATTAACAGCATAAAAGAGTAAGTCTTTATAGCCTATTCCTCACCGGTTCCCTCAGCTAACCAGTTCTCAGCAATGATATTAATACCCCTACAGAGTAATTTCCTCATTAAGCAAAGAAGCAAATATCTTTCCACACCTCTGCTTGATCTCTATAACAAGCCGAGCAGTCTCCTTCCGAGTTTCCTAAAACGAAAAATCTTCTGGCCCATTCTGAAATGCTGAAATTGGGTTTTGGCCGTTAGATATAACAAACAATTCTGATACGTTTATTGCACAGTCCTGGCATCCACCCTTTCCATGTATTGTCTAAAAGAGCATTAACTAGATGCATGGGAGTTATAAAACTAGTCAGCTAGCATTCAAAGCAAACATTTTAGCAGCACACCTCCACAGTTTTCAGAAGCTGAACTTTTGTTTCAGCTATGATGTTATACAATCCTATTTCCATGGCAAACTTACAGATACACACTTGTCAAAATTCATGGTTTATTTAGCAAAATTGTCAAGACATATATGCCATGTGTATTCTCCCCATCTTTACAGATATGTTTTTTTTTAAATTAGCAATTTCCTGCTGCAATTAAGTCTTTTGCTTGGACTTCAATGGATCTATCTGGCAATGAAAGAGAATCTAGCTTGGCTCCCTATAGCTAAAAACAATACTGGTTAAAATACCCACATCGTCTTTGTCTTTTCCCCTGCCTCTCCCATCCTCTCGGACTCCCCCATTTTACCTGGTATTTCTTTTCCTCACCAAATCCTCTGTTTTATTTTACATTCAGAAGAGACTTCTTCCCTATAGGAAAGTCTACAAGCACCTAGTACTAGTGCACATCTTTGAGTGCTATCCACCTATGAGTCTCAAAGATTTACTATCTATTTACTATCAGAACCTCACCTTCGTACAACTCAGAAGAAACACATGCCAGCCCATGGAAGAAGCAAAGCAGATTACGGCTCCTTGGAGGGCAGAAGTGTGGCAGGCAGGCAGCAGGAGGTGGGATTTTGTGAGTTCCTGCCTCTCCTGCCCCTCTCCCTGCTAGGTTTGGAGATATGGAAAACAGCATCAGGCGGTGGAAATAGTGTGCTCTTGCCCAGGTCTCCAATTGAATAGATCTGATCAAAACGCACAGAACTTACTTTCTTTTTATTTTTGCTGGAGAAACTTTTTTTTTTCATTTGGACCTTCTTTCAGTGTGGAGATGAATCCTCCTCTGGCTTCCATGCCTCTCTTGTTTCTTCTTCCTCATCCCTGTTTATGTCGACTAGCTCCCAGTTCTTTGGTCTGGTCCCACCCAGGACCCCTTGGGATGAGTTAGATACTCACAAACACTGCGTGCTCCAAAATGGCTGATTAGTTTTAGTGGAAATGCAAGGTCTGAAGCAGGCACCTGCCAACAGGCCTTCTGGCACAGTTGGTTACATTTTGGCAAAGCAACAAACAAGAGAAAAGCAGATTCTGGTAAGGGACAACGTAAGACCACAGCTAGAGGAGCGATATCAGAACTTCCTGTAACAAGAAAGCTCAAAGCAGGAAAGGAGGAGAGGAGTCACCCCCTGCGCTGCACGAGGGATCTCTGCGGTGGGTTTGGAGCTGGAGGGGGCAGCTGGAGCTTGAGGGGGAGGCGCCAGTCACTCCTGTGAGCGGTGACTTTTTGTCCTCTGTTCTTCCACTAAGGCTCCCTGCCTTCTCTTTACCACTGGAGCTTTTCCCCTTTTCTCCAACTGTCAGCAACCTGCCTGTCTTTACAAAAAACCTCTCTTTCCGTGTATCAATCCCCACGTGTCCTTCTGCACTCCGATTTTTGCCATGCAAGGGGAAGTGGGGAAGGAGCAGGGACTGGCCAGGGAGCAGGGGATGAAGAGGGGCCAGCTGGGAAAGCCAGACTTTCTGCTGCTCCCTATGAAAGTTGGGAAGGAGAAGTGAATGTCCTCCTGGGATGAGCCATCGCTGTCCCCACACAGCAGGAGCAGACAGCTGCAGGATGCACCATCCTGCCCGCTGGAAAGGCATTGCCATAACATCTCCATATTCTCCTATGTAGAGAGGGAGGAAAAGTTATGGAAAACCATAACTTTTTGTACTTATTCCTTGCAATAGTAACTCACCAAATATGCATAGCCCATGAAGGTTTCATGGCTAGTGTAGAAAGAAGAGAGCTTGAACAAATGTCAAATATACTGGCAATGTTTAACTGTCTTTGTGTTATAGTGTATATGCCTCTGCTGGCTTACATTCTTACTGACACTTATGAGTACTTTGATTTGTATGACTGCATTTGAAGTCCCAGCCGACCAAATCCTATTGCTCATAATACATTATGTATAGAAGCAATGAATTATGTATTGAAGCAATGAACGACTTCAGGTAACTCCTGGCTGCCAGCTCAGAGTATTGAGATTAAATCCTAATGAGAGATCAGATACTGAATTTACCAACTAATCTAAAGGAAAATGAAAAGACTTTGCTGAATTAGACAGCTTTTTTTTTTTTCTGCACAATCAAAGGAGGGTTCACATTAAAGTTGTCTCTTTTAGGGTTTTGGGTGACCAGTTCTCACTGCAGTATCTCAGAACTCCCCATATATCGTTAGCAGCAAAATATCTGCTAGTCTTCAGGCTTCCTTGGCTTTGCATCCTTCAAAGCTTCAAGGCTTTAACTGTGCTTGTATGTTTTTGTTTTTGGTGACTTTTTGAGAGAGCGGAGAGAAAAGGGAAGGAATCAAAAGTGAGTAAGGTCTTTTGAAAGTGAAAAATGTGCAGCTGTGAGGGTCGCTTGTGACACAAAGGTTTTCTGAAAGGGCGAGTGGCTACATCGTTTCTGTAATTTGATCATTCTGTAAGATTATTAAATAATTGAACCCTTTGGTTGAAATTGCTCTGTCCCCAGTCTTGTCTGTACTGTTGCAAAATTGAAATGCAGCTGTTGTGGTAGAGGATAGATTAAGTCTGTCCTTTGACACAGCTGGAACTTAATCTGTCGGTATTACGTAGTGAAAGAAAAGCAGGAGCTAAGTGGCATAGAAATATTTGTCAAGTAAAGTTTCTTAGTTTGTCGTAGAATAAATCAAAATGTCTTCTGAGAGGGCTGTTAGAAGTTTAAATTTGGACATGTCCTTTCAGTAAAATGAACATAGGGCATTGTTTTCCTTGCTTTAGAGGTATGACAGCAGCATTAAGGACACAGTCGGTAAAAATAGTCCCATTAGCATTCACTGGTGAAACAGACAAGTTTATTATGCCATTCTTCCTGCTCCAGCAATTTCATAGTTCAACATCCTCCATCGTTTCAAGGAGCATTGTGTCAGCTATAGAAGTACATAGCTCAAAAAAGATTTAATTCCTGTAGCTAGTCGTTTTGGTTTGCCAGCCTGGTTTAGATGTCCAGAGACATAAAGCTCTGTTAGCACCTACAAGGCTGTAGACAGAGTTTTATTGAGTTAGTTATTCATCCAAAATGCTAATTATTTCTTGAATTGATTTATTCTTCTTTGCTAAATCTAGAGAATATGTATATCTATTTATACACATATTCTACAACCTCTATTATGCCAAGTAACTCAGATTATTCCTGCTAATTATGACTGCTTGAATGTCAGACTTCCCATGTGAATTGTTAGCAGTTTACTTGTTCTGAACCTGATTCTTCATTTCTCTGAGTCTTGCCTGCACAGGTAAATGACAACATGTAAAGATAACAGCCTTATTTCCCATAGTTCTGAGCTCATATATAAATCCAGTCCCTAGAATTACTCTTCACATTTGTGAGTGATCTGTTCATCCATCCTTTCAATGGCTGAAATATCAGAGTTTTCTTCTAATGCTAAAACTTAAAATAACAGAATTGTCCGCCTCTTTTCCTGGTCATTTTCACATGCAGCTACAGCCTTGTACAGCTGTGTGTACAGCTATGTATACACCTACAGCTTTTTATTTCAGTAATAAAAACCTCTACAAATAATATTTTGTGTCTCTACCCCTAAAATTTGATTGGAAATATCCTTTATTTCTGTCAGACAGAGAATAACTAGAATTATATGTATAAGATTTAAGCACTGAAATATGTGCATGGACATATGAGGAGGATGGTGCTGGCCTCTTTTCACTGGTGTCCACCGACAGAACGAGAGGAAATGGCCACAAACTGAAACACCAAAAGTTCCACAGGAACTTCAGGAAAAA
>NW_010576657.1:0-12967 GCF_000705375.1 Tinamus guttatus
TAAATATAATGTTGCATTCTGTAGCTTGCTTTCATTATCGTTTACAATGTTCACTCAAATTCAATTCCAATATTTGTTTCTCCTTTTTTTTTTTCTGTACTGCACAGCCAGCTCTCCTCCCGACAAACCCTTGACCAGTAAATATCTTTCATTATCGTTTATGATGTTCACTCAAATTCATTTGATTCCAATATATATGTATTTTTTCCTTCTGTACCTCGCAGCAAGCTCTCCAATAAATTTTGCTAGCAGTCCTCCTAGACACCTTGGGTGACAGGATGGACTTCCAAAATGATTTTTTTTTCTAGCTTGAAGACCTCAGCATTTGCTGAGCGCTTTTACTCCCGCACCAGGACCGCTGTGGTTCCTCTGGCTTCTACAGTGACTATTTCTGTTGTCATTTCAGCAGAGCTTCCTTCCTCCCTGTCTTCATCTCTCCCCTCTTATTGTACACGCACTGCTAAAATTGAGAACTTGTTGCAGGATAATTCCAAGAACTTGTTTTAGTAGCTTGTTTCACCAGAAACAGTAATTTAAGCATGCTGCAATCCCTAGTCTGCACTCAGAGTCGGCTGGATAGTTAAACGTTACTCTTCCTCCTGCTCCCGACAAACCCTTGACCAGTAAATAGTGGCTTGCTTTGAGGTTTCCCCCTGCGTTACACTGCAACGCCAGCGAGGCGACACTTCCCACGCAAACACTAAGCGGGAAGATGCGAATACACCACTGGTAACAAGTGTGAATTTTGGCAGCGTTGCTTTTTTTAACATAGAGCCTATAAAAAGGGGGTGCCCAAGGGCTATTTTTGTATCCACTGTTTTGACAGCAGTGAACAGCAGTAATTGCTGCAACATTAAATAATTAACACATAAAAGATGTTAAATGGAGTAACTATTGTATTTCTTTGTGGGCAATTTATTCTATAAACAGATTTAATTTGAGCAAATGGAAGGTAAATTTGCACCCTTGTACTACTGCGTTAATGGGTATGTGTTGGGTCACCGTAATTACACAGCTCCGCTGCCCGCCCTCGCTTTCCGGGCAGCTTGCGGAACAGGTTTCCACCTGCCGTCACATCTGGAAGTAACTGCTGTCCCTAATGGATTTAATTTGAGCAAATGAAAGCTAAATTTGCACCCTTGTACTACTTCATTAATGGGTGTGTGTTGGGTCATCGTAATTACACAGCTCTGCTGCCTGCCCTCGCTTTTCCCGGCAGCTTGCGAAACAGGTTTCCACCTGCCGTGACATCTGGAAGTAACTGCTGTCCCTAATGAGCACATCAGTAAGCAGAGGACAGAACTGCTGCACAGGAGGAGGAGGAGGTGTGAGATAATGCTACATACCAAACAAGTGATGGGTTTACCCTTTGAAATTTGTCCCTCTTACCCAGGGGTCCTCAAACTTTTTAAACAGGGGGCCGGTTCACTGTCCGGTCACCGTCCCGGGGCTTCCCAGGCGGGAAGGACACGGGCGCTGCTGCCTCCCTTTGAACTGCAGCTGGAAAAGGGAGGAGGGAAAGGTTTGCATCAAAATGAGAAAGCTGGTATCAAAGGACGAAAAGTGAGAGCTGCAAGGGATGTGGCTATTGCTCTTTACTAAGGAAGCCAAACACTCTACACATTAAAGTTTGAAAAACTTTACACAAATAAATATATAGCATTTGGGCTGATTTTATTTATATTGATGTTTCTAATGAAAAAAATAATTTTCCTTTGAAATGCAGAGGTATAATAAATTCAGTTTGCATTTTGGTAGCATTTTTATGGAAGACCCACTTTGCCCCACCAGAAAACCAATCCCAAGGCAAGGTATACTCCTGAACTGCCAGCAAAAATTACTCTGTCCCTGCTGAAAAGACCCAGTCGAGCAGGATAGCAATCATTGCCTTTTAGCTCTAAATTACACTGCTGAGATTTCCATATGTACTGCTGAGCTTAGGTTTGTGAATGCTGATGACATTTTTTTTGCCTTACAACCATGATGAGTTCAGAGATTTCTTCAAAAGGGAGTGACACAGAAGGAGCAGGCGAGGCAGTGCACCGTGCTGACCCGCCACTGCTCAGCTGGGTAGGGGGTTTGCAATTTGGCTGCTTCAAGATCCCGCTCCTTTGTAGTACTCAGATGCATCTGAAAGGCTGGAGTTTATTATTAATTTTTAAAAATACTGCCTGTATGCTTTCATTTCTATACCCATTATCTGAGCGCATTGTGTGCTATATGCTGAGTTAAACACAGATGCCAAGGAATAGGAAAACTGTGGTTATTCTTGTTTTCTCCTTTTTTTTTCTTTACAAAGTTATTCCAAAAAAAAAGTGACAGCGAGGAGAGAGATTTTTGTTTATAAAGCAGGAGAATGGGAACTCTAAAGCAATTTGACATATAGCATGAAAGAGAAGAGTCTGCTCTTATATTACAGCTCTGCTCCTCTACAACTGGCCTCTGCCCCAGGGGCAGCTTGAAACATGCTCAGCATTTTGCAGGCATCTGTGTGCGCTCAGCGTGATGGGCGCTTGGTTTTGGGTCCCCTCTGTAATTTAGGGGGACTGAATTTCTCATCTTTTTGAGGTGATTTATACCGCTACGGTTTTGAGATGCATGAAAACCTAGGCGACTTTTCATTATAGCATAATGTTCTGAATTATTCATTGACTCACACGGCAACACACTGCGCTTGGTGCTCATGTGAGTACCTGAGCGGCTGCAGGCACTTTAATTCCTTTGCTGTACTGCGCTGCCAAAAAAATGCTCATTTAAAAGTAAAGTGCAAAAGGAAAATAAAGAAGTTCCCAACCTATTATTTTGAAATAAACAAGGGATGCCCGTTACTGCTCTCACCACCTGTACCTTTAACAGAAATCTCCCAAGGAAAGATAGTGGATATGTGGATAGTGTCTTACTTTCCACCTGCAGCACAGGTCACCCGGGCGGGGGGTGTCCCATATATTTGGGGCTCAGACCCAATGGGCTGAACTATCAGCTGCTGTTGGACACACTGATATGGTTTGCGGACTGGAGGCTGCGCTGCAATTTCAGTGTATCCCCTGCCTTGCATTAATTGCTGGTGTTGCCAAGGCTCGTTGTCAGCTTAGAGAGCTGGAAAGCATATTCTTCACCCTTGCAAGTTAGCTTATTCCCCGACCATCTGGAAAAGGATGGGTCATTTTGAGGATGAAGTTACGCTTGTCACAATTTTGGCATGTGCCGCAGTGTTTGGAAAACCTAAAAAGGCGTCTGATTAAGGTGCCTGCGTCCTCGTGGCCTCCAAGGGCATTAGCACGAGGTTGATGGATGAGCAAGGGGCAGGAGTGGGGCCCTGCCTTCTGCCTCCTGTTCGCAGCCCGGTGTGACCGTGGGGCTGCCCAGGGCGCTTACGGGGCCGTCATGGGTTGCTCACTGCAGCACTGAGATCTGCTTTCGGAGGAATCCCAGATCATGAGTATTCATTCATATGCCTTCAGACTCGGTCTTCAGCTTCTTAATTCTCTATTGTTCCTTTTTTTCCCCATCTTTCTTTTAGTATAACATAATGTAGCACAACTCTCTCATGCATACGATGTAAAGAACAAAACTATTGTTTTGAGAAAACACTAAACCTTTTTGTTTTTATTCCCTGATTCAACATGGGGCAGTGGGTCTCAAAATCCTGCACTGTTAATAGACAAGGCAGATGTGCAACTAGGAAGAAAGGAAGCAAGAAACACCCTCCGAGGGGAAAAAGCAACGCTGCGAGCTCTGCTGTTATTAGACACCCGAGAACTTCCACCAAGGGAAAAAGGGAAGAGGAGAGAAAAGCTGTGGGAAAAGCCGCCTTTAGCATGGCTGGGTTATTTGCCAAGAGCCGCCGAGACGCTTTGAGAGGGAGCCTCGTGTCCCTCTGGAAAAGGCCTGTGCTCACTGTCCTGCCTGTGAAGCTGCTCGTCCCAAGCAAGGACTATCCTCTCCGTTTCTTCCCGTTACTCACAGTTTCTCCCAACTATTTAGACAGGCTGAGTAATCAGAAAGCAAGTCCTCTGATTTCCAGTGGAAAACAAACTAACTCCGAAGAGAGGATTTGTAGATTATTCACTGCCTGTGATCTCAATATAAAAGACTAAAAGATTACTCTTTGATCCTGTACAGAGTAACTGGGATTGCTATAACACCACTAAAGTTAATGGAATCTGTGAAATCAGTCTATCATATAGCCATCCCACTATTTTCTTTTGTACCATATAGCCATTTGGTGCAAATTACCATTGCACTAATATTATAGCATGCAGTCATGCTGAGGATGAATATCAACCTAAGAAGAACTTTTGGGGGCAACAACATAAGTAAAGGCAAGACTTTCTTTAGCCCAGACCCTCTGCTTGCATAAATACAGATAACAGGTGAGATTTCCTTAAGTAAATCACGGAGGTTATAGTTAACTCACTGTAAACAAAGCATGTTGCAAGCTCTTTTCCTGAGGGTATAACTATATGCCCTAACGGGTTATGATACACCTTGTCTGCTTTGTTTATACTGGCAAATAACACTGATAGTCATACCATTTCTTTTGTGATAATATGCAGCCACCGTTAGATCAGGCCTTTACATTTCCATTTTCCTGTGGCTTCAACTACTAATCTCACATTGGTTTAATAATTTACTAAATTGCATTTGCGGATGTTATCCTCTTCCAGTATCTACCGAGCAAACAGTGTCCAGCAAATGCTATTTAATTACTGCTATTGCAGACACGGGGATAGAAACAATTTTAAGTAAAGAAAATGAATTCCACTCCTGCCTTCCAATCACTCACAACCACTTCAATTACTGTGGTGCTGTAATTGTAACAATATCTGTGAGAAGGGGAGGCTCTTCACATTTAAAATCACCCAATCTATCTACATAAGTTTAGATCTTGCTGCCATGGGCAAGCCAGAGGAGTCTCATCGCTTTCTAACTAAAGAAGTAATAAAAAGTTGAAGCAGTATCTCAATACGCTTAAATAAATCTGTGGCACATTCCCAGACCTCTAGGCCTTTTATATTCAAGCACTTATAAGCATCTGGCCAATTGCAATGATTGCTAAGCACAGCAGGGAGAGACGTGAAATTGCTAGTGTCCCCTGCTTTCAAATCTAAGCCTCAGACTGGAAATATATTAAACAGCAATCCAAATCAGCAGTTTGGAGGCACTAAAATGCTTCTTCAGATGTGGCATGCAATGTTTAGAAAATGAGCACACAGATGAGCTTCTCCTCCTACTGCTGCCCCCCAATTTTAAAAGTAATGGTCTTGATGACCAGTATTAAAAAGAAAGAAAAAAATGCTGCTAATCCCAAGGAAAAGAAACTGAGCAGAAGACTTCAAGTAAAAGCTTGGAGTAATATGTGCCTATTAGGAGCCACAACTCTCATATCAAACTCAGATGACCTTAACCCAATCCACTGTAATTTTCATTGCTCTTTTGCAATTATCACTATTTATCCCTGGTTCTTACCCAGACTTGTCACTGTCAGACTATCCCTCAAAATTTGGTTTGTGTATTAAGTTTTATGATACTTTCAAGAAATGGGAAAGATTAGTGTTTTACTAACAGTAGTGTTAATGATAAGAGAAGGTAGGATTCCCCCAGCTAACTTTTGCCACCCTGAAATAAGGTGCCTAATTTATATTAGTTGCTTAAACTCCTTCCTAAGCCAAAGTCACACAGCAGATACTGGAGGGGAAGATGACTCAACTCTTTCTGCATTAGAAAGCTATTTCAGAAAGGCTATGCCATCTTTTGGCAAGCCCATTTGTTATCCTTCAGAGGATCCTTGAGATGAGTACCCAGGATTAAACAGCTTTCTCATACATAAAATTGAGATGAATCCACCCAAATGGACAGGCTTAGGACAGAGATCAGCAAGTTGCTATAACATACATGAATTAGCCAAGTCTGCTATAACATACATTTATTGAATGGAAAGGTAGTAGGGGGTCTCTCTACAGAAGACAAAGCAGTGCATGTGAGAATGGGTTTCACAAAACAACATGCTGAGCTGGGAGCCACTGGTCTTTGAAAATTTGAGAATAGCTGGAAGAGGACACAGCATAAGCAGCCATTCTCTCTCTGTCTCTCAAAAAAAAAGTTAAACTCTCTGTTTTAGTAGGGAGACTTTTACGTATTCACCTCTACTTAGATTTTCTGGCCATGGAATCTTCTGCCAAAGAAGACCGCCTGGCTGTCTAACAGTTTGAAATGCAGAAGTTTTTCCATGCATTTCCTACAGACAATTCATCTTGCAGCCTTCATTTTTTTTTAAGGAAGGCATTTTGCAAGGGTATTGGTCAACTGTCAGAAAGCAATGCCTACGCTGTGCATGAACATTGCTGGGATGGGATGAAGTAGGCCAGACACATGGTGTTCACCAGATCACCGCAGAGCTTCCACTGCATCTTACCTTTCTTCAGATTCTAGATTTCTTGCTTCATGGGGATAACATCTGGGCCAAATATTCAACTTCTGGTAGCTTTCTGCACTGGCACCGTGTAGTGAATTTTTCTTCAGCTATGTCCTATGCTGCATCTGTGAGGTGAGGCCCTAGCTTAGCTTTTTCAAACAGTTTTTCAGTCTACATTTTAGAAAAGTGATTTATTGTATATTACTTTTTTCCTTAGCGGGATTTATCTGTGGCTGAGAATGATTGTGGGTGCTAGTCACCAACACCTGCGAAGGGGGAAACATCCTGGGATGAGGCCTGCTGATAATGCTGAGATGGTGCCTACCCATGCCTGACCATACTGTCATCCTTTGGGTACCCATTTATCAAAATTCCTATCATGTAATGGACTAAGTTAAAATAACCTTAATGACTTTATTCTTTTGTTGCCATTTTCAGGGTTCAAAAATGTATCAGTGATTCTAAGGTTAATCTGCATGGATGTACGCAGAGCACAGGATAGGGTATGTTTTCATTAATGAAAGCGATCCAAAATGTCTTCCAGGGTATTTTGACAAGGGTTATTCCTGGATTTTGAAACTTCCTTGATGTGCACAACATGAAAACACCATATGCAAATGAGCAAAAACAGTGTTCATTTTAAAACCAGGCTATTAGAATTGCAAAGTACATTTATATGCAAAATCTCCTTTCCAGCCACTTGGAATGAACACATTGAGATCCAATCTCTTTGTTTATAAAATGAAACCAGTAATTAACGCTTCTAAACTTTGAAATAGTCTAATCTGATCAATTAATATTGCCACACGGTGTAATAGTATGGTGAAGGTTATCCAGAAATTTGAAATGCTTCCCACTGAGTAAGTTGTTTATACATTTGAAGGTCTGTTGTGCCTTTGTGGAATGTGCTTGCTGAAAAATATCTTTTTTATTCCCTCTCCCTTCATATCTCCCAAAACTCCCTTTGGCAAAACCTTGCAACCAGTTCTTTGAGGATTTTCCATTTTGAATAATTTGGTTTAATGGGATTTTAAAGCTCATGGATGTTGTGTGATTCTGAAGAAAAAAAAATGGAATATTTTGGAACAAAGATTATGTTTAGCTTGTCCCTGGAGGAGGAGAATTAGGAAGCGTATTTGCAGGAGAAGATCAGTTCTGTCATGTCAGGGAATTTCTTGAGCTTCCAAAGGTAAACTTGCCCACAAATCTGTCTGTCATTAAGAATTTATCAGGAGGAAGAGACAGCCCACTTCAGCCGTAGGTTAAATATTCTGGTTTTGGGCTATTTCTTTTTCCAATTTCTTTATCCATTCTCACAAACATATTTCATATTGCTAAGATGAAACAAGATTCTGCCAGATACCACATACACGTGTGGTAGCCCTTGCTTTTCTGAAAAAGAGAACGTTTTTCAAACCAGAACAGCGAATCAAATGCAACAAGCATAAGGCTTTCTCTATTTAACGGATTTGTTAATGTGTCACATGTTCCACTATAAATGACACTTATTTGCAGAAAAACTGACATCTTGGGACATGCTGTTTACTCTCTGCTGATGTTCTCAAAGAGTTTTCTTCTTCACTGCTGATCATCTCCATGACCATGATAATATCACGTCTCTTAGCAAATGCTTGGGAAAAGGGTGTTTGTGTACGAGATGTGTGATTCCCCCTTGGGAATGGGGAATGCAAGGAACAACACGGCAAGACTAGCTCATGTCAGGGGAGGGTATTAACGTGCCTACCTTGTATTCTGGATCAGGGTGCTAAAATAGCACTCAAGTTGACTTCAGGACCAACTATCAGACCCACGCACAGATTTCTGTCTGCATGAGTGCGTGTGTGTGTGAAAGAGATTTTGGCAGGAAAGATTTTGACAACTGCTGCAGCAGCCCTTAGTGAAGGGTAAAAAAGCTTTGTTTGAGTTAGGCATGGTATACTTTGATGAATCCTCTCAGGAGAAAAAGCTACAGCAAACCATGGTTCATGTTACTGGGATCAAACAGGATTCTGTCAGACAGTTCAGATACCCAGTTGTTATCTTTGCTGCCTCCTATTATATCAACGTAGCAATTTTTTTGACCCTGTCTCTATACGCTTGGGAGCTTGCCTGGCCTTTATTTGCTTGGCACATTAAACTTCCAGGTATTACATTCATTACTGTTTTGCTGTAGGGAGTTGACCCAAACTTTTGAAAATAAACTCCTAGTTAAAGTTTAAGGCTCTACAGACAAAATAGTAGAAGAAAATAAAGATCCCAGATAACAGGAAAGATGCAAATACCCACAGCTCTTTTAACAGTTATTTTTACATATTTAATTGAAGTCACAAAAGCTCTAAATTTACCAGCTGTATTTTACTTTTAGGGTGAATGATATGCATTACAAGACATCACTTTGGGTATCTTATGATACCGGTTAAAATTCACTTACTGCAGGGAGTCCCATGCGACATTCACAGCACATACCAGGTTTAAGTGCTTGAGGCATCACTGAAGCAGGGCAGGCTCCATGAGGGCTACTGCTAATCTTCCTTATATAACTTCTACAGATACTTGAGAGTCCACAGGATAAACATGGGAAATTAAAAAAAAAAAAAAAACTGTCAAATGAACTGATTTCCCTGGATTCCCCTTTCAATATGAAAACCACTCAAAACCAACCACCCTCCCCCAAACTTTATTAAATTACAACAGTGTAAGAAAACAGAAACAAAAACATGATCTTCAGTAAGAGTTAAGAATGAATGTAATTTGCCACAACCTAGCAAGGAAACCTTTGACTCTTTCTGGAAGACAGTGACTATTCGTCAAGGGACGAACAACAGTGGAAACAGGTCCCTATTCAAGGTGGCAGGAGAACCCTTCCACAGACTGCCTCACCTCCACCAGTGACCACGTCCATCAGGTACGAGGCCCTGGAACTTGGGGATCAGATAGAGGAGGTCATGAACCAAGGCCCATGTAGGGGGCTGTCTACAGAGAGGCAGTCAAGTCCAGGCCGCGAGGCTGCTGCCCTTAAAGAGAAAACAAGAACCCGGAAGAAGCGGCGGGTGATCGTCGTGGATGACTCCACGCTACAGGGCACAGAGGCACCGATATGTAGACTGGACCCCTCATCCAGAGAGGTCTGCTGCTTGCCAGGGGCCCAAATAAAGGCTGCTTGCCAGGGGCCCAAATAAGCTCTATAAAGAGCTTACTTGAGAAGGTACTTCGCTAGAGGTGGTGTGGCATCTTTCCCTTTTCTGTTATACTGCTATGGACTTTTCCCACTGAAGTTGAAAATATGAAGAAAACAAGGTGTTAAGGAAATCGTATTTTGTTGACTAATGCTAAGCAGTTTCATGTTCACTTACTTCAATGTAAGTTTCATTCTACACACTACACATGGCCATTGATTTCTAGGACCAGTTATGTCATCCATATTCAATCTGGCTGATGTAAATCAGGGCTCAAACAAAGTAGTTACAGGTATAGCAGTTTGTTTTCCTTGTGTCCCATGCCCTAGTAGCAGTTTTTCATGCATTCAAACACTCAAGCTGTTACAGGAAAAGCTCCCTAAAGGTATGAGGATGGAGAGCTTGTGAGAGCTGTTGATAGATGAGGAAATTCTCTATTTTACAAGTCTGAAAGAGTCTGCAAAGTGCCTAAGGCCATATTTTGAAACGTATTTCTCAGACACTACATATGCATATGAATAGCCTGCTGTGGTCAATAATTGATAAAACTTCTAAAATAATTGCTGTGTAAGGAATGAAGCCTTCTAGCTAGCTTGGGAAGGAATATATATGAGAGGCAGCAGATCGGCCCTCTCCAGGAGGCTGCTTGGCCGACATGCTGCAGAAACTTGTTCTAAGCAGACTCAACTGAAGGAAGGTTAATAAAGACTTCCCTTCTGTATTTCCTCCTTTGTATCATAGATCACACTTCTGTCACATCCTATTTCTAATGCCCTTCTTTTAGCAGACATGTAGAGCTGTCACAAATGATGTACGGTTACATTAGTGAGCACTTTTTATGCCCAAGAGACTGAATCGCTCCTTGCTGAGATCTGATCTCTCATAGAGATTTTTGTCATTTGCCTTGTATTAGAAAACTTGATGTTTAATACAACTGGCATAGGATGGCTTCTAACATGAGATGTAAATATCTCCAGTGATACTCTGCATTGATGTTTTGATATTACTTTTCAGTGCTAAGTGTGAAAAGCCATATGACCTACATATTAAGCCATACTATGAAAGAAAGCATTGCCAGGGCTAAGGATGGACTTCAGCTCTTGGCACTATGTGGCAATATCTGCTGCAGGATTCCCCAGCATATAATCGAGTTTTTTGAAACATCAGAGCATTGGGGAGAGAGAGGGTCCAAGAATCACCTAGATTTATGCCTCATTCCCACTGACAACACAGTTTTAAGGTTGTCCAAGTAAGAAAATCGGTAACATCTAATAGATTATATTAAGCTAAAATGGTGGGCTTGGTTTACGTCTGAGTAGGACAAAACATGAGGTGAAACTTCAGCTTTGATATGTAACGGGCCAATTGTTATAGAAGCAACCTGACAGCCACATACCTAGTTATTAACCCTGTTCTTCTGTGGATGTAGTTAAAAGGATGTGTTTCAACTGACTAGCTGAAGCTATAATGAAATTGTCCTCTTAATGGAATGGGGCTTTTAGTATGTCTTTCTTACTGAAGCCTTGCTTAACAACACACACTTTCAACAGCAAATCATTCTTGAAGGTAATAAAGAATACAAACAGAAAAAAACAGTGCATTCATTTGCATTATCCAGAATATGACACAACATAAACTGTTAGACTAATTCCTGAATTAATTCATAGTAATGTATTAATTAGCAGTGATATTATAACATTACCTTACTCTGTCAATGCAATTACTGTTCTGTTCTACTCACAGTAGCCTGCAATGATGTTAGTGTTGATGTAGTATCTGTAAGCAGGAGTCTGACCACTTTTTTCTGGCCAGGGCATGCTGTATGTTGTTTGCTGCACAGCATTTCACATTCCTGCAGAACTAGAACCAAATATGAATAATGTTATGCATAGACAGAGAAAAGTAGAATAAGTATGTGCATATGTATGATACACATATATAAAAATACATATTACAGATTAAGTTTCTGATATGAAGAACATCTTTTCCTGAAGACATGGGTGTGTAGGTTTTAGCTCTGTTTTGGAAAAGAAGTTTAGCTGCCATAATGCTACTGAGCTTAAGACTTGAAAAAAATGATTTGAAACAGGGTTACCAACATAGCAATATGTGATTGAGCCATCAGATCTGCTGCTGGTAAGAGCTAACACCTGACAAATCAGGGGAAGGTGAGCACACCCTTCCCCAAAAAGCGCTTCTCAAGTTATGTAATGCTCTGGGGCATAAGAAAGTACTTCATTTTGTGTAAATTAGAGCTTGATCCTAAACCCATTGAAGTCAGTGGAAAGAGTCCAATTGACTTCACTGTGTTTTGAATTAGACTTTTAGTGTCTAGAAAACTTAAAAGTGCAGTTGCTGTATGACCTTTTACAAATATGCTTTGAATCAAAATTGTAGAGAAACCAGCAGATTCTGCATATTATATTGCATTTTAATCTCTCTAAGAAGCCAACTCTCCCAAGGTAAGGAAAGTGAGAAGTAACACAACCCTGCTCAAGATCACTTTTCTTGAAGTACCTGGAGATGGCTTATATCACCACAGTGACTACAAACTGGTCTCAACTACTTGAAAGGACACCTTTTTTGCCACCCCATGGAACTATTATTGATGGTAACCTGCTAAGAAGTGCCAGTCCTGGAAAGCAAAGAGGAGGTCTCTGCATTATTGCACCTGGTAATATCATGCAACTAAATCAGAGATTCTCTAACTGGACTATATATGCATGCAGATGTATATGACTGCATGTATGTGTGTTTATACATGCATATATATATTTTTTATATACTCTCTCTATAGATATATAGTGTAAGATCATTAACATATATGTCTTATTTCTTTGTACCAGATCCTTTGGAATGTCTCCCTGTAGCATACACAATGCTTTGAAAAATACAACATACTGGAATAGTGTTAGAAAAAAATAATCATAGGATCATAGAATCATAGAATGCTTAAGATTGGAAGGGACCTCTAGAGGTCATCTAGTCCAACCCCCCTGCACACGCAGGGTCACCTAGAGCACGTGGCACAGGACTGCGTCCAAGCGGGTTTTGAAGATCTCCAGAGAAGGAGACTCCACAACCTCTCTGGGTAGCCTGTTCCAGTGCTCTGTCACCCTCACTGTTAAGAAATTTTTCCTTAAATTCCTGTGGAACTTTTGGTGCTTCAGTTTGTGGCCATTACCTCTAGTTCTGTCAGTGGCCACCACTGAAAAGAGGCCAGCACCATCCTCCTCACTGCCTCCCTTGAGGTACTTCTAGACACTGATCAGGTCCCCTCTCAGCCTTCTCTTCTCCAGGCTGAACAGGCCCAGCTCCCTCAGCCTCTCCTCATAGGGCAGATGTTCCAGGCCCCTGATCATCCTGGTAGCCCTGC
>NW_010576657.1:32129-69759 GCF_000705375.1 Tinamus guttatus
ATCTCACCCATGGCATTAGTGTGGTTTCAGTAGTCTTGCACAGTATGTAGGGCTGCGTTACCTGCACGAAATAGAATGATTTAGAGTGCACTAACAGCTTGAGTCTCATTGATTTTACATAGAAAACAAAAGCCATAAAAGAATTGTCTTAATATAATACTGAACACATTAAAAAGATGGCCAAAATTAAAAATAAACAAGAAATACCCCCCCACACACTATTCACACACAAAAAAAACATGCATAATCACACATATTACTTTATGTACACAGCATTACTCAGGTTTTTCTAACCCAGGCACTGATTATACGTACCTTAGTCCAGGTGTATCCCAGCTGAGGTCCCTGCTTTGGTGATGAGGCAGTGTGCTAACAGTTCAGAAAAACCTGCAGTTAAAGAAATGTTTGCTGACATTTCCACTCTAATTGCTTTTCACAGCGTATATAGCCAAAATAATTGTGCAGTAATTACATACATGAACCATTGCTCTTCACTGGACATTTCATAGTTACATCACTAAAACATTGTAGACCAATACTGGTAAAAATATTTGCATTTCTGATAAACAGGAATTAGTATGTGGTAGGGAGAACGTACAAATAGCATCAAAAAAGACACTCTGTTATTACTGATAATGAAGCTGGTAAGTGGTTAAAAAAAAAAAAAACCCTAAAGATCTGTCTTCATACTGATGGCAAGTAACGCATAAAGAAAAAAGGGGAGAAAAGGGAGTGGGAGGAAAAAAACAAGCAAGCAAGAAGAAACACTTCCTTTTTCTAAGCACCTATGGACCTTTCCTTTCCTTTCCTTTCCTTTCCTTTCCTTTCCTTTCCTTTCCTTTCCTTTCCTTTCCTTTCCTTTCCTTTCCTTTCCTTTCCTTTCCTTTCCTTTCCTTTCCCCTTTCCTTTCCTTTCCTTTCCCCTTTCCTTTCCTTTCCCCTTTCCTTTCCTTTCCCCTTTCCTTTCCTTTCCCCTTTCCTTTCCTTTCCTTTCCCCTTTCCTTTCCTTTCCTTTCCTTTGCTTTCATTTCCTTTCCTTTCCCCTTTCCTTTCCTTTCCTTTCCTTTCCTTTCCTTTCCTTTCCTTTCCTTTCCTTTCCTTTCCTTTCCTTTTCTTCTCCCTTTCTTCTCCTCTTCCCTCTCCCTCCTTTTTCCTTTCCTTTTTCCTTTCCTTTTTCCTTTCCTTTTTCCTTTCCTTTTTCCTTTCCTTTTTCCTTTCCTTTTTCCTTTCCTTTTTCCTTTCCTTTTTCCTTTCCTTTTTCCTTTCCTTTTTCCTTTCCTTTTTCCTTTCCTTTTTCCTTTCCTTTTTCCTTTCCTTTTTCCTTTCCTTTTTCCTTTCCTTTCCTTTCCTTTCCTTTTTCTTTTCCTTTCCTTTCCTTTCCTTTCCTTTTCCTTTCCTTTCCTTTCCTTTCCTTTTCCTTTCCTTTCCTTTCCTTTCCTTTCCTTTCCTTTCCTTTCCTTTCCTTTCCTTTCCTTTCCTTTTCCTTTCCCCTTTCCTTTCCCCTTTCCTTTCCCCTTTCCTTTCCCTTCCCCTTTCCTTTCCCTCTCCCTTTCCTTTCCCCTTTCCTTCTTACTTCCTCCAATCTTTCTGTTCTTTCCTTTTTATTCTTGGTGATATTAACCCCCTCTCACCCCCATCCTCAGGCTGTGTTCCAGCTGTTGTCTCCTACCACATCCTACTCTGTTTCTCATGCGCTACAGATTCAGCAATCAAAGTAAGTTAGGACCTGTGACAAAGTGTGGGTGACTTTAGAGCAAGTACCCCAAGGCCTTCTGGATCTACAGAAAGGCAGGTTGTTTCCTCACAGGTTAGAACTCACTGTTTTTCCTTTCATTTTCAATACCAAGTCATACCAGCAGAAATTACATCATATCAAAGATTATCTGGGCTAGAAGATCTGTGCATTTTTGCTCCAAGTAGAAGACACATGATCGCTGAATTCATTGAATGATGAGTTCTTCTTGAGAGAATAAACAAAACTGCAAAGCTCAGAAAGGCAATTTAACATATATCTTCATCATGACAGAACAAGGAAAATAGTAATGTCACTCAAAAGTACTGACTTTGTTTTATACTAAACTTATTTTGTGGTTGGAATGGCTCAAATTCATTACAAGCCTTTCATTTGGAAAGGCTAGGTGATAAAATTGCTTTTTGGTGTCTGTCAGCTGATAAAAGACAAGCTTAAATGTGGATTTATGCAGCCACTGAAAAGAGGAACAATTACATGAAGAAAGAAACACTGTGGAAGAGTTATAGAGGTGGGAGGATAGAGATCAGAGTTACCCTTGTGATATCTATCACTGTGGGAGAAACTGATGATTCAGCCAGCACGCTAAATTCTTTGGATCCCGGGCATATAAGCATTCGCTAGGGGGAAAAGAATAAAACGTGGGTTAGTCAATTATTGCTCTGGCTTGTGCTTCTGAAATGCAGCTTGTCAACAGTGAAGCAATTGTGAACCTGACATACAATACGCTTAAGAACAGAGTAAGCATACATAAATTTTATTTTGTCAGCAATTCCGATACTTCAGTTTTATTTCTCAGCACAAGATCAAATAAAAGGTTGAAATAATATATTTTTCCACTGCCTAAAATGTGGAAACATAATATGTTTGACTATAGTGAAACATATTTTTATTCAAGTTAAGCAGTAATATTCTATAATCAAAACTGTAATACTCATTGTGTAAACAAACCCAAAATATTGAGCATTGAATCACTCAATATTGCAATGATACGCATTTTCCTGGAACGGCATAAAATCTCCTGGGGCCACTGAGAGAGGTACCAATTCCTTTCTCTGCAGTGACTTTTTGGCCAGAGTTGGTCCTTCTGAACCATGGACATTGCTCATTACAGGGAAGGCCCCATTTCATCATAGGAAATGTAATTCAGGCAGACAAAGCAGCTTGTAGCAGGAAAAAAATGTGCACTGGATATTCCCAACTACTGCTAAGTTACATAAGCAAATAAGATTACACTGAATTAACTTGATTAACTGAGCCAAGCCAAAAAATCAGAGCTTAAGGTTTTCTGTTTTTTAATCTTGTTTAACAACTCCAGGAATAACCATAAAAAGACAACAAGCTGTTTTTCTATGCTTTCCAGGGAGAAATGAAAAAGAAGCCTCATAGAATACTGCATTGACATCTCTGTTGAGGTTAGCAAAGAAACCATCAGTTTATTTTTTTTTCTCATGCATTATCACACATTTTATCTTCTTTTTTCTTTTGTGTTTTTCTTTCAGAGGTCTTTAGGACCATCCTTTGCTTTTTGGTTTAACCAGTAAATGTGTATATAATTAATCTCTCAGTACAGTAGGATTTGCTCTTTTCTTTCCTCTCAACTATGTATATTTATTTTTCAAACACACAGCCCAAGAAAAGGGGATTTCCAAGCAAATGCCTAACAAAATCAACTCCTGTAATAGATCAATTAGAGTAAAACAGATTGCCTAAAAGCATCTATCTTGCTGAGTTATTTGCCTCTGGATGTCCTCCCCTTTCAGATGATAGGTGACGCAGAATTATAGTACTTGTAGTTTGAACAGATACTGGGCCCAAACAATCACAATGAACTTCAATAACCTGCAGACAGATTTTTTTTTTCCATTAGCAGTGGAGTTAAAATTTTCCTGGACTAAATAGAGCAAATTGTAACCCTGGTGCTGCTTAGAGAACCTAGTGACTGCTGATGGTTGCACACCCCAAAATTCAAGGACGCAATGATATTTCTTCCATAAAAGTACAAACAACAACCCATATCTGAATTTTCAAGTATTCCTTTGGTATGCTGGGGGGAGAGAGGGTCAGGGGAGAACACAGCAAAATGTTGTTTACTGGTTCAAGGGAAATTTTTCTAAGATCAGTGAGAGGATGATCTTCTTTCTCAGTCCAGCTGTGAACATACAATTTCTTCTGTACAAGCAGTAATCAGATGAATTAGCACGAATGAAATCCCATAAGGACAGAAGATATTGCTAAAAATCACTGTAGATAAAAAAATGCAAATCAGCATACTCCAAAGCTGTATATACGGCCCAAACTAATCCCACGCATAAACTACTGGCATTTTGTCCTCAGAAATTCATAAAGGGAGAAAAAAACCATCAATCTTTGAACTATGGCTCAAAAGCTGACTCACTGTAACAAATGTTCTTGTCCAAAATAATGAATTCTTCTATATGAATCTGTGCTTGGTTCATTTCTACTGTCCATATTTTAACTTAGATTTCTTTCACTGTGTAGCTCAGTGGATCTGATCAAGCTGCAACCCCAAGAGAGAGAAACAGTCCTGCTTGCTTATCCCAACAGTTTGGTTATAGCTACGATTTTTTAACTGCAAGACTCATACAAAGAAAAGATTCCAAGTTAAGTTTACAGATTAAACAGAATTACAGAACTGATTGTTGGGAGGGGAAAAAAACCCTTACTTATAGAATGAACCTACTTAATATAGAAATGGATTATAAAATCTGCACATTATGCACCTTATTGTACTTTTAGGCATCTGGAATGTATTTCTTGATCTTTTCTTGCCCAGGATAGCCAGGTCATTTGCAGAGAATACAAGTTCTGTGATGGACTCAATATTGTAACATAAGGGGGCAGAAGTCTCTTCTTGACCACAAGTAAATGAGGGTTTTAAAATTCTCCACAAGTGTAGGACTACAGATAACTGACGGTCAACAAATGAATCTTGACAGTTCAGGGTGGACAGAAGAAAGCTGGAATCAATCTAGATGAAAGGAATCAGGTTTGGGGGAGGACAGATACTCAGAGACCTCTGACGTAAGAGAGCTGGCAGAGAAAATTTAAATTGTATTTTATGTAATTGAGTTACACAGTAAAGTTAAGCACAGGAATAGAAGCAAGGATTAATTTAATATCCATATGGCCACTTTATAGTAATCTCATTTGCCTAGAAAGGCTGCTGAAACTCTCAGTTCCACAGGGCAGCCTCACAAACCTGTCTTCTTCCAAAATACAAAATATCACGAGATGTTGCAGAGCTATGAAGTAGATCACTGGGCTAAGACACACAGTGCCAATCCAATCACTGTGAGGTATAATAGAGCTTTATAATCATATTTTTACTGAAAGACTGAAACTAAAATGACTTAATTATGGGAAGGACCTAAGATTTAGAAAGTGTAGAGTTGTTTCTACTGAAAATTTTATTAACCGAAACAAACTTTTGCTTTAGGAATACCTAGATTATTTGTTTTTCCTCAGTTCAAGTCAAAAAAAAAGTCTTAGATTAACAGAAAACAAACATTTTTATCAAATATTCTTTAGAACCATATTTGACTTTGTTAGAGGTACTGGTCATTTTACACTATAAAAATTACGATAATTCTGGAGGAAGATAACTCAATACAATAAAGACTATTTCATCCTATAATTTCATGTCCTATTTCAACTAGTGCATCTTCCAATTCATAGCCAAAATTCATTAAGTTCATATCTCAAAAAGGAAGTTTCCAATATTTCTATTTTAAGACCTGCAATGTAGGTCTACTAATCATAAAAAACTTCATGATGTACTTAAAAACCACATTTCCTTTTGCCAACTCAACAAAGCAATTCTTACTTTTATTTACGTATACACTGTAACAGGCTTATAAACTATCAGTACACCTTCTTTTGTGTTTTTAATGAATAATTATAAACTTAGAGCTTTCTTCATTTCTCAGTCTGTCAATACTTTTTGCTACCAAGTTTCTCACTACATTGTCATCAAATACCTTCTGGTGCTTCTGCAGATAGAACACAGTCCTTTTTTATGAGATGCCATAGGTTTTTAGAAGGAGAGCAAATATTTCCTCTTTGATATACGATATGACAAAACATCTGTTTAAGTTGGCCCAAATTCACAATGTAATGAATTCAGCTGAAAGAAGCAATATATTTCAGATGTTTCTCTCACATTAAATACCTGTGTCAGATGATTGCTATGTCCTGCGTTTTCTGTTTAAATCTCTGTCGAAAACCTTTTTTAATATATTTTTCATCTTTAAAGGAGCTCTAGCATTATTTGTATATTATTATGAGTATTCATACAATGTTCTCAAAGTCATCCAGAAATTATTTAATATTTGCCCCTTCTCAAACATCTATATTGATAATAAATAAAGCTGAGCTTTGAACTAAATGAATCCAACATGCACTGGTTACCTGAATTGGACCTAATATATTCATACTTTTTACTATTACTTATTTGAAACTTTTCTGCTGTTTACCATGCAGCTGTAAAGTCATTTGCAAAACAACCTGAGTTTTCAGGTGAGACTTTTTTTTTTACTTTATTAAATTATAGGTTTACATCATTATTCTAACATGTCTTGTTCAGAGAGCAAAGACTCAAACCTGAGAAGAACTCAGTGGAGTGAACTCATTCCTAGTTGCTTCCATACTAGCAAAACCCTTCAAAGCCAGTGCATCGCATTTCTGGGAATTACACCAAAAATCCATTGTTCATTAAAACAATACCACATTTGTCTGAACTAGTTTTCAGACTATATTCTTTACAAACACACAATCAAAACCAAGTCATGTGAATGGGGTTTATTTTCTAGGCTCTTACACAGCTCCTGAACGACATAGCAGAAAACTAGACTTTTTTGTTATTATTTACCCATAGATTAAGCTACATGCTTTTTTTTTATTCATTAGGTTCTGAAAGTTGCTTCTTTCGTGATGAACTCCTGCATAGCTAGAGACCTCTAAGTGTAAAAGTTAAACCAGGACCATCTTCCAGTTTGATAGGTATTCCTGATGTCCTTGGGAAACAGTCTGAGCAGATCTGCCTATTTTCTTGTATTTAGCTTCTCCAAAGTGTTCCTTTAGCAGTAACTCCTTTAGAAGGGTTCCTTCTTATCCGGCATTTATCTACTGTTGTTTTATTACTTGTAAACTTCTGGAGAAAACTTATTCCCTCAAGGTTAACATGAGTCTAATCACTGATTTCAATAGGACCGAGATTTTATTGTATACCCGTATTTACTCAGTCTTAAAGACAGATCTGAATAAAACAAGCCAAGCAGCTTCAATACGATAATTATCATTTATTATGTTTAGCACCTCCTTTCTTAGAGTACACCTACTTTCTTTCCCGTCTTTGCTTGTTCTTTACATGTAAGGAGGTTTTGTAAGGACCGTTGTTATTTCTTTAGCACCTTTGGCAAGACTCCATTTTCAGTGTGGATTATCATTTTTTTTCCACCATTGCAAATAGGAGGCAACCATCTTCAAAAATATTCCGCTCTTTTTCGCAGCCAGCAATGTTTTTCTAAGGAGAGATTTTTCCTTAGGTGTTTCAGAAGATGCTTTGATTTCGGACGTGTCCCTTCTCCCATTTCCTTAGTAACTGTTCTAATATCAGGAGGCCCCCAAGCCACAGGCTCAGGCTGTGCTTCTGCCGTTCTCTGCACTGTACGAGCACACAGTGAAAACATCCCAGTTACTATTTTCCCCAGTTTTGGGCTGCCCCAAATCATCTGAATGCCTATAGTGCTGACCCTTTTCTTCATCCGCTCTGGCCTTTCACTCTTTGTACTCTTTTTGTGATTATAGGCTGCTGGTTTTAAGGGTTTTGTTTTCATCCATGCGAGAGAGACGTCTAGAAAAGTCTGACATTCAGGTTGTATGACTTATTATTAGTTAGGACATACAAAGTCCACACATTTATTATCACCAGCTTTTAGCCATTCCTTTCACACCCAGGGTTGTATAAACTCTCTTTAGTAATGCCTGACATTCTTTAGCTTTCATCTCTTGTTTTATGCTTTACTTACAAAAGGGTTTTTTTTCACCTCCACTCCCCTCTTTTTTCATATTCTAGACAACTACAGCAAACTGTTAAGCCTGGCTTTCATCGGCTCTTTTTGCATGTGCATGACTTTGAATATTTTCCCTTTATGGCGAGCTCTGTACTTCCTTGTTGACTTGTGCCACTTTCAGAGTGATAAATCGGCAGAGCAGACATTATGCCTCAGTGCAGACGTGGAAAGAGAGAACGGCCATCCACTGAAAACAAATGTAGAAGGACTATTCTCTCCTAGTGAAACTAATCCCTATCGATCCCCATGGAGGTGTCACACCCTGGAGCACATCAAAGCTTCATTTCAAAGGAAGATGTCAGCTTTGGGATTAAGAGCTAGTGTTTGTTGCCTTTGATTTTAGCCAACACTCACTACCTACAGAAGTCGGTTTTAACACCTGCATTGGCATGGAAAGAGTTCAGAAGCTCAAGAGACTCGTGCTCTTCTACACTTGGAAATGGAAAGGATGGAAGCTTTTCTGCTGATAATTAAATGGAGGTTCGGGATATAAATAATGCGCTAGAAAGAAGAGTTGTGTTTGATACAGATATTACAAAGCCACAATCTGTTTCCTAGTCATGCTGATGATTCACACATAAAAAATAGGTAAGGATATGCTAAAGTTATAGTGAAGGGATGCAAGTGGGCACGCAGGAAATGGCAATGAAGGCTGTAGGCAAATAAGAACCTTATCACTTTTCTTCATTATGGAAAACAGATAGAAAAAAAATCAGATTTCTGCACTGCCGCCGTCTTCTGCCTGCATCTTTCCCCAGCACTGTTAAACTGCATGTGAGGATTATTTTCTATACACCTGTGCAAATTAGGGAAAAGTTTCTATTTTAAACAGTTACTCACAAATACATTGAAAGAATTTAAAGCATGCAGAGTCAAGGTGTCTTAACTTAGGAAAAACCAAAATAAAGTTTGTGTGGGCTATTTTTTGGTCTTGTTTGTATGTGAATTATGAGATGAATTATAGTTACATCATGACATGTTTGTCCACCTTTGAAACAAAATATTAAATAGCTGTTGTTTGTTTGCTATTAGTGAGTATGTGTTTGACAGCTCACATACTACCTGCCATTTTGCCTTTGCACCGAGGGCAGAATTATTAATTCTTGTTGACTGTTGACTGACTTGGTGACTTGTGAACTCCCTGTGAGCGTTTCATGAGTTCATTAGGAGAGCATGCAAAAAAAACTCTTTCACAATACTTTACACTGAGATGAGATACTATTATTTTGACAGTCTGAGACAAAGCCAGTGCTTTGTTTTGGAGGTATTTTAGATGTAGCTCCCCAGTCAAAAAGCTTATCCAGGTAATTCCAGCTAGTGCTCCAAGAGATGTGTTATTCAAACTCATAGGTCTTTCAGGAGACGACTACTTAGATAACTTTCCAGGATTGCAGGAAAGCTGAGGTTAATTGGTTGAAAGCTTCAGGCTTTCACATTTCAAATCAACATCTTCAAATTCCTGTTTTTTTTCTTCCAGGAGAATGCTCTAGTTGTAGCATACATAGAAACACAGCACACATGGAGATTTTTTCAAGCCCTAATGTTAAATATCATGTTGCTCTGTAGTAATTCACTAACTGGTTCAAACAGGAAATTAAAACGTCATTCAGTTCTGATACTTAATGATAGGCTGCTCGCAGAAATGCAATGAAAAACAGCAAGTAAACAAACAAAAAACATAACAGCACTTGGTCAGATGTATTTTCACAGGGCTAACAAAAAACACATCCACGAGTCTAACACCCTCTTCACCTTTAACACCTGCTCCAAAATTCTGACATCCTAGAGCTGCTCAGATAGAAAAGGTACAAAGATGGCAAGCAGGGAAAAACATGTCCTGTCCTAGACCTCGTTCTGAGAAATTCATGAATTTGGAGTCAATCTGGAGTTCCCCATCCCCGCAGACTTCCACCTGACCCTGAGCATACAGTGACTATATGAAATTTTAGTTCATCACCTAAAGTTTGTTAAAAATTGAAAACCAACAGCAGGAGATGCCACTATTCCTTCCTGTCACTTCATTGAGTTTTGCAGATATAAAGTCATGGTCAGAGCACCGGTGAAGGCAAAACTGTTTGCAGACACCTACTGTGGGAATATTGATACCCTTCTATGGGAAAATGTATTGAAAGAGGAGTGGTCAAGTCCATTTTCCACTTAATCACCAAAGACAAGTATTTATATTACTAGGATGACTTAACGTACCTCATCTTTAGCAATCAATCTTTACAATCTTCTCCAAAAGCCAGAAGTACAACTTGTTCAGTTTTCTGCTGTCAGAATTAGGGCATTTAGCTGAACAGCAAGAGAAGAAAAAGATTGGGCCATCAGTATAGATAGGAAAGAAGGCACCAAGTAGCAAAGCAATACTGCTCATGTTGCCCCAAGAATAATCAAAAAGATTGAAAGTCTTCAGCACAGGTGCTGGGTGAGGGTAAAGAAGCAAAATAATGGTTCTCTGTTTGCTCTTCCTGGAGTCTTCCTGGAACAGGACTTAGTGCAGCCTTTGTAAATAAGCAAGGTTATGTACATACTACCTGCTCCATCTCCTCCCAATATGAGCACCAGCAGAGGCCTGAACTTTGGCTAACCACTTGGGTCAAAAAAAGTGTAACGTTACAATGCTTCTGATCCATATATAAAGAATTTTGAAGGCCACTGCCTAGTGTATTACCTCAGCAAACATGCATTTTGACATGTAATATGTTTCCAATAATAATATTATGATTGCCTCTATGTTAAGCTTTCTCCAGTTAATATCAGTGAACTGTTCACAGTTTAAATACAACTGTGAATTTCCATCTTCAGGACTGCCAAATCAAATCTTTCCGCAGGAAACAGAAGAACAAGTTAAGGAAAGAGCCTGGGTCCTTCCAGTGTCCATGGATCTTTCCACTGAAACTTCTGGCTAAGTTCTGTGTCCTCTGTGTCACCTGACAATACTGGTAAAATTAAAATCTAAGTATGGCCAAGAAACCCTGACTAATTCCTTGGTTGAGCCCAAAGTCCTTCATTAAACTTTCCTTTTTTTTTTTTTTTTAAAAAAAAAGAGTTCAGACAAAGCAAATAGTAGTTAAATGCTGTAATAACCTTGTAACTCCAAGAGGTCCACAGATTTGAGCTATTTCTTAATGTGCCCCTGAGAGTAGAGGGAATGAGGCTCAGCACAGACTGATTTGTGCTCTGGAGCTCTAAAACCCAAGGGGCACACTGCAAATAGTGCTAAAACCCAAGGGGCGCACTGCAAATAGTGCTAAAACCCAAGGGGCACACTGCAAATAGTGCTAAAACCCAAGGGGCGCACTGCAAGCAGTGTTTTCTCCTTTAGTTTTCCTTTAATGCCATGCTCCTGTGCCCGAGGTCATACAAATTGCAATCGCCAGGCATTTTGTAATACATTTCTAGACATTTAACTGAGAGGGAATCCATATAGGAAACCCCTAATGAAAACAAAAATACAAAAATAGTAACAACAAAACAAAACCATCTCAACAGCTACCAAAAATATCTTTCCTTGGGATACACCAGTTTCTCTCTCTCTCTTTTTTTTTTTTTTTGGTGATATTGCTATTTAATAATAAAGTGGTTGGAGCTGTCAAGGGCTGCACACAAGACGTCACACAACAGCAGCTCTTCACAGGCCTTTCCCTGTCCTCTGCGTTATTTGTATTAGCCTTGCATTTAGAAGCTATAAATAAAGTCAGGGCCCTACTGCTGTGGGAGCTGTATAAACAAATTATAAGAGCCATCCTTAAAGAATACACAGCCCAAATGTGCAAAAGCCATGAGAAAAAGCAGGAGGAGCATCAGAAAAGTCAGGCCCATTTATTTACCCAAGGCCACACAGCTCATGAGCAGCAGGCCTATCTCCTAGGCCAGGCTGCTCTCTGAATTTAATATTTCTCTCAGTAACTTCAGGAAAGACTCTCCTCATAAAATCCCTTGGGGGAAGTTGAGCTTACTGTTGAGCTAAAAGGGAACATAAAACCACCAGAGATCAGCCAAATGAGTTGTCTATCAAGAATCAAGATAGCCCAAGTTCTGGAGCAGTTTCCATTTGTTTCTTTTCCCTAAAGCAGCAGTTTTTCCCATGGAAAACAATAGTAGTTTTGTCTGAAAAGTTAGTGAATTTTATCAGCTGAGAGATATCCAGGTTCACCACATTTACTGACAGAAATAATCTCTATACAAAATTTTGCCAAATGCAGTTATTGGGCTTATTTAAGTAAACATTATAATACCATGCATATTTCTAAGTGGCTTTTTTTTTTTTTTTGATGGAGAGCCATGAGTTTGATAAAGGAGGAACAGTAAGTTATATCACAGAGATGAGAGAAACCTATTTTTAAATGCATCTTATGTATTTCAGAAATGTAGACTTCTGGAGTCCAGATAGCTTCAAGGTCATAGTCTGAAGCCAAGCATTTGTTTATTTATCCCATTAACTAAAATGCCTAAGCCACAAATCCCCAACACAACCACAGTCTTCTTCTTCTTTTTTTTTTTTTAAATGTTTATTATACTATACTACTGAAAATGACCCACTAAAACTGAAACACTGGACTGTTGCTATTTAAGTCCCTTGTGAAAGTTTATTAGAGACCACCACTGCCTGTTGTGCCTCCACGCTGAAGTCCATATTAAACATTCAGGTTGGAACATGCTGTCCTATTAAGCAAGCTTTGTTCTCAAAGAAAGTCCAAAAAATAGGGTTGAGGCAAAGAAAAGAAATAGCAGAACTTCTCTTCATAAGTTTTGCTGTGAGTACAAAAAAGTCAGATCGAACAGTGCTGTAGCATGAGATTTTTCTTCCTCTAGTTTACAAGAAGCTTATTGTTTTCACTAGACAATTTACACTGAGATATTATCTAGCCTGTCTATAGCATTAGCTAGTATTAGAAATGTCCAAACCAGTCAAAGTAAAATCAAAACTTTCAGATCCTTCATATTGAATCTGAACAGAACCTTGAAAAATTTCCAAAAGTCTTCCCCATTATGTTTAAATCTATTGGGCATGTACTTCCTCCTTTGAGCCAAGATTGAAAACACAACATTTCTGAGGATACAAGATCCCTGGATGTACCAAACCTTAATACACGGGCTGCACCTTTGAGTTTAACCACCTGACTTCTGGGTGCCTACTTAGGCATCCAAACCTTGCTCTTTATTCAGCCTAAGCCAAGCTGCAGCTGTGAGGCCATGGTGCAATACTGTGCAACCATGAGAGCGGCCTTCTGTAGCACTCTACCTCACCAGCCTCAGCAAGACAAAACGTGGTTTGGCTCCACCACCCAGCACAGCTCCATCCAAAAGTCACCAGCCACAACAATGTTCGGCAAGAAATCAAATGGGAATTTAGGTCTCGATGATACAAAGAATAGCAGGATGATGAGAGACAAAGTTTGTGAACGGAATGACCTCCCATTAGTACTAAGTCAAGTACAATACTCTTAACCTGGCCATGGAGATACCTCAAGATATCTCATGATAGAATTAACTTTCTTTTTAAATGTTAGGCTCCCTCAAGCAGCCCAGTTTCAGGGACTTCACATTTGTCCAAAAGGACTGAGCAGGACAGGAGCACGGAAGCAGAGTTCTGACTTTTCCCATACACAGCAGGACTCAAAGTATTAAAAGCTACTGTAGATGTAAGGGCACAAATAGAGTGTAGGAGATAGCCTGCTGCTCCAGGAAATTATACAGCATTAAGTCTTATATCCTGCTTGTCATGAAAACTTGCTTCCCTGAAGCCATCTAGAGATTTTTATTTACAACGCACAACAATAGGGCTTTGGCTGAAAAGAGTATTTCAGCTAAGAGAAACATTTTGCTTCAGCGAGCTCCTACCCTTTCTCTTTTGTACTTCAGGTGCAGCTTCCCCCTGCAGATCTCCCACTATAAAACCTACAGCCTGCTTTTCCAGAGGCAGAGCAGTCTGTGTGCCACAGCCATACCACCTGCAGGGGATTTTATGCACAAATCCCCCACGGCGTGCTTTCGAGGCATGGGAGTTGGGCTTTTGATATGAAAAGTATTCACTGTGCTCATAAAAAGACATAACACAAATATACCTTTTATTATTTTTTCATTTAAAGTAATTTTAAAACAAACTTACAGATCAGGCCAGAGACCAATCTGACAAACCTCTGTGGTTTCTATGTAGTAAGTACAGTAGGGCGGCCCCTTCCCAATCGGTGGTTCCCTGGCAATGAAAGGTAACTCAGTCCTTCACACTAGGACTTTCTCTTAAAGCTGCCAATAAGTAATAGCACACTGGTGTCATTTTATACTCGCCACCTGCGACAGGCTGTCACGTTAGCCCACAATGTATTGGCCATAGTACAGCTAGCAAGTGGCAATGACTCTCATTGTCCACCATTTTGGGATTTCAAACGTTGACCTGAAGGTGCAAAGCTGCTACTGCCCTCCATGGAGGCATTAAACGGCAACGCAAACTTGGGTTACTTCAGTGTTGACCCATGTCATCTCAGCTACCCAACTTCAAACCGACAGACAACTGACAGCTTGTATGAAGGTTCTCCTATGTATGAGCTCTGAACACAAATAAGAAAGCTGGTGGAAACTATTTCTGTCCCTTTATCAAAAGAGCAAAATGGCAAGAACAGTCTGAAAGATAAACAAATACTATTTCTATTGAATCCAAATGCTCCAGGAGAGATAGGAAAACAAAATTCCAAATGAAAATGTACAAATCCACCCTCTAGCTTTATTAATACCTCTGCCCCCACCCTTTTAAAGCACTCTCTTCTGGCAGGCATAAACAAAGTGCAATCTGAAAACGAGTCCCCTGTATTATCCACACGTTACACTATCTCAGGAACAGCCAATTCTTGGGGGTAAAGCCTCTCCTTCCCGTATCTGTGTACCACACTGAACACAAGGGGCTCTCGAGCTGGCGTGCCGGGAGGTGCTTCCGCGGGGGCACATGAAATGCTAATCACAGCAACCGGGATGCGGGAGCTGCGGTAGCAGGTGACAGCTCCTGCGGGGACTCTGGCAGCTCTTATTTCACTGCCTCCTAGAACGCGAACGAGATCGACAGCATCTGAAGAATCTCTGCCAGCAGAACATACTTTGAAAACTATTTATTTGCAGAACTAAAATAGAGCAGGCAATTTTTTATAGGGTGCCTGGCTGCTTGAAGCAATTATTTCACCTTTGGTTTCCTGCAGCTTGACAAACATGACACTGAAGCTAGATAATTGCTAGCAATGCCTCAGAGGAGAAAACATAGGAAGGAATTATTAAGAAAAAAAAAGCATAGAAATATTTGAGATGCTGCTCTTTGAGTGATTCCTGATGGAGGCAGATGGCCGGGTTAACCTTGTCTGACTCGCAGGCCTGCATTCCAGTGGGGTACAAGGATATACCGATATTATGATTAGGGAAATACCAATAAGAACCCTTGTGGGATGACAGTAAATAAACAAAAGTCAAACTACACAGCATGTGCTTTCAAAAAAAAAAAAAAAAAAAAAGAAAGATTTGTTTGCTTGTTTGTTTGTGTTTATCCGTTTTTATAGAAAATATTTTTGCTGCAACAAACTACTTGGCTTTTTGGACAGAAGGAGACCCCTGAGGAAAGAGACATAAATGTTGCTACTCTCAGTAACTTTGTCAGTAGTGGGAGAAGGGAGTAGATGCTGACATAGATGGAGTAGCTCAAGGGAGCGTCGCTTTTCTTGCAGCTGTGACTGAGCAGGCCCATCCTCTTTGTACCCAGGAGTGAATGGCTCTTTCATTGCTGGTGTCATACGCAAATATCAAGTGCAGGCCAATAAACCACACTATGCGGAACAAGCAGAATATTTCACAGCTAGATTTAGCCCCCTCAGTGGAAAGATATTCGGGGTAAGGTCATTCATTGTGCCTAGCCACTGAATAGCATGCACTACAAAGAGGTCACACACTGCAAGGACATTTTTTTTTCCCCCCTAACATTTTTTTTTGCACAGGAAAAGTACTACTGTCAAGATCCATAACTTCTCTACTTATCCCAAAATAGAGAGAGCCTGGAAATTGGTGCTCTAAATCATTTCAATTAAGCATCATGTGCTTGCTTCGGCACTAACCAAAGTATGATTACGCTCTAGAGATAGAAAAGAAAATTGAATATTTGCCGTCCACAGGAGCAGAGGTTTTCAGCCTCCAACCAAGCTTCTTACAACCCTTCAGCTGTATCCCTTAAACTGCTGTGCATAGTAGTCACGTTGGCCATGACATGTTGGCCCTGCCAGACAAGTCCAGGCTGCTTTCTGGGGCTCTGCCACCTGAGCACAAGCAGTTTCATCATGTGGCATGAAGCTCATGCATAAACTTCCTTATGCGTCCCTACACCTCCAGGTCACGGTCAGATGCACATGGGAGTCCATGGGGAGTGGATGGCAGCCCATCATAGTGGCCCGCATGGTTCTTGTCCACTTTGCTGGGCAGAGGTTAGTTACCTTGCCTGGCACAAAAGCAACTACTATAGAAAACAATAGCAATCTCTTCTTAACCCCTCCTACATTAATAACTGACTGCAATATATGTGGAAATAGAGCCATTTAGCTCAGGAAAGCACAGGGCTGCTATGCATAGAAATTCTAACAGAAGCAAACCAAATAGGTTAACTCACAAACAAGAATGTACACTATTAATTTGGCAGCATTAGGAACTATTGTTAGACTGCAAAACAGTTCCGCCTTTAAATAAATGGGGTCACAAGTTTCTTCAGTATGGTGAAATGTTCCAATGTTTGTTTTAAAAGGTGCCAATGTCACACTGAAGAATGAACAGCACAGCCCCCTCCTCGTCACCCTCTAAGAATACAGGTAGAAAACAAACTGATTTGAAAAACAAACCCAAATGTTCTGTGCAGCCCAGACTGGCAAAAGTGCTGTGAGCTGACCGTCCTACCCAATGGGTTATTTGCTCTGGAACTAGTTTGCACTGGGAGCTGAGACTTTGCAAACCGTGCTTTGAGCAGGTGCAGCGTGCTGTGTAGCTGCACTATTTTTAAACACACCTCTCAGACAACCTGAACTGCTGGTGTTTCTCGAGCGGTCTATCCGTATATTACAAACTTGTACGGAAAGCCAGAAGCAGAAAAAGGGCACGTGTGGGATTTCTGAACTGCCAGAACCAACAAATGCTGGTGAGGCAGTCACAGAGGTGCATTCACTGCTAGTCCGACTGGACTTGGACTTTGTGCTCGTGTAATTCTGGACCTGCTCTTGGATACTCTCACACTCTGAGTACGTATGTGCTGACGGGGAAACCTACCATGCCAGGGTCCCAGTTAGCAACAGCACAAACTGCTCACAGAATAGCTCGGAAGTAGAGCAGTATTCACAAAAAGCAGCCTTTACTTCTCAGGGAAACAGACTTCGAGTAACACCTCAAGGTTCCCACAGTTCTTGCTTAAATTTGGTACACATTGGCTTTAGTAATTCACGAAGCAGGGGGGACATCGGCTTTATTTCTCTGTGGGTGTTGTAAGACTTGAGAATGAAGAGGGTCAACTTTGAGAAACCTGAACCTTGTAGGTCAAATACCTCCAAAAAAGGGTTGAATCTGATTTTTGCCTTAGCCAGGGATGAGGCTTCCCCGGGATGCTGGCATGGACCAGAGGAGGACATGGTCACATAGCTTTATAAAACATCAATGATTGATACATATTTTCAAGGGCTCTGGATAGCAACTTACTCATCTTTCATTTGACAAAGTTGAAAAGAGACTTTTCTTACTTCTATTTCCTACCTAGCAGGAAAGGAATTACAGCACACCACCACCCCAGAATGGGTCACACTACGTTAATACTACATCATTAATATGAAGGAGAGCTAGGAAAGAGACAACATTAAAAATGAATAAATAATTGTAATCTCAGTTCGGTGCAGTTTAGGAGGCATAAACTCAGGTGGTTTAAAGCAAAACAACGTAGCTCTGCAACTTAAGCCTTCTTAAATCTTTCACATACAGTTTGTAGAGACATTTTTAAGTCCCACGAATAAAAATCTGAGAACTTAAATAGTTTTGAGAAATACCAGAGCTAGGGAATTTTGTATTCCACAATGCATCGCTTTCTCTGCCTTTCTGCTTGCTTTCAGAAAGACTCAAACTCTGCTAGAAGAACTGAGGACTCAGAGAGGAGGAAATACTGGCTCTTTGACAGCAAATGGCACGAATATTTGAAACTCTCTGCCCTGTTGGCACTTGTCTAATTTGCTTGGGCTTAGTCATTGCCAAGCAGCTAGTGAGTGGGCATAACAGGCATTCCAATGACATATCCATCCTTCCTGAAAATCCTTGCTTATCTAGAACCATGATCTTCTAAACCAGATAAGAAAACTTTGCAGAAACAGGTATAACACCATTCATAAACTGAGTCAATAAACATGTCAAACCTGTAGCAAAATCAATCACCCACTTCATTCATCACACTCTGAAAAGATATGTGTTTTTATCTTACAGTTAAAAACTCCTGCAAAGTGAGTTTAGACCTAGATATCATTATCTTTATTATATTTATTCTGCTGCCTATGTGTTTTATTGAGTGACTAGTGTCTTTTATGGACATTGATTTAACAGTTGAGCAAGTTAGCATGCTGCGCGGGGCATTTACTGCCTTGGCTCTCTCCCACTCCTCAGACCTGCACTTCTAAGACGCTAACAGTAATTTTGAAGCAGTGCTTTTGGAATTAAGTGATTGAAAGCTACCTAGGATGACAGAGAGATTCAATACCATGACATACCTGAAGTGAGAATACTGCTCAAGTGCACTTTCTGATAACAAGTCACTTACCAACTACTGCTTTCTTACAGGTGGAGAGACTACCTTCCTGCTGGCCTCCTGTTCTCTTTTTTAGGTCAGATCTAGACAATACCACTAAAATACACACAATGTCCTAAAACTTTAATGGCCTATTTTCCTCCCCATGTTCCAATGTGGTCAGAATTTAACACACTTAAAATATGCTTGCGAGTCATCTCAAGGAAAGGCCTTTGTAAGTATACAAAGTAAGTAAGTCACCATTAACACAGCTCACATTAACCCCACTATTAGTTAACACCATGGTGCAAAGAGCAGTTTTATATGGATAGTGTATGACTGTTTGCTTTCCTTCAGACTCTGCTAGGCAGCCACCAGGAAAAAAGGAAGCCTTTGGGTAAAGCAACAGTGAAGGAATATCCCTTACTTTGTCGTGTTTCTGATGGTCATGCATCCTTCCCCTGCCTGGCTCATCTCTTTTACTCACAGCAAAGGCAAGTGCAATGAATGGCAAATTGAATCAATGACCACTGCCCTTGATCAAGCTTTCAATTTAGCTTTAAAATGTATGAAAACACTTACAAATCTGATTAACAGCATACTTCAGAGGAAATCATTCATATAGTGGAGGATGTCCTGATGCTTCAAAATTCTGATCTCAAGCACAGGGATTTTCACACAGACAGTCCAATAGATGCCAATGGATTACTCTTGACAAGGACATTAATCTGTGTTTGCAAAAGGCTGCAAGACTGAATCATGTGCACTCACCATGAACTATCCCATACAGAAAAGCGACCAGACTCAGGAGGCAGACCTGAGGAAGCCAACAATTTTCACTCAGTTCAAAACAATAAAAAGTATAAGAAGCAATGGTTCCATCTGATAGAATACACTATCAAAGCTTCTGTACCTTAAAAATTTATCTTCTGGAAACTACTGCTTATAAATTGCTATAGCTGGCATTCAAACAAGGATTTAATGGCTATGGGAAGAGTGCACCTATCTCTACACTCCAAAAGCTTGCTTTTTGATAGAGAGAGAAAATCAGCATGAGGTTGGAAGTGGAACATACGGGATTAGTTGCCAAGGGAAGCCATCGTAATAAATAACTTGGCACTTTAAAAAGCATCCAAACATTTTATAGGGAAAGGCTGAATTAAAAAACATAGAACAGATTAGGAGTTAAAGTTTGAAAGGCTAAGAAAATTTCCAAGTGGTTTGTTGGCCCAAATTTTCTTTTGCTGTGTAGCATATTCTTCAGTCCTTCACAGCTGCCTGTAAGCCTCTCAGGCTAATCTCCTTCTCATTGCAATATAAAATGAGTTATAGGAACATTTTCAAGTATTTTCAGAAATAATTCAGGGGCTTCTATAGTTCACAATTCCCCAGAGCCTATAAATAAAGTGAGTAATTTCTTACTTTCCCTGTTACTATCCAACGACAAGTGCAGGAAGCAAACCTGGGTCTGGACGCAGCAAGAGCCAGCTGCTCCTCCAGGGAAGGCCTGGACAAATCACTATAGAATCTGTGAGCACATATGAGCAGAAGCTTTACATTAAACATACCGTTCACAGAGTGACCTAGGAAGTGCTGCTTTCCATTCTTCCTCCAAAGCAAAACCCCATTGACTAGCACATGGATATTAAAAGAAAAAAAGGTCATTAAAACTGCCACATCCATTTTCATCAATCCCCTTGGAAGAATCAGAGCTCCTCTTTTACCTTAAGGCCATGTCAGGTTTGAGTCCTACTTAGGAAATCCTCACACATCTCAGTGCTGGCTACATGAGCAGCAACAACCAGAGACAGAAAGCAGAAGGCTACTAGAGAAGAGTATCGCAAAATCTCTCCTGTTTTTATTACTTTGCAGAAGCCAGGGTTGATAAGCTAAAACTAACCCTGCGTTGGCAGAAAGCCACTAAGAAACAAAACTGTAGCATCTCAAGCTCTTATCCTTCAGCTCAATCTATTAAAATAGAAGATGAACATTACCAGTAGGAGGGTCATAATCTGATCTTTTTGGTGCAGTTTTGATGATGATAACTGTGTTATTTTTCAACTTTTGAAAAACTTTATCATCAGACTTTATAGCTTAGAAGTGCAACACACTAGGTTTCTGAAATCTAATTCAGAAAATACTCACGAATCTTCCTAACTCATATTCCTTGTGCTTCACTACTGCTTTGCTATCATTCTATCATATTTACTACCCCATTTATCATATGCTGGACATTATCACAATCTTTTTTTGAAGCCTGACTGTATTATAAGGTTGTTACTAAACAGTAGACATTCAAGAGCTGTGTATCCAAAGATACAGAGCAAGGATCATACGCAGTTTAGGTTTACAGCACATAGTTCTAGCTGAGCTATGTACATACAGCTGGTTCTACACACTGGTAACTATGTACTGAACGCCTCAACACAACCATTGCTTGTTAAGACTCTAATACGCAAACATGCTGAACACTACCAAGTTGGCTAAATATTTATCTGCCCAGCTATATACAATAAATACAAGGCCCTGGAAATTACACTGTTAACATCAAATCAAGCAGCTCCAAATGGCTGTGAATTTTCAGCACAAGCAGCTATATCAAAAAGCCCAGATCATTATGCAACCTCCAGTCCCAGCTGCTTAACCTTAACAGAAAAAAAAATCCAGTATATTAATCTTCTAAGTAAACAATTTGCTATTTTCAAACCTATTCATCCCAAAGGAAATTTTTATCCTTTGCAGCCAATTTGTGCATACAGTTTTCAAAGTTGCAAATGCCAAAGCAAAACTAGACTTTTGCCTTTCCTAAGGTATTGGAAAAAAAAATTCCTGTGAACTGCTTCTTTTGTGTGGATGCCTTGTTGCTTTTTGCACTCCCTTATTTACTTTTAAGTCTGGGCAAGTTCACAGCAAAGCTAAACACATTTTATGACACAAAACTAACAAGCAGTAATCCCTGTATCTGTTTTCTTGACTGATGACTGCTTTTCCGCAAAAGGGCCAAACTGGGATTTGTAGGCTATGGTGATATGACAGTCGGGCCACAGAAAACCACTGATTTTAAAAACTGCATGTCACATACCTGTCACTATTGGCATTGATTGTGGTCAGGCGCACAGATGGATAAGGCGGAAAATTACTCATTAAGCTGGAGGAAGGGGACAAGACACAGAGGCAACTGTACTGCCTTTATTGACTCGGGGGACCCTAGGAAATATTGTTACATCTGTTCAAAACCCTTTAAAATAATTGCTGATGTACTAGAAAGATAAAGAAACCTGCTCTAGCCAGCAAACAGAACAGGGCCGGCCTGTGTTCCTGGCACGCGCGTGGCCTCAGCCGTTCAGCCGCCAGACCCTGCAGACAGAGGAGGATGTTTCTGTTACGCGTCTAACGGAACAAAACGCTGCCTCTCACTGAGGCAATGCCGGGGACGACTCCTCACACAAAACCAAGCAACGTAACAGCAATAACGATGACAAGACACACAGTCTTTAGGTCCCGGCTTCGCAGTGCCAAGTTGCACTATCAGGGCCTAACCATTTTCTTCAGCGGGTGCAACTTAATTCAGCTCCTTACACAAAAAAGAGCTCTTTTTCATTAAAACTAACCACAGGTCTGTCCTTTTTATCTGAAAAATGAGGTTCGAGTTTTAAATCCATCCTTGTTCTGGCACAGTTCTAGCCTCATGTTTTTACTGGTATTTAGTGAATTTGCAGAATCTGCCCCTAGCTTCAATAGCTCCTGAAATTGTTTTTTCTTACACTTGGCTTGGAATAAGAATCCTTTTTACTCGCTTTCTGGATGCTAAAGAGACTCTTTGGACCCTTTTATTGCTGAAACAGTTAGAGATTAAAATAATAAAAATAACATATTATAATAAATAAAATAATGCAATATATTATAAAAACAACTTGAACTTAGAGGGGATTATTCAATGTATTTGGAATATATTATTGGATACATTAGCTGCTACATGTTAGTCAAGATCACAATAAATATTCATCTTTCCCCGTCCCCCTTCTCTCAGTGTTGTCTCTCAAGACACATGGCAAATGGAGATACTGAGTCACTGAGTACGTACACAACATTAGAATTAACGGTGCTTCTAATGCTGACTTAAATTGATGGTCTCTGAAGACAGTGAGATCACCAATATCCTCAAGTACTCCATCCCTGTCAAGGCACTGACCTATCAGCTGCAAGAGTCAACGCATTGAATTACAAACTTTGATGAAATTCCAGCCTGCTGAATAGGCCAGGTGGGAGTAATTCAAGACATCCGTGGTGCTCCCACCGTGTTATTCTGTGCTCCCACCAAAGCCAAGAGATTTGAATGTTTATGTTCCGTCACAAAATGAAAATGCAAAAATCAGGATGCAAGAGATCTGTCTTTGCTGTAATGTTGCCTAAATGTTTGCACTTCTACTTCCACTGGATTGTAAGTGCCTCTACTTTTAAGAATTAAATTGTGCCCTATGATGTGAGTGTACAGCTCAGTGGGAACCAATGGGCTGGAGACCTTAGCCTGAGGCGGTACTGAGGACCAGAACAGTGGTTATTTGTGTTATGCTTCCGTGTGTGCCCAAAAGCATCTTTTCATGTGGGGGTTCCTGCATGCTGCTTGTCCAAAATGCCCTTGAGGTGGCCCTTTCTTTTGCTGTAGGCCCACCACTGAAAGTTAGAGTGGGTCATTATAAATTACATTTGAAAGCTTTGGGAATGCTTTGCAGAGAGTGAGCAGGATTCCACAACTTGATTTAAAAATTGCTTGAAAGGTCAGAAAGAGAAGGCCAATGTAAAGAAGAAGAAAAAAAGCTGCTCTCAAAGCAAGCAAATCTTTTTCCTTTCTGTGCCCTGCAGCAGCTCAGTGCTATTCTGTTCACTAAAGTGGTCACTATTACAGGTGTAGTTTTACTGGTGCCTTTACCAAAAAAATCCAGCTGCCTCTCCTGCCCCCCAGGGCAGGGAGGCTCCTTGGCCTGTCTCCTGTGTGGCAGTCCACGGGGACACAGACACTCTGAGTCTCATGCAGAAGAACCAGCTGTCTTCATTTGGATGCAGGTGCACATCTTTGACTGCATTTCTCTTAAAGAAATAAACACACATGTAGCTATTACCTCTATCTCATATACCTCTGTTTTGCAAGGGGTGGGACTTCTCTAGACCTTTGTAGGTAAATTAGGTGATAGATATGGTGATGGTGATAGGGCTAACACTATCACCAAAACTACCAAAGAGATGGTCCCATCAACCTTTATAAGTTTCAGTGACTTCAAGGTCAGAAGGAAATGGAAAATATCTCAATATTGCAGACCTTCACCCAGTTACTTTCTTAGAGAACTTTATGGACTGAATTTCTGTAACATACCCAGGCAGATGAAAATATTAGCTCTCAGAGCTCTTGTAAAGATTGGCAAAGAATAGGTTGTTAGATACACTCGGCTGGTCCCAATATGCTCTGTACTACAGTGAAAAAAAGATGGAGAAAAATAAAACCAAGTCCCTACAGCCTGAAGTGAGGGGAACTCATTTCATGACAGTGTCTTTGTTGTAATTGTAGGAAGCGAATAACGGAAAGCTTGTGTCAATGAGCTCATAACTGAAATGAGTCTTTAGTACCACACCAGGTAAATTAAAAGGAACATTAGAGCAAGAAATCTGTAAGATGAGAGAAGTATTATTTCATTCATTCCTTTGACTTTATACTTCACTCATGCAAAGTACTTGTTCAGAACTTGAAAAGATTGTCCATATTTCAGCCAAAACCTTCAAAGGCCATTCCTCTCATAGTCCAGTGATGAAAACTTCAATTCATAAGCACAGATTCAGGATGAGAAGAGACAACCATAACTTTCCAGTTCATATTTAAGCATATCTAGTTCTTATTTAAAGCCTACAAGCAGTGCTATGCAAGCAATGTCACCAGTGCGCCAAATGTCAAGATTAAATTTTTGTTTGGAAATATGTTCCACAAATCATCTAACCTTTAGCAATGCCAAAAATAAGTGCAACTTTGCTGAGTAATATACAGTTAAAAGCCACTCACTACTTCATCAGCATCAATTGCTACTCCTCTTTACCATTTATTGGTTGTTAGTCTCTTGTGACAATCTTGTGACAATTCAGTCATGTTCAGATGGATCATAATTAAACAGATAATTCATCAAAAACTCCTGGGTCTAGGTATCAGCTCTTTCAAGGAGAAGTAGTGATTAAGAAATAGAATGGACAGAAGTATATTAACAGTAATGGACTTTCTACTAAAAGATATACAGATCATACTGGATCCTCACGAACTAGTGACGTCAAAAAAGCTGAAATTACATTCTATTTTTCAACCCCTAGTGTAACAAAAGCCAGAATTTGACCCAGAGGCAAAACAGGGAAACAGAGGAAAGCATACATATTTGCACAGAGCTATTGCTACATGATAAGGAAGTCAAACTTCTCTAACATGCTAAGACCACCCCAAATGGAAGCAGGATTCGAATCGGTGATTCACAATGCCACATGGTGACTAAATTGATTATTGGATAAAGAAAGACAAAAGTTAGGAAAATAGACTTTAAGGGGAAATTACTAGAGCACATTGAGAAGTGTTGCTTAGTTGGATAATAATTTAAAATCAAGAAGAAAAAGAAATTATGAAACAAGCATTTCCATAAGTGCTTATCCTACACCAAGCAAAATTAAAGGAAACTATAAAAACAAGAGGAAAAAAAAATGCACAGAAACAAGACTATGTACTAGACTTGTTTTGTGTTTTGACATTCTAATCACCTAACAGTCATTAACAGTACGAAAAACAATAGTAGTACTACAAAATAGAACAATAAAAGTACACCTTAAGGGAACTAAATGGGTCATTATAGCAGATTAAAAAACTCTTTAAAAATCCAACCATAAAGATCCTAATTTGCTAATTTTCCTTGTGGTCCAGTTCTTGAATGTTCTGTTTTTTGCCGTAAAGGAGAACTGCCTACATATACCACACAGGGTGCCAACATGTACACCTCCTACTGACATGCAGACTGTGGAAGTTTCAAAGCAACAGAAACCACACACAGTGCAGGCAAAATATTAATGTTTAATATGACTATTACTGCTTGAACCTTTCTTTCAGAAGATACAGGAGAATAACCACACATTGCTGCCCCTGAGAACTTTAGAGTCCAGCTGTCGCATTCTAAAGACACACCCAGAATTTAGCAGAGCTTCAAAGAATGATAAAACCTTTTGGTCTCTCTCTCTCTAGCTCCAAATACTATGCCAAAGCATTGCAGCTGTATGCAATGGATCAAGATTGTTAAAAATGTCTCCTTTCAGAATAGTTCACCTTCCCAAGTTTCAAAGAGTACTCAGTTACTTAAATCATCATGCAGAAATTTTCACCATGGAAGCACTGACATATTTATCTGGTCGTGGAAATAGAAACAGCATTTGTGATATTTACAGAGTCAGCAAGACAACATAGGCCACACAGATTCACATGTGTATTTCAGAATTAACATTTTCAACACCAGAATATCTTAAATCACTATAACACTTGATCTGGCTAGCCTGTAGAAATCAATACTTTTCCAACTACAGAGGATGGAATCACATTGAGCAATAAGTTACCTACTTGGAATTGCACACAGAACCAGAAACAAAATACTACCGGGCCTGATAAAGTGGTTTGTACCACTTTAGAATCATATGGTCTTAGGATTCCAAAGTAAATAGGTGAAATTCAATGAAATTGTGGTAAACCCATGCCCTAGTCTATCAGTTAGTCAGAGATGGAGAAACTGTGTCCTGTAATATTCAGAAGACTAACTAAGGAGATGTTCCTCTAGACAGATCCACTAATGAGGAGTTCTCAGAAGCCCAGTTTTTGTTAAACAAATTTAAGGAAAGACTCTACCCAATCAGAGTGCATTTTCTTCATATTGTTCACAAAAACACTGCTTCCATCACTACCGGTCATCCTGCATTACACTGGAAAGTTTCCCAGGCAGTGTTATTGGTGAAATTAGCTTTGCTGTTTCTTTCCACATAGGGATATCTAGGCATCCTGAGAGGGAGAGACCCATCCATCCCATGGCCCAAGGCAACAAAGGGTTTTATAGACAACAAAGACTCTTAAAATACATGGAAAAAGCAAATGAGGTCACATGATAGTCTTATGAAAAAGAGACACAGTGAAAAAGGGATGAAGAGCTAGCACTGGACACATAGGTGAAAGTTTGGTGTTATCAGAGTCAAAAAATCTACTCACACACTGGTTACAAGTCTCTACTGAGCCCTAAGCAAGGCTCTGTTGCTCTTAGTTGCAGCTACAACTCAGAGCTATACCTACAAACAGCAACTGGACAACAATTTTAAGATACTTGCACATAAAACAGCGGGAAATACACACTACTTCATCTTTTCCAGAACAACTTTTATTTCACATCATAAAAAAGCATGACTTGTGCAAAATATCCCAGCAAGGATACATTAAAATGTTTGTCAACACGCCGTCCTATAGCAAAACACTTGTGGGTCTTTTCTGAGTGACAACTTCATTCTCAACATAGGTGAAAACTAATCTCTTGTTAAAAAAAGTCTGACTCACAGTATCATGATAGGGCAACAGGTTATAGAAATAAAAACAAGCAGGTGTAGAAATGTGAAACAAAAGGTGATTTTCAAAGGGCAGGGAGAAGGAGAAAAGAGGTGAAACTAGTTTAGAGAAGAACAAATAGGACTCAAGTACAGTGGTTTTTATTTCTGTGTTGAAAAGCAGACTGCAGTCCTCACTGTAAACACCTGGATCCTTTCCAAAAAAAATACCTTCAAGACCTACTCTGCTTATTATCTTGTCTAAAATATCTCCACATAGACAGTAGGTAGATTTGATAGTGTTTTTACAGTGCAAGGTACATAAGCATACATCTCAGTTTACCTCTACGCTCCCTTCAGAGATGGGAAAGAATTAGGGAAAATAAAAATAGTAAAGAGGACCACCCAAATCTTGAACTGGAGTGAGGCTGCCTTTGGAGGAGATTCAGGCATTCATTTTTGTTTTGTTTTTGAGGTTTTGAAAGCATTTTGCTTGGAAGCAGCAGTGAAAAGGCTTCAGTGAAGGAGCCACCAGGCATGCAAGCTACTGCCTCCTGAACTTCTGCAGAAGCAGAAGCCCCACTCTGCCAACAGCTCCAGGTGGCCCAAACACAGGCAGCTGCTGTGTCCATGGCAAGGTCCATGCTTCCCGCGCAGGGAAGATCCATCCGCCCATGACACACAGCCCAAAAGGAACAGTGCAGCCACATGGCACACGCAAAGGCAGTACTTAAGCGATGGCGCTCTTTCCTCTTAGGAACCAAAAGTACTGATGCTCACAATGCAACCAAGTCCAACACAACAGATGATCAAAACCTCTGCCTTCATACATAGGAGTATTTGTCAACACTGACCTCCTGAACAGTAAGGAGTGCTCCCATCACTGCTATGCAAACACTGAAGGCTGCCGTGTTGCCATATTTAGGATTCTTCCCTAGGTTTCATGATTGGTCCTACAATTCTAGTATTATCAAGGTGCAGAGCAACCAGGCGGACTATATTCCTTCTCTATTGACCCTACCTCAAACTGACAAAGCTCTGTTTTGAAACCATACTAGGAAATCTCTAGGCACAATCACTTGAAAAGATACATCATATATAAAAAGAACCCACAGATTAGTTCCAAGAACTGATGCAAAAATTACACACTGTTTTGAAATTTGAGCTAGTTCTGATCAGAAGCATACTATGTGCAGTGCTTTACTTCCTTGAGTGGAAATAGAAGTTATGATTTATGCAACCATGCTTATGAATTCAAAACTTACTTTCCATGACTGTCCTCCCGTGTTTCTTAGAATTCCCTCTTTCCACAAATATTCTAGGGATTAACCTCAACCAAGCAATAATTAATGGAAATCCTATTGTAAACGGATGCAAAGACAAAACAGAATCACTTTAGAAGTGGAAGACATTTTTAAAACAAGATTGTTACAGTATTTACTCATCGCTAGCATCAGATGGAGAGCATTGCTGGTACTTGGAGGCCCACAGCTACCTCTTCTGCGATCAGCTTCACTGATGCCTTACGTAAATCTAAATAGTCCCTCAAGTTATGCAAGTCTGAAATTCATGTGTACTCACTCACAGGCATGGTCCATACAAATGCAAGTTAATAAGCTCCAGATTAAATGGTATTTTAACTCCTCTCAGCAACCCTCACGTTATCACAAGGAAGCTTTCCTTCAGCGTTAAGTCTGATACCCAAGCCAGGAGAGCTAACGAAACACAACACCTTTCCTACTTGAAAGCATCCTGCTTACAATGAGAACAGTTAGCAGCGTGATACAGAGCACAAGGATGAACACATCAGCAGTTTACAAGTCTCCCTCTTCTTAAGGAAACCTGAAAAACGAACAATTGTTTTGCCTTGGTTGACCTTATCCCCAGCCCAGTGGGGACAACAAGGCCTTTGGTCCTGCGCCTCCCAGGCTCCTTCCTGAGCTCTCCAGCCCGGGGCTGCTGCAAGGGAAGAGCCCCCGGCCTTCACCTTCCCCCATTGCCCACGACGGGGGCCACGGCCTCGCGCCCGATGGAGGCACCACGCAGAGCGCCGAGCAGCGCGGCGAGGCCGGGCCTGCGGGTCCTCCGCAGCCGCCTCAGGCACCTTCTCCACCAGCCAGCAGCAGATGCGGCTGAACTGGAGGGAAAAAATTTCCATAGCTACTTCAGGCTGAGCTCTGAGGTATCACTGCTTCAAATAGGGTAAACTGAAAGGCAAGGGGTTAGCAGGCAGGTTTCAGCAGAGGGGCACTCTGTCTCTGCAATTACTTGCCTACGAAAAACTATGGGAATGTTAGTGAACATTCCCAGCTGTGTAGCCATATGTATAAACCATCTCTTCACAGCATTCGCTAGCCTCTTCCTTGTGCAACAGGAAATCTGATTTTTGCACTATTCTGAATGACAGAATGCATCCCAACCTTTTCCTCCCATTGACTAGTATTTTAGCCAATCTTTCTAAAAATGCGTAGAGACAGACAAGTCCTGTTATTTATTCTGAATTTTAATTGAGACCAATAGGAGTACTAGTCTCTGAAACACACCGGCATATGAAATTTTCAAGGACATTACCTTCCCTCTTTGCACCCCTGAGCCAAATATTGGAACAACTCTTTTTCCTTTATATTCCATGAAATAAAAATTAAATAGCTGAGAACAGCAAAGAGCCTACTGCGAGCCTGGAAAATTCTGTGCTCTTAGAGCAACAGCCTGAAAGTTCTTAATATCTCAGAGAAGCAAAGCCACAATGAGGAAATACTGTGTTCTATTTTAAACTCATCCGGCACATGGCAAAATATCCAATCTCAGAGCAATATACAGTTGCTGCTGTTATGGAAAGCTACTTCTAAAAAATTGGACAGAAACTAGGATGTTTGTGCACCCTTACATCCAAGGCTGCTAACGCAGGTTGCTCAGCTTGGGCTTCTTGTTTAATTCTGATCAGCCCACACTTGACTCATGTTGGTCAGTTCTCTGCAAAATAGTTGAACTGCTTTGTTCTTGCTCAAAAGCTTTATCCAGAAGGAGAAAAGTGGTAAATTCTCTTCACTGTTAGCCAGAAGCACCATCTTTGGCAGGAAAGCATGCATGTCACTGGGGTGGTGTGCTCCTCTTTATTCCCCTTCACAATATTTTAGAAAAAGATCTATTCATGGAGCAGAAGCAAGGAACATTTAGAGGACAGGTAGATGTAATGTTGCTGAAAATAATCTTAATGCCACTCATTAGTGATTCCATCACAATCATCATTTCCGTCAGTGATTCCATCACAAAATTGATAATAAAAATGTATGAACCTAATGAAAAATCTCAAGCCAGTGTGTCTGCACTGACATGTACATTCTGGCACTAGGAACCTCAGCTTAAGATGAGCTAAATACTATTTTGGTATCCCAAAACAGGTCACTAATAAATGAAGGAACACAAATCATTTTCATTAGCTTTGAAAGTGTGGTGGTGGCAGCATTCATTACTTCCCATTTCTCCTTTGCTTAGTGCTCAGTTGCATGTTAAAAAAAAAAAAAAAAAAAAAGATTCTTCCAGAGGGACTATTCTCTTGAATTATCTACAGCTGGAGTACTTGCCAAAACAAGGAACAGAAGCATTGGTTTCATCTTCATGACTCGTGCAAAGAGTTTATAGCAGTCGTAGTGAATTGAGCTCTCAGACTACATTTGTAGGGTAAGCCCCCAGATGGTGCCAGAACAGAAAAGGTTTACAAGCTGAAGCTAAAATGAAGATATTCCAAAGCACAGCACTGCTGGAAAAATCAACTAACCCCACATGAGTGTTTCCAGGTTTTTCATGATGTCATCATTTTATTCTATTGCTGTCATAATGCTCAGGATCTGTCAGTGTTGTAACGCCCAGCCAGAACTCCTCAGGCAAGCACAGTGTCTGGTAGCAATGTGTTTCTCTAGCGTCTTCGCAGCATTTTGGTAGAGTTCAGCTTGGTCAAACACTTGATACCAGGACAGAAGCCAAGCTCTCCCAGTCCTTATCGTGCTTTTACATCAGTTTTATTAACACAGGCAGAAGAGAAAGTCTTCTGAAATATAAGAATTTTTTGACTTTTAAGTCATGAAGGACACTGGATAAACGTATGACAAGATTGTACATAGCATCTCTTAGATCATTCCTAAAACTATTTAGCAAGAGCTGGTCCAGAAGAGATGAGGACATCTGAAACAGATATATGGTTAGCTGGTAGACTTACTTTGCAGAGAATCTAGAGCAGAAAAAAAGAAATGCTCAAGTGTCAGAAAATAAAAGCAGACTTTACACACAAAAATTTATGGAGAAATCCTAGGTAAAACATGGCTGCTGAACAGTAGCAAAGTTTAACTTTGTCTAACCACTATCTGCGGTTAATATTGTTAATACTACTGTGGTTACATTACTGTTTTACACTTCAAAACTACAAGTCAGTGCCCTGGCCTGAAACATGGACATTTCTTCATCAGTCTTTAGACAAATGATAAAAGGCAGAAAGATGCAACTGCTATCAAGGATGCAAAACAGATTCATAAAGGAGACAATTTGATTGACTGTGTTTTTAGAAGGCATCCAAGATTCTTTTGCATAAGAACCCAGATCACATAAATGAGTCTCCTAACACAAGGAAGTTAAACAGTACAAAAGAAAAAAAAATGTGTAACTTTTTTATGCATACTTCTCTTAGTATGTTTATGTAAATATAACCATACTTTCCATTCTTCCTGCTTACAAGAGACTACCTTCCATTCACACAAGAAATAAAACTGAGATTATGAGACAACAGAAAACCTTTATCAGTCAGAGGCATCAGTTTAATTACTGCAGCACATGAGCCTGAACTGTTAACACAGGGATGTGTGCTATAATTCATAAAACTAGATCACAGTTTCAGTTCCTGAAGACTTGAACACATTCTTTGGTTTCCATTTGATATGGTTTGTTTGAAAGTTCCAGCTGTTACTTTGAACATGAGTTCAAATAAAATCATCTCTCTAAAGAAGTTCAGTCAAAAATGCCAAGTTCTGGATCAAAACTATGCAAAAGAAGGATCATTACAATTTTCAAGACAACAAATTCCTTGAAAGTCATTAGAGGTTAGCTTGGATATTTCTCAGTAGCCTTGATGATCAGTAAGTCACGTCCTTGTATTTAGTCCAGTTGAAAGACTGTACAAATATTTTCTGTGCTTGAAATGACCTCAAAATATTCCAAAGGCAAAATGCATGTTTTAAACATCCAGTTAGTTCATCCTATGTGAAAAAAAACAACCACCAAAACCCCCAAAACATCAAGACAAAAATACACGCAAACACCTAACATATCCTTCTTTAGATAGGAGTTCCTATAGACTTAGTAGTTCTCTGTACTGATTTCTTGGAGACAGTTTAGTAGCTAAACCAGTAATCTCTAAAGTATGTCATTCCATTGCAAGAGAAACTGTATGTCCAAGAACCGAACAGCAAAATATCTGTGTGCATACCTTTCTCTTGATTAATCACTATTTTTGCATTTTTCATTTTATTAAATATACTGCATTACAAGAAAACAGAAAAAGAGAAAAAAACAGAAAAAATATGTTCTGTGGAGAACAGAAAAAAAGGGATAAAATAGACACTGAGACACTCCATCAGTATGAAGGATTCTATTTTGAAGATTTTAAAACCTATTGAGTCATACCATCTGCCAGATGAATTTTACTCTATAGTGACTCTGCTTTGCCAGCATGAAATTATCTCATACAAAGAATTTTACTGTATTCTGATGAGGAAGAAAAATGTTTTCATCCACAGCTCCTAAGACAGCAGGACTGGTGTTTACTCCAGGGTGCTTAAGCAGCCAGGCTTGGCCCAGAGGAATAATGGATATCGCATGTGCTCCGGCGCGCTAGCCAAACAGAGACTTTTCAAAACCTAACAAAAAACATTTTGTCCCTTACTGAAATAGAGTGTATGAAAATACAAATGTGGGAGACAGAAGAGCGTAAGTCAAGTTTTGGCTCCCCATTACATTAAACAGGCAAGAAGGTCTCTTCCTTGACTGAGAAATGGAGGCATGTATGTCCTGTGCTGCATTAAAAGAGTAGAGAGCTGTCTGTCTTTTAGACTGAAGCACTGAGATCTGACTTCAGTTTCAATGGGAAATACTACACTTGACAACTGGGCTTTTATCTTGACACTTGTTTGAGCCTACGTTTGCCTTATCCCCCTCTTTTTTTTTTTTTTTTCCCCAAGAACAGGGACTCAGAAGCTTGCAGTACTACAGAATTCACATTACTGTATTTATATTCTTTTCTAAGCAGAAAATTCTTTTGCCTACCCAAGCATGACAGATTGATTCTGGTGGAGCTGAGAAGCCTTAATGTCCAATTATTGGGAAAGCTGCATGCAGGAGCTGGCTCAAGAGGGATTTCCACAACCATACCCCTCACAGAAACCTGAACAAAACTTACAGCTCTCTGTCTTTAGACTGTTTTTAGACATGGTCTAATCAGATTTGTTTTATTTACCTTTTCCTTTGGGTTTAGCTTCTGCTTTGAAATTAGACTGTGCCTGTGACTTCTTCATCCTTGTCTGTATTAAATGTGACAAAATACTCTTTCATTTGGCTCTCAAACTTGAATCTTTCCTTCCCTGGACAGCTGCAGGCATTAAATTGTCAACAAATTCATTTCATTAACTGAAACAGTAGAAAGAGAACTGTAAAATTATGTTTTTCCTCGCTAAAAGGAGGTTTTCAAAATCTTCTTAAACCTAGGAATTTCGCTTATCTATAATTTAAATCCTCAATAACATATTAAGAAATAATCACAATCTGAACTGCAGCACTTACGCTGCTTCACGTAGGATCAAATTTTTTCCAGTGCAGTAGTTTTGGATTCACCCCTCATTACAGAGGAGGACTGAGGGGAACAGTGAATGTCAGCCCCCTTCTTTTTAGGCATCAGTAGCAAGAGGCAGATATGATCTTGGATGGTCTTAAGATATTGGGCCCTGCTCTTGCAAGAGCTGTATGCAAATTTCTGACTTTTCTAACAGAAAAGTCACTTCTGGAGGATGTTTTAGTTGCTCTGGAATGAGCATATGCCCATTGCTCCAGGAAACTTCAGGAAAAAAAGGAGTGGTCATAGATCTGCTGCAGAAACAAAGGCCAAATGTCTTTTAAAAATACAAACAACAGGACCTTTTTCCTTCGTACACTGGTAACCTTTCAATTTCGGAACTGGGTTGTCTCACCAGAAGAGCATGTTGCTTCATGCTGTCTTTTCTGTATTTCATACCCCTAACATCTCCAGGGCACTTAAAAAATACATACAATTAGGAAAGGAACAATAGAGCTTGTAACACATAACAGCAGAAAGGGCATCAGTAGCACTCTTCACAAGGCTGTGACAGAATGCATTACAGTAAAAAGCAAACAAGATGTCCATTAAGATACTGAAAATAAACAGAACACACAATCACAGAATGGTTGAGGTTGGAAGGGACCTCTAGAGATGATCTAGTCCAACCCCCCTGCTCCAGCAGGGACACCTAGAGGACAGGGCACAGGGTGGTGTCCAGGCAGCTTTAGAAGATCTCCAGAGAAGGAGACTCCACAACCTCTCTGGGCAGCCTGTGCCAGGGCTCTGTCACCCTCACAGTAAAGAAGTTCTTCCTCATATGGAGATTAAACTTCCTATGCTTCAACTTACACCCGTTACCCCTTGTCCTGTCACTGGCTACCATGGAGAAGACCCTGGCCCCATCCTCCCTACACTCACCCCTCAGGTACTTGAACCTGTTGATCAAATCTCCTCTCAGTCTTCTCTTCTCCAGGCTAAACAGGCCCTGCTCGCTCAATCTTTCCTCATACGATAGATGCTCCAGTCCCTTAATCATCTTTGTGGCTCTCCGCTGGACCCTCTCTAGAAGCTCCATGTCCTTCTGGTGCTGGCAATCCCAGAACTGCACCCAATTCTCCAGGTGCGGCCTCACCAGAGCTGAGTAGAGGGGCAGGATCCCCTCCCTCGACCTGCTGGCAACGCTCCTCCTCATGCAGGCCAGGATCCCATTGGCCACAAGGGCACATTGCCAACTCATGGTTAACTTGTTGTCAACCAGGATTCTCAAATCCCACTCTGCAGAGCTCCTTTCCGGCAGGTCAACCCCTGATCTGTCTTGGTGCCTGGGGTTATTCCTCCCCAGATGCAGGACCCTGCACTTGTCCTTGTTGAACCTCATGAGGTTCCTCTCTGCCCAACTCTCCATCCTGTCCAGGTCTCTCTGAATGGCAGCACAGCCCTCAGGAGTGTTGGCTACTCCTTCCAGTTTGGTATCATCTGCAATTATTATTTTATTCTACTTATTCATTGTCTTGAGAATTATAATTAGATATATTATCAGGTATAGATATAAGCATAGCTATGAGAAGTCAAGTTTTAAAGTCTGACTTTAATGACATGGATGTTATTGTCTGGTGTCAGAATGAAAGAGTGAATGCTTCTTTCCCTTTAAACTTCAAATACACAAAATGTGATGCATCATTGAAAGCAAATGGGTTCACATTATTATATAAGTCCTGCAAATATGGGCACCCACTGTTAAAACTTCAGCTAAGGCTGTGAAGACCTCAGATATGACAGATGAGTTAACATAACTGTTATTATATTAGCTTTGATTTAATCCATTACAGCTTAGTGTCTCTGTTATCCACGAAGCGGCTTACATGACCTTCAGTCTAGCAAACTGTTCTTGCTGCTATTGCAGCTGTTGTTTGATAGAGTAGCATGCAATCATATTAATGATCATATTTCTTAAGAAAGGATCTACAGATGAATCAAACATCATGTAATACTGTGGTCTATCTTTGTCACTCTTTTTCTCTCTAAATCCTTACATTGACAGTCTACCTATAGTTCTAAATGATGAAAACAGCCATATGTAGACAATGTACATTTTGATATGTACTCATTTGTCATGTAAGAAAACTAATGATACACATGGAAATAAACAGCAGTTTCTGTTTTTTTCTGTTTCTATTTTATGTACTCAATGAAAAATAAAATACTATTTTTACTAATGGTTTTAAAAATGAGATTTATCAAGAAAGTGCTGCCAAAGTTATTTCTGTGATATACAAAAGAGCAAGTATAACTTTATGATTGTATGGGCAGGCCACAGAAAGTGTTACCTCTATTGTTATGCAACTGGAAGCAAACTGGAAAAAGACAGGAAATATATTACTTATCAGAACACTAACCCTGGCATTTTTAAGTGCTTTTATTAACAAAACACTCATGTAAGAAATTTTCTTGTGTGAAAACATTAATACTCCCTACATCCCTAGTTTTGTAGGTACTTTTATGGAACCCATAGAAGCTATCAGAAAGATTTGCAATATAGTTAATTGAAAGGAAATAATTCTTATCCATCTGAAGAGGTTCAGTGGTCAGGAAGAAAAGGCTGCCCATTTTTTGCTTCAGGCAAAGCGACATTCCTTTCTCCATTAAGAGAATAATTAATTCCAACCAAACTCAAAAGATACAGCAGTGACAACATTGCTATCAGTTGACTTGTTTTTTTTTTTGGTAATTATTGTGCTTTCTTGGTAGTGCTGCTTGTTCAGAATTTCATTTCAGTTAACAAAAAACTTCACAAATATCTTCTGCAAATTAAAACTTCATCAGAGTGCCTTTGAAAAATCATCCTGAAAATAGAATGCCAGAAATAAGAACTCTTCAAAGACAATCCAAGAACCTGTGGAGGGGTCAGCTTTATTTTTATATATGTCCCTGAAAACAGTCTGTTCGTTCACAGCATATTCATTTACCACTCTGCAGGACCTAGTCTCATCTTTCTAAATACATCACACTTTTACGGGGAGATACTCAACTTTCAAAACAGTGCAACACTCAAAAGTACGTGCAACTGTACATGCTGTGGTACTGATTAAAATCTGATAAAATACCAGAGGAATTTACTGACATTTCAAACATTTTCTTGCCTCAACTGTATTTGTGCATAGTGGGGACAAAATAAATAGATAGATAAATAAACATAACGGTGTTTAGGACTGCTCATAGACTTCTACTTACACTGTATGAACAACCCAGGATGTATTTCACCTGAGTGAGAATGGCAGTTCTGGAGACCTTCTGATCCCTGATGACATAACACTTATAATACTTTTTATTTTGGAACCTTTTGACCATAACATCACCCACTTACCTTCCCAATTACGTACTCCAAATGCACTATATTCAAAAACTATTAGAACATTATACTTGTTATAACAGCATTTGGTATCTAAGTACTAAAAGAAATGATGCTACACGTTAAGAAGGAAATTAAGGGAAAATTGCACACATAAAATCCTCTGGAGTATTAGAAGTATTTTAAGCTTTTCACAGTAATGAGCATTCTGTTCCTGAAATTTTGCTACAGCCTTG
>NW_010576660.1:0-30965 GCF_000705375.1 Tinamus guttatus
GCATGGGAAATTTGAACCCCCAAGAGGGTTTTTTGATGTTTATGTTTTCCCAGCCACCAAATGCCAAAGTGTTTCAAAAAAGTTTACTTAGACTTCAGATTCAAAGAAAAGAATCTAAAATAACTATATTTCATTCTCACTGCTGATCAGCTGGGCCATGTTATTATGTGCATGCTCATGGCATGCTCATGTTCACTGTATATCTCACAGAGACAAAAAATACCATATCACGACATGAACTGTGACCTCTCCCATCACCAGTTAAAAATTTCTCCTTAACTGACAACCAGACCAAGATATCAGATTTTTATCTTTTTTTTTTCTTTTCCTTTTTTTAAAGTATTAAATTTTGAGTTTCAGGAAAAAATGCACCATCTTTTATTTATTTTTTTTTTTTAACTCCAAGTATCAATAAAAGCCTGCCATCATACACAGATAACTGGTCTGGGATTTTTTTGGCCTCTCTAGTAAGGAAATGAATCTTATTCCAGTTTTGCTTTCTGATCATTTGATTTTCTGGTGGAACACCTACCGCTCGGTCTTTCTTCCAGTATATAAGAACCTTCACACAGTTTTCAAGTCTCCACTCCTTGCTATCTTGCCAAAAGCATATCTTAAATCTTACAGGTAAAATCATTTCTGCTCATAAGTAAAATCATTTTCTGACCTCTGAATCATTTTTGACACTCTTTTGTAGATTGATTAAAATGTCTACATGTTAGTTAACCAAACCTTTAATACTTTTATGTTCAGCTGGTTGTGAGTATCTGTGAGGAGTCTTTAAAAAGCCCATCTCTGGAACAGTTTCCCCAGACATTTGCTCATCTTTAGCCTGGTTTCTCTGTTTTCAAATTTAAACCTTTTTTGTTTGATTGTATTAAAATGCACCTTTTCAGACATCTGATCACTCAATCTAGGAGTGACTATGCCTCGCTATTAACTAATCCCCTGATTTCTGAATCATCTAAAAAGCCTTTGTGCATTTTTATTTGGATTGTGGTTTGATCACAGTTGCCACTCTGGGCCAGACTTGTCATGTTGTCAAAACAAGAGGTATATTTGACTAGATTCATTTTCCAAGGAACTGTGCTGCCTGACCTTCAGACTTTCTGCCTCTAATTTTTACAACACACTGAATTAATCAATTAGCATACAGCTACCCAATCTGCAATTGTAGTTAGCTAATTCGAAACAAAGGTTGTATTATTGCTTGGCTTTTGAAGACTAGCTATGTCCAAAGCAAGAAAAAAATAAGCTGAAAACAAACCAAAAGTAATACATGCACTCTTTGCATGTTCTTTATCTGAAAGCCACGAAGAAACACATTTCCACGTGAACTCCTCTCTGTTGACTTATCTCTGGAAGAAAGGCTTATGCAATGCCTGGGTGGAGTCCAGGTAGGAACAGAAGAAGCGCAGTTGTACTGGTCAAAGGTTGCTGCAAAGTTTTATTAGGAAACTTGTTTAAATTGCATTCATTCTTCCAGCATAAACCTGTCACTAAGAACTGCTTCTCTGGAAAACACATGAAATGGGCATGACCAGTGTTGGCTGCTCATTCTGCACACAGGTGATCTTAGTTATCCAAGAAATGTGCCAGGCCGGACTGGCAAAGCACTGGAGTGAACCCTGGGGATCTGCAGGCTCTTCCAAGGGACTGGCAGCTGCATGAGTGTTGCTGGGGAACCCCGAGGATACGGGGACTTTGCCCACGCAGCCTACTTCTGTTTAATGTTTTGCTGTTTCAGCTGCTGTGGTAACGTGGGTGGGAATGCTGGAAGAGGGAGGCTACCAGCAGCTGGATGTATTTGACTACCCGCGCAGGCAGACAGGCTCTGAGGGACTGTGAGTGTCTGGGATAGGCAAGTTTTGTGAGGAAGGGAAATGTTAAGGATGAAAACAGCAGAAAAGCTACAAATGGACTTGAAGTACATTAATTGTATTACTCAGCACCTATCTCCTCTCTCAAAGGTCTGTGTATCTACTGTTTGCTAAGCTCCAGTTGTAGAAAGATTTCCTTCATGAGGTTTCTGCTGAGGTGGATTTCCCATAGATCCAGCCTCTGTTTCATTGGCCGCATTGGGCTGTTGCTGGGGTGGTGGGGGTCTGTTTGCTTACGTTTTTCCTCACCATCCTATAACACAGCCTTACCTATAGAAACACACTTCTACAATCATATTTTTGGCTCAGGTATGCTGTCAATTGTATTACCTGTAGTGGGATGACTGGGAGCAACAGTTTGAATGATCTGTCCTTCCAGAGCCATGGTCTACCTTGAAGTGCTGCAATCTGCACAGGGCTCTACCACTTATATGAATGTGGTGTCAACGCCATCAAAGATGTTTTCATCTGGGACTCGACCCTGCTGAGGTGCTTAAGACTAAAATCATGACAAATCTAGTAGTGATGTGTTGTTCACCTCTCAAGGAGGCTCAAGCTGTTCTGTGCATGTCCTGAATTGTTCCAACCTTGGTGGAGCTGACTGAGGAATTCAAAGCTTACTATGTACCTCTCCTTAACTGCAGTAAGGCTACAGTGGGGACAGTCGCTCCCATAGACGGCCTCAGACCATGTCCAGAACTGATTTGGCATCCTTATCACATGCAGTCACAGTTGCTGTTTCGGGATGGAATGCAAAATAAACATGGTTCCTCTCCTCTACACTGCATTGTATTACATAGTAGCCCTAGTTTTTTTGCTTAGAACTCTTAAAAACTTTAATACCCTATTTGAATGTGTGCAGAGAAGGCCTCACAGCAGGAAGGAGACTACCCAGAAAACAGGCAGCACCTGTGCCCCCAGCCTGGGGGCTGCAGCATCCTATCTGAGCAGAGTTGGACAGACCTGATATTTAGTCCCCATGTCAGGGCACGTTTTGTTATTGCTTACATTAATCAAGCATAGCATAAAATGCAGAAAATAAAGTGTGGACAGGGACCAGAAGCTTGGTCTCCCTCGTCCCAGGACCAGGCGAGTGTCCTAAACATGAGGAAACATGACTTGGTTGCTTAATATGCTTTTTCTCTTTAAAGACTAATGAATCTTGAATTGTTTTCTGCTCAGTTGCAGCTGGAGGGTGAGGACTACATCCCTCCAGCCTACTCAAAATGACCTACTTTAGAGATGCTAGTTGCATAATCTTCGGGAAAGTGTGGTGCCAGCTCTCAGGCCTGGCAGGGCACCAAACCTAGGGCATCTGCTTCCTGGGTTGCAGTGTGAGCAGTGGGGTTAAATATAAATACATAATATATAAATGTATGGCATCTGTGCTAAAGGAGGAACTTGAAAAATGGGAGGGCCTAACCAATTTTTTGAAGGAGAGGGTGTAAAGAAGAAGAAAAACAGAGAGAGAAAAAAAGGAAAAGAGAGACCACAAAGTTATCACAAAGTTGTATTTTAGAAGAGATGCTGGTCTGCAAGTTCTGTATGAATGCGTGTAGCTCTTTGCCATTCTAACAGGTGGGTCTTAAGGGTCTTCCCCACGGCCAGTTGGCTTTTTACTGCCCAGCCAGCTCTAAGCAGGTGCGTATGAAGCTGTTTGGTGTTGTTATTGCAGGAACTTAACACTGCACGCATTATACATGTGTTGCTTAGGTTTCAAACTGCTCTGAGGCCTGCAAACTTAAATACGGGGTATTACACCAACCTACACTGAGTCACTTAAGCCCTTTATTGAATCTGGCCCTTGCACATTCTTCAGGCTGATTTACAGAGCAGCAGGTATTATTATGAGCTGTAACTGGGTTAATAACAGGGTCTCCAAGAGAGAAAGCAATTTGTAACACCTGTGATGTGAACACGGCTGAAACATGTTCATTATCTGCGTTCCCAGTTATGTAATAAGAAGAACAATAAGAAATTACTTCTCCTAGCAGAATTCTCTAAGGTGCTTGTTGCCTGTATATGGCCAGCGTATCCTGTTTGCTCAGGGCTTGCACAGTTAGATTTGCTTGGACTGTCCTCAGCAGAGTTCCCCTTGAGTTTTAGTAACTAGGCATGGTTTAAAAAAATAAGTACAGCAAAAACAGAAAAAGAAATAAAAAAAAGAGCGAGGCATTTATCTTTACTGTGGACAGACAGTTGTTGTTGAGCACTTGAAGCCTGACAGATGTGATTTGCTGGCAACTGACTGAGAAAAGAGCAATAGCTTAATTCATAATGCGGGGCAGGGGGGGTTCTTTTTTTTACAAAAAGAAGGCCTGAAAACTTTCAAATTTGTTCTTAGCAGCTCCATAAGCACCATATGGTCCTTTCTGAGCTTTTAACCATCCTCAGTGTGGGATTCTGCCAAATGAAAGTTAAACAAAAGTTACCCTTACAAAAATATTTAGGAAGCCCTGTTTTAGAAGTGAGCACACATGTTGGCTGTGACTCAGCGCACACCCACACACTGGGTAGGCAGATTAAAATCTAAACCACTATGCAAGTTCCAATTCTTGTTCAGAAGGTCAAAATAGCCTGGGAAATGGCCATTGCTCCCTTTCTTTTCAGCACAATTATTTTTTTCCAGATTACAAAGTCTTTTGGATGGCACGGCATCAGTGAAGTCAACTGATTTATCGTCATAAACGATTATGGTCCAAGTTGAGAACCGGTTAAATCTTTCTAGACAAAAAAAAAAAAAAAAGAAAAGAAAGGGGGGGTAGGGAGAATTTTTTTTTTCCTTTGGGTTTGTTGTAACATTTGTTTTTCCTCCACAAAAAACACTAAGATCTGTAAAACCTCTACTAGGAAGGCACATTTCAGATGGAATGGAGAGGAAAGCCAAAAATCTCCTTGATAAGATGCTTAGTTTGTGCAGAATCAGAGAAATTCGAATTTGATTTAAGGGTTTGGTGTCATATTATCAGAGCACAAAAGTTCAGAAGAACCAAGACTACCATGTGCATTTCGCCTGGCTTATGCATATTGCAGCAGTGCTGTGTCTAGGACACTTGTGAACGAAGTCCCTGCAGCTCCTCGATGTTTCCATGAAGGTAACAGACACCACCCTCTCTGTCCCACACATACAGGAATGGAGTTTGGGATAGAGCAAATAGCAATAGGAGTCTAAGCCAAATACTGAGCTGTTCTGAAGGTGGAAGATAATACACAGTGGGTATGGAGAAGGACTGCAGAGACAGAGTACAAGATACGATTCTTCCTTTTTAATGATAATGGAGAAAAGGGGGCAGGAAATCACAACAATGTGTTTTTTAATAATACAGAGCTTACAGCTCCATCCACTGATGCAGACTTGCCGTAGGATGAATACAACATATACAAAAGATGAGCGGCTATTAATGTTGTAGTTGCGCAGGCAAAGGCAAAATTATTTAATCTTTACTAACAGCTATTCCCCTGCAAAAACACAACTGTAAATATTAACTCATCTTCCTTCCTTGGGTTTGGATTTCTCTTTCCCCAGTACAGTTTTTCACTATGTTATGCATTGATCTCTAAGCTTAAGAGAAAAATGGTTTTATGAGCCCCTGCCAACATTAAAACCAGCAGTAACAAAGAGAGGCAAAATAAATGATGTGACAATATTTCTACCTTTGTTCCTCCTTCAGAGACAGAAGAGTTTGGGCTACATCTCTTACCTCATTCATGTCAATAAAACAAACGTGTACAGAAGTATCTAGAACCATTGCTCTGTAAAACCTGCCTCTCCTGCATTTGTCATGCCATTTCAACATGCCAAATTTTCTTTCTTTTCTAGTGTTACCATCAGGTATTTGACCATGGTGATGCTCTTGCCAAAACATTATTCTTATCAGGACTACGCTTTTGCAGGGTGAAATGTCAATGAATCTTCTGAACTTCTCCCATTAATAGAGAATTTTCCGTTATTCCAGAAGTGCTTTGTTAACTTTTTTTTTCAGCCCCAAGCAGAAGTTTTGAAGCTGGTCAGAAATATATGGGGGATTTGGATTTTGTTATTCTTTTGAATACTTTTCCTTAAAATATTTTTATTTGCACTCATTTCAAATTTATTTAGTATGAAATGCTGGTGGGACCTTTCTTTCTATCCTAGGCATGGGCTGGCATCCATCCATGGCCTGGCAGTGCCTGCCGTTTTGTAATAACCTGAGCTCATAGGAGGGTATAGTCCATCAAGTATGTTTTAATAACTAATAGTCATGCCATCTATGACTAAAAACCCTGTAGAAACCAAAGAAACTGGTTCTTCTGCACCATTGCAGATTTTGCCTGTGTTATTGGTTTATAGGTTATGGCGAGGATGCAGGGGGATGCATCTTCCTTCCTTCCACAGTTCAGTATCATAGTTTGCTTCTTTTTTTTTTCATTTTCTTCTTTTTCATCCTTCTTTTTTTTCTTTCTACCTTGTAATCCCAGCTTTCCCTTAGTGTTAGTTAGAGATGAGCCTGTTCTTTGCCATTGGAGGCTTGGCTCTCGAGACAACTCCTCTTCTACAGAGACATTCAGGACAAGGTGTCTTCCCCTTTGGAGGTTTCTAGGTAGGGAAGTGCCAGACACTTCCCAGGCTTTCTTGCAGCCCAGGAGCTGACCAGGACCTGGCCTTGCTGTGAGGATGTTGTGCAAGGTTGGAAAAAGATATCCCTTGGCGTGTGTTCAACCTCAGGTAGCATTTTCCATCTTTTTGCAAGGAAATGGGTGAGGAAGGAGGGAAGGATCCTGCAGCTTTATGTGGACAGCCTTGTGTGTGTGATTTGCTCTGATGCTCCTTTTGAGCTGATACCTGTGTTTATCCATCAGCACTTAGGATTTGAAGAGAACTGTGTTCTGGCCAAAGTAGAAGAAAGATAAGCAGCTTTATGTCGAAGTATCTGCCCCAATGAGCATTTGCATCTTTAGCTTGCCTTCCCCAGAAGGCAATCAATGGAAAACAACCCTTGGGAGCAAAGTGAAGTCATGAAATCCATTCACATGGTCAGGCCCAGCTTGAGTGAGAAGCTGTGGACTGCAAACTGTCAAGTTGCTATGTCATGAGCAAGTCAGCGAAGAGGGTGGGAGAAATTATAGGCTCCCAGGGGCAGCCTCAAGCAGACGATTGTTTCCACGTTCCAGACAAACTATTAATTCAACATCACGGTGTTTTGATTTGGTTTTATTTGTCTTTCTGTATGATGTAAAGGACTGTGTGTACTGTGCAGCAGGAACAATTACTCAACAGCAATTTTAAGGCGAAACCATGATATTTGTGGGGAAGACTAAACAGATTGTGTCGTTCTCAGTCTCCAAGCACTTGCTTTATTCTGGGAATAAATAATACACTTGTCTAAACTGAAATCTTGTTTTTCAGCTCTGTAAAATAGGTGTAGTATTCACAATAAACAAGAATTTTATCATCTGAAGTGCACTCTTTTATTAACATTGGTGTGTGCCACTTCATTTTAAGTGTATTTGAGTCCACTAAACTGGAACCGATGACAACTTTGAATGCCTCAGGTCGGCAGTGTGCTTTGAACAATAACTTTGTTGCTATTCTGTTTTTATTGCTTGAATTTTTAATGAGGACAGTGAAACTGTATTCATCAGATTAATTTCTCTGAAGTATTTTGTCAATTCTAGGAAATGAACAAGAAGTTATTAAGTAAAGGAAATACACCGTGCATCTGAAATTTGTAGCAGAGCATATTAGCAGTAATCAAGTTCATGGTTATTATTTTTGCAGCCCCATAGGTGTGCATGGTGCTTTGTAGGCAAATGTAATGACAAGCCTGTGTTCTTTTCACAAGGCAATAATCCATCAGGTGACTCATCCTGTCAACTTGATTTTATGTGCTCAGATAATCTAATACTGAAAATGTGGAAAGATCCAGCAGACTAGTTACTGTGATGAGTAAGCGAGCAGCCTATGCCACATGCTTTCAGTGAGATGGGAGGCTCGTACTTTTATCCCAGATACGCGATTTCATTTGGCCCTACCACATATTTTCTAAAGGCAGCCACCACGCACTTTAGTAGATTAAATCCTGCTTAATTGAGAGAGGCTAATGGGTCTGTAAGGCAGTATTTGGACCGCATAAATCCCTTTATCTGCTGAAGTCATGGGAGCGCAATCACAGCTCTCCTGCAGATACTGCCCACTCCCTCGCAGCTGTGGTCCTAGTTCTCTGTAAAAGCCCCATGGTCTTTTCATAAGCACTGCTATTTGCAAAGGGTGGGTGTTGCCTCCTAACCGATGGAATGGTGAGGAAGGGACGGCAAGCTAGACGGGTGGCAGAACGTGTCTGCTTCGCAAACTGTGCGAGTCTGCAGGGAAGACAGCTACAGAAGGAGCTTCATCCACTAGTTACTTCCCTCAGGAAAGATCCTCGCATCGTTTTCCACAGTCGCTTCACTGCATGGAACATATCTGTTGGGTTTTGTGTCAGACAAAATGAGTTAAGCAGAAATCTGAGTCATGAAATTGGACTCTTCAGAGGACAAGCTTCCCAGCAAAAGAGACTTCTATATCCTGTGGTCTGATTAACACTCGTGATTCTGGTGGAAAGTAACACTTAATAAATAGCATGATATAGATTATCTAGCTATACTGGGTGTTACCATTGCCTCATGGGCACAGTTGCAGTGCAGCTAGTATGTGCCAGTGAGAAAAGACAGTCCCTAGCCTGGCAGTCCAAGTGACTATGGTTGTATGGAGAATTTGACTTCATAAGGACATAGCAAATTCCTTCTTCAGCTTCTCCGCCACGGGCAGATCTGCCTAGTGTGTCCAGGAGGGAATGCAGTGATTTTTCCTGAGCCTGAGCCACAGGACATCTGCTGGAGGACTAAAGGGAAGAGAATTTCTGCAAGTAACTCACGCTGGCAGACGAGACCGCGGCATCGTCACGATGGGAGCTAGGTGGGCAGCTACGTCCCAGGCAGCAGCATGAGCTTCGGAGCAGCCCCCAATGCCTTGCTAGCTCACACCGGTGGGCTGTCTGCCCCACACCACCACGAGCCATGTCCCATCCTCACTGCTTGCTGGAGGAGCTGGGGCCTGGAGAAGCACTTAGCAGAGCTGGACACCCAGACTGCCCATTAGTGGCTTTGGCTGCACTTCCAAATCTCTGCAAAGATGCTGGTTCCATACTGGTGTTCAGAAAGCTCTGTTACCTGGTGGTACATCCCCCTCCAAAAGTCCTCACAGCTTATTCACTTTCTTTGACATACAGCTGAAGGCCACATTGCATGGATGGAATAAATATATGGCATGATGAGGAATTGGAGTTCTTATGTGTAATCTACTGACAACAAGTGCGTGCAAATCACAGGGAGTTGCATAGGGTATTTGAGAAAACAAGCTTAGCTTTTTTTTAAAAAAAAAAGGTTCTTTAAAAAAAAAGCAAAAGGAAGTGAGCTGTATACAGTGGTTACGAAATGGAAATGGATTAGCAGCTTTGCAAGTGTGTGCAAATCACAGGGGGTTGCATTGGGTATTTGAGAAAATAAGCTTAGCTTTAAAAAAAAAAGGTCCTTTTCTGAAAAAAAAGCAAAAGGAAGTGAGCTGTGTACAGTGGGTACGAAATGGAAATGGATTAGCAGCTTTTAAGAGAAAATTTGCAATGTCTGCAAAATATGTGGAAAAAATAGAAAGAACAGACAGCACACAGTGAAGGACAGGTGAAAGATATTACTTTCGTTTTCTGGTTGTGTGCCAATCTGCAATTGCTAGATCTTAGCAAGGTGAAAGGTGTGCATTACAATCACAAGAGAGTCATAAAGCCCGATTTCAACCAAACTTTGTTTCGGATGCGATACAATCTCGCGGCAGGTCTCTGTTTATGTGCAAAGGAGTGGCTTAACCCCCTTGGTAATTGCAGGCCTGCTCTCCCTGCTCTTGGTTAGCGTGGAGGAGGAGCGGCGCCGCCTCTTTCGGGCACTCCGTGCTCCCCGTGTGGCCACGCGTGGGCAACCGCGCTGCCCCTTAGCCACCCTCGTGGCCACGCTGTATCACACTGGGCTGTAGGCAGCCCTGTAGCCAGGCAAAGAGACTTCCAGGGGAACCACTTACCAATGGAGAAACTTGTTTTGTACATAAAATGGAGCGAGTTATGATAACAATGACAAAAAGTGAGAAGGAGTCAGGCAAAAGTCTGCTCCAGAAAGACCTGGTTTCTTCTCAAGACCATTTGGGAAGAGGTGTTTGTAAAATGCCTTTGGCTTAGGACCATGTTTCACTCAGGATTGCAGTGCAACTTGTGCTTTTTAATCCCTCCTTTAATCCTTTTGAATGTGATCCTTCATCTTCCTCTGCCTCGGGTTGAATGACTACATAGGGCAACCATTCCTAGCCAGGATCCTGAGTCTGAGATACCGCAGTAGTTTGGAATGATGGTCTTTCTTTTTCTTTCCTGGCTTTTCCTGGCTGTGTGTATGGGAAGACACCACCTTTTTGTACCACTTTCAGCTGGAGGCTATTTCAGAATATTCAGCTTCCCTATTTCTTTCTTTTTTTTTTTTCTCCCAGAGACTTATTCTTGTCTCTGTTTTGATGTTTACTCTTCTCTCTTTAATTCCCTTGGATTAACTCTATGCATTAATCATGCAGATAGTCTGAATTACAACAAACAGTAAGTGGTGGGGCCATAATGCTGAGTTTCCAATGGGCTCTAACCTGGTGCAGATTCACCCATGTTTAATAAGATGAGTATTTGTTATCCTATTCTTCATGCCATATTCATGGTGTTTCTTTTTTGTTTTTACTCACTAGCCCAGTTTCATGAGATTATAGGAATTACAGAACTTTTTGACAGATTTAATCAAACTGGATTCAAAACCTATTGAGGGTGTGGAAAGAGAGGAGGAGGACAGGCAAACAGCAAAGCAAGCTCAGAGCATGATAATGTAATCCTTATTTCCTGGGGATACTAGTCCAAAATGCATCACGGATAACTTTCTCCTCCTCCACAGTATTCTAAAATAATTTTTTAGTGAGTCAAAATGAAATGTCAAAAATCGAGTTTGTTGAAGGGAAGCATTTCAATGAATCCAAAACAAAAGTGATTTGGAACATACTTTTGGAGAAATTCATAACATTGTGGCCTCCTGTTCTTAAGCAAAATAAAAATAATTATAAAAAGACTCGAAAACTGTGCAACCCACTATGGGAAAAGAAGTTGCCTCTTTTTTTGTTGTTTTTTTTTTGCTGTTCTAGTTGCTACGAGTAAGTACATCAAGGAATAGGACTTTTGCTAGCAAGGTGTGCATTAAGTATGTCAGTCTACAAGATCCATATTTTCACTTGTAATAAAGTAACAGTAGCTACTGCAAGTTCACAACATCTGAATAGAGGCAAGTCTAGCAGATGCTTTTTTCTTTTCCCACAATCTCAAACCACTTGACTAATTTCTTTTCCCCTGGCCAAGATTCAAAGAAAGCACTCAGATGAAAAGCAAGGAAATATAGAATCTTTGGCTTATATAAATAAAGGAATTATTTTTTAAAAAAAAAAATCTGATTATAATGACAAACACTTCAGTGGTTCCTGTTCAGCCATGTTTGAAATGCAAAATCATTCTGGGTGTTGCTCTTTTGAGTTAATAAAGCAATTCTGCTGTTAGGCAGGAATAGTTCTCCAGTTTTCCCAAGTAGTGGATATGATGGAGTTTTTTTTTTTTTTTTTCCCCTTTCAGATTCCAATCTGAATTCATTAAGAATGAGAATTCCGTGCTTATGGGAAATCTGAGCATACTGAAAGACAGCAAACATTTTGCCTTGGGAGAAAAAAAAAACTTACAAAATTGTTTCACAAAGGCCAAAAAGCAAAGGAAAATGAAATGAAATGAAATGAAATGAAATAAAATAAAATAAAATAAAATAAAATAAAATAAAATAAAATAAAATAAAATAAAATGGAAACAATCAAAACATTTTGTTCCCATCTGATGGCTTCTATGCAGCTTTTAAGGCTTGGCCACATGGGGACCAGGTAGGAACGTCTGGGAGCTCCTTTCTGGGGCAGCTGAGGAATGAGGTTTGCAGGCTCCCTCCTGCAGACCCCAAGCACCGTTTCAGTGACACGAAGGCTCTCAGGGTTTTGCTGGACTCCTGTTTCCACGGCACAAACCCTGGGGTTTCTTATTCCAAATGAGTGCCTGTGGCAAGACCTGCTTGGAATCTGACCCAAATGCTGCACTAATACTGTGAGCACTGGAAGCCAGGGGAAGAGCACTGCCTAGCAGGGGTGCTCTCAGGATACCTTGTTTTGCTGGCGCCTTGGGATGTTTTAATTTTCTTTATAACAGATATACTTTGGAGAAACATTGCAGTTCTCAAAAATGGAATTTTCCAGTAGAAAGCTGTTCTGCTGGAAAATCCCCAATCAGACTGACTTTCAGTGCCTTTCCCAGGCACGTTCATCCTTCAAGGCTGGGGTTTTGAGGAACGGATGGGGTGTAAATGCGGTTGATCTGGAGGAGGTAGTGGGTTTCGTTACTTAAACAGCTGGAGGTTGCACTATAAGGGTGCTGCTCTACAGGGCTCTGTGACTACGTCTGGTATATTATACAGGTTTAGCCACATTTTTGCGAGCTATTATTAATGCTGCCTTGCAGCATACGCCTTTGGAAGCAGTACAGTCAATGCATACCTGCTTACAGTGGGAAACTGAAAAGCCTCAAATTTCCTCTTGGCTGGTTCCTTCCTCCTACGCCCAGCTCCATCTGTGCCATTTGAAAACAGAATTTGACATCAAGTCATTTTCTATTGTTGGGAGACAGCTCATGACAAAACCCGCACCCCCTGGTGTAGATGCACTGGAAGGTCACGCAGCAGGTAAACTTGGAGATTGCTCCCATTCAGATGGCTTGGAAATGTGTCGTCTCCATCTCGCACCTTTGTTGAAAAGATGTTTAACCATCAGACTTAAAATAAGAAGCACAGAAAAGGATAGGAGGGACTGGCAGGCTCGCAAGGGTAGTGCCTGATGGATTCAGACGGAGCTCGTTTTAGACCCAAAAGAGTCACATAGAGTTTAAAACAGCCGCAGAAGAGCTCACTAGGGAACTGCAGGCCACTCTTGCACAGAAAAACCCGCGGGGTTTATCAGCAGAGTGCCAGTGACTTCAGTGATGATTTAACACCTCATAATAATCAAGGTATTTTCGTCTAAGGTCTTTTTCATTTTGTGTTCATAGTTTCGCGGGTAGGAAAGATGTTTTTTGAGGAAGTGCTTATAGCCTGAGTTCTGCTTCGGTGGTACAACCAAGCAGGAAAAAATGGACTTCAATACACATTCTATTTAAGATGCCTCTGTTTTAAAGCTCATAAATGAACTGATTTGTGTCTATTTTTGTACCAAAGATATGCTAATTTTCAGTCTCATTAATTAGTTGGTGTTATGAGTATTACATCTTTAGAAGATAAATTTTCTAATCATCCCTTTGGAGATGGTTCTTCTTAAACCACCAGGTAGTTAAAGTCACTTTCCTGTCTGAGACAGATTCACTTTGGGAACAATCCCTGCATAATTAAAAAATATTTTTGGATTTTTTTATTTGTTCATAATTCTCAATATTGATGAAAACTCATTAGGATGCTGAAGTTCATCTATTAGAATATCCTTGAGCAGGAGCAATAGTATTTCCAATAGGTTATCTCCATTGCAGTTGTAATCCTTACAGTAACCAATCTAGTGTTCACAGCAAAGAACTTTATTAACCAATGTTCATTTGAGAGAAACCTGCAAAAGCCCCAAAAATCCTCAGAGGTTAGTAACTTCTTTTTCCCCTTCCTTGCTAGTGGCTTTGCAATTCTGAAGTTGTCTTTCAACATATTGCAGACAGTGAATCAATGAAAATTAGTGGACTTCAATAAACCTTTCCTGTATTATATTAGCTGGGCTTCTAATCTCTGCTGTGGTTTTACCTTTGGAAAGATTGGCAATGGATGTAGTTGTCACCAAATTATTCTTGGATTATTCAGCACCATAACAACGTGGTGCAAATGTAAGTCCTTGAAACTAAGCTGTGTCCTGCTCCCACAAGGCCATACACTGTGGTGAGGAGACATAAGGCCTTGTCCTTTGACCACTAATATAAAAGGAGACAGCATTATAACCTTGCAAGTTTAGAGAACCCATGTACATGATGCTCTCTCTTCAATTTCCCTTTCAACTGAGCACATCACCACTGAGCTTCAGAAAAATACAGGGAAAAAGCAGGGGTGAAGGACAGGACGTGGTGATGATGTCCTACTTCAAGCATGCAGCCCCTAAAGGCCATGACATTTATCCCCTCGTTTCTGCCTTAACTCCAACACCCTCAGCTCTTGCAGCTCCCTGTGACTCACAGTTTATTCATCCCAGGAGGCATCATGCATTTGATGCTTACTTCAGTTCTATTTTGGATGGTGTTACTATCAGCCCTGCAGCTTTGCACACAGCTGCGTGCAGACGATGGGACACGGCGGCGCTCTGCTGTTGTGCGCAGCGCACAGGCGCTGAGCAGCCTACGGCCACGTCACCCGTCCCCAGCCCGGTGGGAGACACCGAGGTGGCACCGCTGCTGTGGCAGCGCGGCATGTTCAGCTCCAGCACAGCTGCTGCTGCTGCCCACCAGCGCCGCGGTCGGCTGGTGGAGATCATGGAGCAGGGGAGGGTCTGCAGGTTTGTCTGCCGAGAGCTTTGCTGCTCAGCTGCTGGTAGCTGATCCCTGCACTTGATTGCCTGCAACGTGATTTGCTAGGCTGCGTCGTGGGTGATAAATTCACAGCTTCGGGGAAGTTGTGGTTGGCTGGGTCTGTACGTGCCCCACGGTGGTTTTGCACAGCCGCTGCTCTGGTGACAGCAGCATCCCCTGTAATGAGAGTGTGGCCAGGCTTTCCTGCAGACCACCTGGGCCTCCTGCAAGAAGAGTGTGAACCACTGACACCCCAGGCAGTGCATGGTTTTTCCAGGAAAAATGAGAGTAAGTACAGACCCAGAATTTTCTTCTACAGAAATAGCCCCTTTTCAGAATGTCAATTTAAAACAATACCGGTAACAGTATGAGCAGGTCTAAACTAAATGTAATTATCCTTTGCTTTCTCTCTCCTTCTCCACGGTCAGACCTGCAATAATGTGGGTTTGTATTTTTCTTTTCCTTTGCCTGTGATAGCTTTTCCTATGTTATTTTTTCCACACTATAATGCCCTTTCATTCATCAATTTTCTTGAAGAATGGAACGTTTGCTTCCTTCCTGCATTTGGCATCTGTTAATGAAGTGCAAGCAAATGCTAACTGAATTCTCAAAGATGTGTATTTGTTCTGGCTCTCTTTTTTTTACTAATTAAGGCTCAAAACAGCAAAGAGCATGTGAGGAAAATCTTGTTCCTATGCTGGAAAGGAACACAAGATTTAGCACCAAACAAATGTTAATGTCAAAGCTCTTTGTGGCCAGAAATAGGAGTGTGTAATGACTGTTATCTCAGCATCAACAACTGGCAGAGCTGAAAATCAAACTTGACTCTAAAATCCAGAAGTCAGCAGGGCGGCAACCTTTAGACTGCTCGTGTTTTGGAAGTTAAACTCATCCCTTGTAAACACATTTTATATGCCCTGTTATTGGGGATAAATGAAAAGCACTGTGTAGAAGAGGGGTCAAGAAGAAATGTGACAGACTCCTGGCTCAGGAGAGACCCCTGAGCTCAGGGCTTAGGGGAACTTGAAAGATTCATGCTGGTATAAAACAAGTGTAGCTGATAGGGAGATATAGAAAGTGCTCATGCACCATCCCAGATGCCCATAAATCTTTATTTAGATGTTGAAGTAAGACACAAAACTGTAACTTCATTGAAGTCACTGCCAAAATTCAACAGTCACTTCAATAATTATTCTGAGTCAGTGCCTTAAGACTTTTCAGAAATGCCTATCTTCTGCATTTATGCTTCCCATTTTTTCACTGATACTAGGACAAAACTACCTCCTAAGCTTAAAGATAAGTAGATGTGGAAGCTGGAGATCAAAGAACACTTGAAGCTTCCTATTTGAAAACTAACTCTTTGAGATTTACAGTTGAAACATGATTCCATCAAAGATGGAGATTACCAAACAGCAACAGGTCTTAGGAGCTTCTGCACTTTCTAATGAGGCCTGCTGGAGTGTTGAGGGTTTGTTTTCCTCCAGTCTGACTTATTTGGAGCTAGGATTTGACCCCAGATCTCTAAACTTTGCCTAAGCATCTACAGGGACTAGTCTGGCATGAGTCTTTACTTCTCTTCTACAAGCGATCCCTCCTTGGGGGTAATGCTTATCCACCTAGTCGGAAAGGACAGGGGAAATAGGAAGTTTCCTGCTGCGGGAGAGCAAGAGCAGCAACCCCAGAGCTGCAGCGGAGGCAAACCTGTACTAGCAGCAAGGACAGTAGTTGTAGCCTGGTCATCCCTGAGACTGTGTGACAGAAGTGAAATTATGCCCAAACAAGTGATGCTTAATGTAGCTGGTGACCCGGTCTTGTTTCCTGCACTATGTGTGTGTGTGTATGAGCACCAGGGAGAGAGAGAGCCAGAGCTCTCCTGGGTGCAATCTCCAGTGATGCCCGTATGTGTGCTGATGCAGAGCTATCATCAGGTTTGTGATAACGGAGAGAGTCTCCATCATGCAAGGCAACCCAGAACTGTTATCTGAGCTGCGGCACTGAAAAATTTAGACTAGTTTATCACAGTGACTGGAAAATCTACATCAAGAGCTTGGAGCACTTGGGAAAATTCCAGCAAGCTGCACCCTGCGAAGGGGGAGGGTAACAGCAGCATTGCTCATGTCCAGAGAGTGGTGACACATGGGGTGAACTCGCTGTGATCTGCAGTTAGGGATGTATGTGTAATTGGAGTCAGTGCAAGAGAAAGGCACCCTGACATGGTGACACGCTGCCTGATAGGGTGAGCATATTGGCCTCCTATTCCTCTCTGTGCTCTCAACTCCTCTCCCTGCTCTTAATCCCTCTTCGCTCTTCCATATTCACTGTTGAGTTCTGTTTGATGCTGAGCAGCTGGCTACCTTCAGCAGTTTAGTACACAATACATATTACAGGCTTGTCCTCATCTTAATTTAGATTAGAGTTTTCTGTGTAAGGAGTATAATTTGATTTACATTTTAAAGCTCAAGTGTATTTATAAAAGTGCATCAGCATAACAAAGATATATAACAAAAAGCTGGAGAGTGTTGGGGAGCATCCTTGGGAAATGGTGAGCTAATTGCCATGCAAAAAGACAAAAGCTCTTGAAGATAACCACTAAAGAAGGAACTATTCAGGAGAGCTGTTGTAATATGCTTTTGATGGGGAGTTTTGGAAGAGAAAACCAGAGCTGTTGAATGAGATCCTGAGATACGGAATTTATATTTGATTTTTAACTGTTCTAGCTCTTGGCATGCTAAGTTTCAGTGTTAACGTCCCATGAGCTGCATGGGCAGAAGCAAGAGCAAACTTAGCATAGTCTAACATGGCTAATACAGCTGGGAGCTTCTTTATTTTCTTTACAGCTAAAGTCTCGCAGCATAAAATAAACAGACCCAACCCAAAAAGACTTCGTTTCCAGAAGGTGTAAATGATGATGACCAGGCCGTAGCTGGTGTAAGGGGCCTCCTGGCCTGTGAACGAGGCTCATGGGCAGCAGCGTGGATGTGCCCCAGGCGCAGAGCCGTGAAAAGAATGGGACGAGGCTCCCAGCCCCACGCATCCTGCCTCGCGCCTCCGCATTGCTCAGGTCCTTCAGGATCGGAGCGCTTTGGCAGCAAATGGAAATTACAGCCCTTCAGAATATAAATCTTCCAGAAACCGTTTTCCTCAGAAAAGAGGGATCTGGACCTGCTGCTTCTTGGATTTAAAAGATATGAATAGAGCAAGGGAAACATGTGCTGCGTTTCACAGAAGGTGCAAGGTTATGTAGATGCCACCCAAAAAGAGCAGAGAAGCAAAGCGGGTGTGCTTGTTTTCTGCATTTTTTAAATCATTTTCCACAATGCCTTTGCCAGCGCCTTGACTAAATAGCAGGATTCTGGATATTTAGACAGCAGAGGGCGGCAAAGGACCCGGAAAAACACGTAAGCAAGTTCGCATTAAAACATAGAGGGGATAAAATAGTGTTAAAATTTATAATTGTAAAACAGGAGACAAGTGCATCATTCTCTAAAAGACAGGGTACAAGTCAATTTAGTTCTCTTTTTCTGGTTAAATATTATTTTATTTATATTCCCTGCTCTCATTCCCTTTTTACTGAAGAGAAAAAAATTACAAAAGGGAGGGAGGAGGACAGAAATAAAAAATGCGGCAACGTTTCTGAGACCTTATGGACTTTGAGAAGCACTAGGGTCCTGGATGATTATTTTAGTAGAGCTCTTTTAGAGCCTGACTGTTTGGTACCTGACTTTCTGGAATGCTGCTGATAACTGGTAACTTCTCACCAGTTTAATAGATTCAGCTCTTGTGGTTAACAAATTGGAGCTGAGATGAGTCAATTCGTTTCTTTTCTTTTTTTTTTCTTTTCTTTTTCTTTTTTTTTTTTGTGGACAATTGAAGTATTTTGCTTTTTAATGTATTGAGTTTTAAAGGCAGTTTTGATGTGTAAGGTATATAAGGGTGATGTTTCCTTCAGGCTTGTCACCAGACAGAGCTGTTTCTGACTCATCCAGTAGTTAGCTAATTGCAACAAAGCAGTGTCCACATGCCAAGTTACTCAGAAAAATCTACTGTTGTTCACACCCTCACTTCAGTTCAAGTGTTGACTTTATTCAGCAGATACTTCCTTTTGCGATCAAAACAAGTTTGCGCTGTTCTTCATTTCTGTTCTGTGGGCCGAGTGGGAACTAGATCCTGTTCTTAATCATCAAGCAGTGACAAATTACTTGTAAATGGAGTTAAAATCCTTATGTTGCAGGCATATATACAAGCAATACGTATTATGTTTGGAAAGACACTATGCACCTTGCTTGTCTATGTTATATTAATGCGATTCAAAGACTAAACACAGTATGGTTTGGTCACTATCGCGCTCTCTCTCAAAATACTATTTCTCACTACAAATATCCTCTTCTTCAATTGTGTGCTCCAGAACACAATATAAATCTATAGTCTTTGCAACTAACTTGCACAGTATATCCATTTGCCAGGAAGTCACTGGAGAGCAACTACTATGACCCCTCTGACTCCTTTACACCTCTCTCAGGTATACAGATCATTAGTTTTCAGTGTCCTAGTTGTCAATTAAAATAAAAATTCATCATTACATCATGAAAAAGATGCATGCTTCTGGAAGGAGAAAAAAAAAACAAAAACCGCTCATTATATGATCTGGTTTAAGTATAGCTATGGCAGTGATTTTTAGAAAACTGGTGTCTCTTACCCATACAAAAGACAACTAGCCAACTGAAAGACAGGGAAAACATTGACTGAAACAAACCTAGAAGGACATGGTTGGCAGGAATCCAAAAGATATTTGGCTGACAATGGCTAGTGGCTTTCCAGGCTCTAACTCCTTCAACAACATTTAGGGCAACTTGAGATTTGTTCATTAAACACACTTTTTTCTTAAACCTTTGTGTGTTTTTAGTCCTGTCCTGGATGTCATGCTATATTTTCGAGCATGATTATTAATCTTTTACTTAAAAAAAAAAAAACACACATTCCTGATTTTTGCAGTATATTCTTGCAGTATTTTTCCTTCTGTTTTCAAGAATATTGAGAAGGTAGGAGGCAGGTTTTCTGAAGAAATCTGTTATCACTTGATCAGGTGTATTTCTAAGCTTCTTCCCGAGACATTTTGCTAGTATTAATTGAACAAGGAGAGCACACCTAACCTGCCACCAAATGTATTAACATAATAAGAAAATAAAGTGTTACAGATGCCTGTAGACACAGTCCTGTCATTATGCACAGACACTGTATCTTGAATTTTCATAATTTTCAGCTCCTGTTAGGAATCTAGCATTGCATTTACATTGAAGAAGTAACACAAAACCACCATAACCACCTCTCTTGCTGGTGGCAAGCAGGAATTGATGGGAAGAGAGCCTTAGGTCTTGAGTGGATAACTAGTCCTTTAAAGCACCATTCCTTAGGTTAGACTTTCAATATAGAGCACTTTAATAGGCAATCAAAATGGAACAAATGACTTTCATACAGTTTTACTTTAATTTCTTGGCATTATTGAGAGGTCTTTAAACTGGGGCAGTCAGACAAAATATATCTCTCCTCTGAGATAGCTAATTATAGCAATTTAAGAGATTTGTTTCTTAACCTCACTTCTCACCACTGAAATAGCCTTCTTTAAACATAATCTATTTTCTTATTTTCAGTTAAATGTGTGGCCATATTAGAAATGGTTTTTTTTCCCACTTCCATATATGTCAAACAAATACGATGCAGTTTCATGAGGGAAAGTTTTATTTGGTTGATTACACTACCCCATATTATTCCTATATTATATGTCTGTTTTTCAGCAGAAAAGCCCTGAAACTAAGTTTGAAATTCTGTTCATCTAGGGATCTAACAGTCTTTTTATTTTCTTGACTTTTTCATGTAATGATGTACTTGTGTAAATACTAAACCAGAAATATAATAGGCAACTATAATTACATTGGGCAGATAGAGCTTTTTCACCTGTATTTTGAAGAAAACTATTAATCTAAAAATCTCAGCCTCCTCCTTGCCATTACTCAATCAGCAACTCATTCTGTTGTCTATTTTAAGAAGGATTTTGTACTGTCACAAAACACTAAGGCCTTGTTTCCTAGATATGCATCATGGAAAGCTTTTTTCCTCATTCAGCTGGACCAAGCTGTTTGAACTGACACTCAAGTTGTTTCATCATGTTGCTTCTTTTAAAATTGTCACCAGAAGTGACTGGCAGACAGTGGTATCTCAGAGACCTGATACCATTTGCTAAGCCTATCCTTCTACCTGGATCTCCTGAAATCCCTCCTGAAGGAGTGGCTTTAAAATGTTGAAAGAACATGACCTACAGCAACTGCCTTGCATAATGGAATTGACTGTGGTGTTTACTTCCTGAATTTTATTTTTTATCCTGTGATGTATGTTACAGTGCAGTTTTTCCTGATTTAAAAAAAAAAAAAAACACTTAAGATGGCAAATGCAATTTTTGGTGGAAATACAAGCATAAAGGAGGGGGGAGAGAGGGAGGAAAAGAGGGATCATTAATACATTTGTTAAACTAGGCCTTCAGGTTACTGGTGTTTTTACCAGTACGGGAATATGGTTTAACTTTCTGCATTTGAATAGCTCTCTCTAGCTTCAATGGGACTATATACGAGCACAGAATGAAGTACAGGAGCATGTGCAGTTTAGCGTCCTTAAGTACATCATATGCTTTTTTAATACCCATTTTAATACAAAAATATTAGTTCTGTCACCAGGGAATGACTTATTCCTTTCTACTATTAGATTAGAAATAAATAACAGCAAAATTTAGAAGTGACTAAAATTGTTATTGATTCCTGTTATACAAAGTCTGCCTGCCTGCAAGATTTCATGAAAATCAATCTTTGTGTCATACTGTGCTTTATGTCTTTGGCAGAGTATTATTTTCAGCAGTAAATTATTGCATTGGAACAAATTCTATTTGGCACACAAAACACACAAAAATATTTCTAAAGGATCTAGTTTTATATAAAAATGATATTATATGTTTAGTGTTTAAAGGAATTGGGTGTGTCAGTGCTTTCAAATAACTTTTTAGAAATCTTTAGCAGGCTCTCTAATAGGCCCTTAAAAATTACAGATTGTAAAGTATTTTGTCTCTGATCTTTTCATCTACGTGCTTTTGGATGTGATTTGTAGTAGTAATGTAATAATTCACTGTTTGCTGTTGAGTGTATCAACCCAGCTTTTATACCAGTTTTGATCTTGTAGAGGTAATTACTGTAGCATTCTACAGGTAATCAGAGAATCATAACTCTCCCTGATACCAAGGACAGGCTGACAGGCCTGTAGTTCCCCCTCATCTGGGACCTCCCTGACTGACCAGGACTGCTGATAGATGATAGAGAGGAGCTTTTTTTTTGGCTTTGTTTGCTCAAAAAAAGCAAACTACATAATGCTTGGGCTTCACGTTTGGCTGCCTGATAGCAGCATCATAGTCTAACCTGTGCCTTTATTAGACTTTTTAGTCTACTAAAAGAGTGAAAGAGCATGGCTTCTGCAGATACACAGTGCAGAATATAACTTGGTTCTGATTTCCATCTACAGTCTTTGCACCTTAAGACTGGAGGAATAAGTAGCAATGGCTCTGCCCTGGCATGTTATATCCAAAAAAATTCCTGAAAACACTCAGCGCTGTGATCCATGACTGTAACAGCACATCAGGTGATAGGGCAGACCTATTTCCAAAGCATGACCTAGGCACACCTGGCATGTGTGGTTGCTGTTCTAGCCAGGTACCACAGTGCAGAGTCCCACGCTGCTACAAAAAGCAGATGTGGTAGACGCTCAAATCACAAGATCTAAATCAATGTCTTAAAGTATGGGGCAAGGAATTGGGATTAGAGGGGCTCGGGTGAGGGATTGAGATTAGGGGGCGTTGCAGTAGGTAATACTATAGGCAACTTTAGAGCACTGAAGAAATCTTGAATTCTTACTCAAGAGTGTCTTTCTGTAGCCAATACAGACAAAGTCATTATCTTGAGGGTACTAGGTTTTGTTTGCATAAGGACTGCTCTCCCAGCAAGAAAAATGGCTAAAGCCACAGAGGAAATTCATGTGCAGGGTCTTTACAAAGTCTTTTCAAACAAGTAGATGGTCTGCACTTTGGGAGTTCTCACTAGAAAGAAACAGCCCTGGAGACCCAGCTGCTACAAAAAACAAAATAGTTCGCATTCAAAGGACTCCAACTCTATCATCCAATAGAATTTACTAAAAATTATATCACAAATGTTGAGCTGTCTGAAAGCATATTATTTGGAAATGACAGCTTTTAAAAACACTGGAATTTCTTTTCTTTTGATGAATGTATATCTAATAATAAGAAAGTGTATGTGAAAAATACATCTTCCATTGTGGCAATTACCCCAGTATGTGGAACAGGCAACAATAAATTTAACTGCAAGGGCTCTCTGGATAGACCAATAAAATCCATAAAGTCATGCACAACTTAAACAAAAGGGTGCATAAAACTGCCTGCCACAGGTCTCCATAGATTCCCAGATGCATGCGACTTGCTGGAAATGCCTAATTGTTCCTAGAACCAGTCATATAGATAAGCACTGGGAGATGGTGAGCTCTTCATCATTTGTTTCATACCTGTTACAGCTCCTCCATTAGTTTGAGTTGCACATCCAAAATTTCCCAGTAAATGTGAGGATGGCTGTGTATGTACAGTCCGTAATCCTAATGCTAGAAAGTCAGCAGCATTGCCAGGGATTAATTTATTGAACATGTTAGCTCCAACAAGCTCTGTGGTTGTAACAAGTGCCTTAATATTGGCAGGAATAAATTAGCCAGACTTGCTCGCTCTCACACATAGTACTGTAATGCTTATTGACTACTTTCCTCTGTGGACACCTTATTTTACACACTTGTTTAAAAGAGGAAATTATATATGCAAAAGACTGTCTAAATGGGTGAAGCATGGGTTCAATTTGGGCACAATTCAAATATGCTCTCTTAATGGTGCCTGTGGTACCATTATAAACAACGGAGATGGTGTTGCAGTAACAAGCTTCCAGAGAGTTTCTAAAGAGCTTGGGTTAAATCAGGGACTGAATTAGGTAGCTTAAAGTGTGAGTCTATTGCCTACGTGGGTTGAGCTCAAGTAGAGGTCTGCAGCAGTCGCTCCTCCTGAGAGCCCCGGCCTGCACCTTCCTCCCTGGCTTACCCAGAAGCGTAGGCCAATTTACTTGAACTGTAGGCGTGAGGAAGGGTCAGCAGGCTGGGTTCTTAAATCTGTTTTTTTTGACTACCAGATGCTTTTTGTGGGTTTAGCATTGGGGAAAGTCTGCCAAAATTTTGCAGGGGAAGAAGGCTGTTCTCCATTTAGTTTATTTTGAGAAATAAATCACTGTTTAAATTTGTCCCTGTGGACTTTTGTGGCACAGTGGCTATGAAACTTGTTTCTTTTCCCGGAAGTATGCATAGGGGGTGGTAAGAGAGGGGAAATAGGGAAAAAGGCAAAATAGGTTTCCATTGCTCACTATTACTCTGAAGTTGCATTTCATTTCTTCAAATGTGCAAAGACAGTCTCTTGAAGAGGCACCCACTTTCGTATGCACGCTCCCAGAAGCTTCTGGAGGCAACGTGTTGTCTCCCCCCCACACAGATATTTTAGCAGACTATCTCAATTACTTCCTCACTTCAGGCAATTTGTGTCTGAAATCAGAAATGACCTTCAGAGAGGGCACTGCTAATGGCAGTAGGAACATTTACCATATAGTCCCTGGATTTATGTTTCCACAGGACCTTGTAAAGTTTTTTATTTCTTTGCTTGTGCTGTTTTGGTGGCTGGGATAGTATATGTCATTTTGTTTATTTTACCCCTGTCATGACTTTGCTTTGCCAGACACATGTGTATAAGAAAAATTGGAATTCTTTAAAACAAATTGTGTCATCTAGTAAAAATGACTTTAAAATCACTGTATCAAAAGCTATTTCGGTTCCTAATTGTTAAAACTGTAACACGTCTTTGCTATTTTATTTGCCTTTGGAAGGCTGTTGATCTCGTGCTAGCAAGCGAGCCTGGCTTTACGACTGGAACAACTGAGGAAATACAGTGAAATCAATAATGACGTTGTTAAAATAAATATTGTGCAGAAAAATAAATGCTACTATTTATGAAGCTGGAAAGGTCACGGGCTATAGAAAATAATGAACGCATTTATCTAAACCACTGTATTACAGTTAAACTGAAAGCTCTGTGATCAGTGAGTCATCCCTTTGCAAACATTTCTCTGTTGCAGCAGCTAGAATAGAAGCTACTTGCACAGCCTCTGCCTTGCTTGCCGCAGGGCAAGTCACCGAGGTGTGACTGCAGGACCCCATCGTGCAGCCCTTGGTCCCCCTCAGTTCAAGTGGAGCCTTGTTTGATGACAAAACTATTGCAGTAGGGAACTATATTTGAAACTGGGTGACTCATCCACCTTATGGCTTTGTTGAAGCCTTTAATGGGTCACATAACTATATGCATATTTCATTCATGTTCCCATTATAGTAATGATAATGGTATTGTTACACTAATTCTCTTAATAAAATAGCTGTCTCTAAGCAAATAATTTGCCACCATCCCACTTTTTTTGTGGTCTGTTCTTTGGCAGTTTTTTGACAGAGCCTCATCTAAGATTTCCAGATCATAGCATACCATGTTACAGCAGGGTTTAGCATTAGCTATTTGGAGCTACTGACTCATAAAGAAAGGTGTGGGGGAGAACAGGAGGGAAATGTATACTTCTGTTGTTGTGAAACAACTGAATTTTTGCTTTCATGAAGGCCCAATAGTCAACTTGCATTAGCTTAGTTTGTTTCTTTCTATACTTGAAGTGGTCTTTCAACATTTTTTTTTTTTGTCCAAGAAAGATGTTACCATTTTTCCCCTCCTTTTTTTTCCCCCTTGTTTTCACATAGACATGAGAATTTAAGATATGTTTCAATAACAAACACATCAGTTTATACAGAATCTTATCGTGCCAGAACATCTCTATGCACAAGCATCAGCAATGAGATCAGCTCTGCTTTGAAAACAGTTTTTGTCAGCTATCGGGCTTTACATAGATAATAATGTTACCATAGGAAGTGGTGGTGATTATGTCATATTTGTAATTCACAGAATTATGAAAGTCCCATATGGAGTGGAAGGCAGAAAAGGAAGAACACACGATGGCTCTATACACGTGTCTTTTTATAGAAACGAAATATGAGGTAGTTAGTCAAAAGCACCCAAACTGTTCAGATCTGCAAGCTAGCTCCACACAGGAAACGTAGGCAGTTGAGTACTGAGAACTGCAGTTCCTAGTGGAATTTCAGAATCTTCCAAGATGTCCTCTTAAAAATAGGTAATTATCTATATGCGATATTCAAAGTCAGCATGTCCTCCCTCGGCATCACAGAAAAACTGGTAAGGATTCCTGCAGTTTTCATTCTCTGAGGAAAACGGAGTAATAGGAAACATTAAATGTGACACTAATTCAGAGTTATGCTTGGAGAGCAGAATTCAGATTCTGTGGATGATCTTAATAGCAATATTTCCTAGTTTTTGGGGTGCATAGATCTGCAAGTTGTGTGTAATCTCAGAGATAAGTGTTTTGGAGTTTCAGACCCTTTCTCACAAGAGTTGGGGTAGGTGAGAGCAGCGTATAAGGGCAGCATGCTCAGAGGGAGACTTGAACTAAATTAAAACTGCCAAATTATAACACTTGGTGTTTATATGGCAGCAGATCAGAAACTTTAGAGGGACCTGATTTTTAATAACTCACACTTCTCTAAGTTGCTAGAGTTGTGCTCCTGGAGATGCCCTTATATGCACTAGCAGGACTGTGAAACCACTGCTTAGGTAATACCTGAAATCTAATTCCAGTCCAGAAATGAGGCACATGAATCCTATTTGTGCCTAAGAGCAATGTATCCCTAGGCAATGTATCCCAAGTGCAGAGGAGTGCCTCTTTGGAGCACCTGAGGCAGAGATGCGAGGCTTAACAGGTATCTGTGCACTTAGTACTTCCCACCGCTAGCTCCAGCACCTCTCTGCTGACTCTGTTAACCACGCGCTCCCTGTGCAGGATGTTGGCAATTCTCCAGCACAATGTGAGATGGAAAACTTCTCTAGAAGCAGCCCGGGAGCTGCGTGCAGGAGTCTGGAGCTGGGCACCTGCAAGTTCACTGCTACAACACCCAGCCCTTGGGTCCTTTGACACCTACTGCTCTTTGCGCATGTCACAACACACAGAGTAGATGGGTACATCCCAAACGCACCAAATATCTTTGTATGGCAAAAAAATCTCTTCAGCTGCTTTACTTCATAAATATCTGAAGTATGAATTGAAAGTTTATTGTTAAATTCACAACTTTTTCTATTCCCTTCCAAAACAGAGCCTCATTAGTGTTTCTGCTGTACAGATTTTTAAAATATCAGTCTGGAAATCAATTAGTCTAGTCAAGCTGCTGCTTTCTGATCCCCAGACTCGAGACCTAATTCTTTGTCTTCTCCCCTTAGGTGTATTATAACCCCGTGTGCTACTGGACTGGATTGTACTGAATATGATAGTTCTGAGGCATTTGCACTTTTCATTAACTATCTCTTAAAACTTAAAGTTTCTTTCTTTTCTTTTTTATTTGTTAATTGTGACCTTCTGAAAGAATCTGTTCCATTAATAATCTCCTGAAACATATGGTTTCCTTCCAAAGGGGGTGGAAAGTGGGTGGGAAGAGGGAGCTGGTATATGTGTGTGTCTGTGTGTGTGTTTTTTCTCCTCCTCTCTCTGTTTTTGAGGGCATTACAGAACATGGCTGCATTTCTGTATGCTTTCAGGGCAACTCTGATAACACAGGCAGAAAGGGAGGCTATTTGTTCCATTTATGTAGAATGCCAAATAACCCACCAGAACCAATGTCATTAATTGGTTTCTATGCCATCTGTGCCTCTAGTTTTCACAATGGTTGCAACGGCATTAACCAACAATCCAGCAAGAAGAGTTACCCAGCTCAGCACTCAGGGCAGTAATAGTTCACAGAAAACTAGCAGGTGTGGAGGTGTTTTGGTTTTGTGCCTCTAAAGAAAGTGTGATTACAATAGATGTGCATGTAGCAACAGAGTAGGGGCCTGATTCAACTTCTCCTGAATGGAATGAATTGATAAATCAAACAGGGGCAGGACACACTGATCTGGTGGCAGCCAGGTGAGGCTTGGCATAGAATGAAATGTAAATCATAACTGTAAAGTTATGAAGCATAACTGTAAAGTTATGCTTCACCCCACTTTGGGGAACCCATCAAGTTTCCTCATTAGGCTTACTGGCTGTCTGCTAAGTTGACAGCAGTGTTTCTCAAGGAAGCAAGAAGGTGCCATGATGTTAAGCTGAAAGACTTTTCTTACAGGTTGTTTGTGCACCTGTGAACCAAGAACCCCCAAAAGAGAAGGCAATCCTTCACTAGGGATTAGTGATAATGTACATATAACATTCTGAATGCCATTACACACCATACGCTCAAAAGGGTGTAGATGTTGCCAAGTATTTTACTACTTCTGACTTGCAGCATGGAGCCTGCTCTTAAGCTCAGTATGCCTGTCCTTCACTTAAAAGCTGAGTCTGTGCTTGGTTTTAAAGCTGACACGATGGATACAAAATTAAAAGGGATAGCCAGATCGACAGCATTCCCCACCCACCCCATGCAAATCCATCAACAGGAATGACAAGAAAAGTGCCCAGCGCTCCCTGGAGGTCCAATTCCCTATCTTTCAAGCTTCAATTAAAGTAGCTTTCTTCAATGTTCCATCTCAAATTCAAATGATACATAACTCAAAATGTGCTTCCGTTGCACTTTGGGGAGTGGTAATTTTGAAAGAGACAAAATAGGTTCTATAGAAAGTTAGCGTAGTGCCGCATTGTTTCTCTTGTGCAGCTCTGTTAAATGTATATACTGACTTCATTTAAATAAGAGTTATTTGAATATGTTTTTCATGGTTAATTGCTAAATGTAAAACACGTGCAAATTTTAGACAAAGCAAAAATTTATTTGGCAGTTCTTTCTGATGAATTTTTTTAAATTAAAAAATATATATCCTGAAGTAGGGAAGTACTGTTATAGATGAATAGAAGAAAAATAGGTGAGCAATAGCACTGTCACCTGCTCTTGGTTATTTATATTTATATGACACTATTGATAAGAAAAACAGTGTGGTTAATAAGTGGGGGTGAAGAAAAACAAGCCAAAAATAATTTGAGATGTATGCTTCTCAGTGACAAGGAGCCTGATATTCATGTAAATACTTATTCACCATATTAGTGATCAGATAATCAGAGTAGAGATAGAAAAGATCCCTTAATTTTGTACTGTGTGTGTGCTCAGAGAAATTTCCCAGCAATATATTTTAATATACAATGTTCTGCCTAAGTTTAAATGGCTGCCTTGATTAAGCTTTTGCTGTTTCCCTTAGAAATATTTTTTACAGCCCAGTCCAGTTGCATTGCCTAGGACTAAACGAAATATCGTAGGCATGCCCCCACGACAGTTTTTCTTCATGTGCTCTTCCACTCTGTTTAACCAATATTTAATGATGCATATTTCATGAACCAGTGCATAATACGACTTGTTCGATACAGGCCTGCAAGTAAACGTAGGCACTCTTGCCCATCTCAGCTGACGTGAATGAAGAGCATAATATCCATGAGAACAGGGCAAGCTGCTTTGGCCAGACAGGTTATTGCTTAATTGCTGAGCCATGTTCACAGACAGTGGTTACGTTCCTAGTCTCTGTTCAGTTAAACCAGAGTTTCATGGCAGTGTGGACATGCCTGAAGTCACTCAGGTTTTCCTGGAAAGTTTTGCTGTTGGTTTACATTTTAAAAAAGATTGAGACTTCAAAATATGTTTCCTAAGCTTGAAAAAAGGACTGTGATTCAAGCTTTAATGTCTCTGGACATTAAATTAAGCTCTGGACAGCTTAAGTTGTGCAAATGTATCTATAAGGCAGAGGTGACCATAAGGCGTAACATTCAGATTGCCTAATATTTTCCTTTTAAAACTCCAGTTTCAACTAGAACTCTGACAGAGTTTAATTCTCTTCGAAGAAGTTTCCCATCATGAGCTCCTGTCTCAGGCTGAATGGAGTTTGAGCAAGAGTAATACTGCATTTTCCAGAACCAAAAAAGATAGGAAGAAAAAAATGCTATATAAAACAAATAAAACCCCTCTTCACAAGTATCTGTTGAGAAGCTTTAGCATATCCATGGCTCTGACAACATGGAGTTTTTTGCTTACCTGGGACAAATCCTCTTTAAATTTGGCTGATTAGCGTCTGTGTGTGTGTGTGTGTGTGTGTGCGTGTATGGCTTGCAGAGCTTGGCAACATGAGCCTAAAACGTTATGCCTGCACAGATGACATAAATTACAGACATGGATGGATTGGTAATAGCCTCAGAATTTCCTTTTGTGCGCTCTTCTGTATTCCCTGAGATACAGGATATTGGCTTAAACTACATTCAAACATGCAGTGAAAGAGGTTCCATCATTTGCCTTGTGCCCATCCCTAATCTTCCCAGATCCTTCACCTTTTCACATTAGCCATGTTTCTAAATCTCTGATTTGCATTGCTGTCTTCTCAGTTGTCCAAAACTCGATGCTTAATGGAACCAAATTATATTATATATCTCTCAAAATAGATCATGTGCTTTACCACCATCTAGTTCACTGAGCCCAGAAGTGAGCAAGACTTCTTTCTGCTGTTGTTTCTCTGGCTACTAAAGCCAAGAATAGAAAGCCAATCTAAGCTGTGGAATCAGGCTGTGGTTTTGTGAACTCTCCAAGGAGCAGCACAAGCCAGCTACGCTGCTGAAGCAAGCCTTCTTTTCTCCCTCAATTTCCTACAGTGCTACACTCCTTTCTTTCTATCATGCAAGCATCAGTGCAGCCATGTGGTGAACCTAACTGGAGACTCTGTCTAAACTAAAAATAGTATTATCTGCAATTTTTCCCCTTAGTTGTTTTTAATCAGTATCAATTCTCTGTCCCTGTTCATTAAGTAGCTGCACAAGCTGCTGTCAGATATCTCAGCTATGGCCACAGCATCCCTGATGCTGAGCAAGTCACTCTGGTAGAACCTCTTTTCTCCTTAAAGGAAAGGAACATCTTATCCTTTCTGCATAAACTGAGCTGAGATTCAGGTTCTGTTTTATTTTTATTTTTATTTTTGAGAGCAGCTCTGCAGAGAGGGACCTGGGCATCATGGTGGACGACAAGCTGACCATGAGGCAGCAGTGTGCCCTCGTGGCCAAGAAGGCCAATGGGATCCTGGGGTGCATTAAGAAGAGCGTCTCCACCACGTCGAAGGAAGTGATCCTGCCCCTCTACTCAGCCCTGGTGAGGCCACATCTGGAGTATTGTG